>OZ010590.1:53588427-53640927 GCA_963932145.1 Acanthosepion lycidas
GAATGTAAGAGGGACAGAAGAAAGCAGTGCATAACCTACCTAACGAGCTTGTGTAAAAATGGTTGTCAGAACGAGGATTAGGAGATAAAGCAAAAATACAAACTATCCTGAGAGCTAAAAGGATAGGAAACTGTGGAGAGGCATGATCGCCTACATCCTGAAGAGAAACGGCGCATAGAAGTAGTAGTTTTTACCTAAAATATCCGACCGTTTGAGGAGTTAATAGAATAATGTTTCACTTTAGGAGACGACGAAAGCAAATCAATTAAAATTTTTATAGGTGAGAACATTCTGACATGAGTCATGATTATCCTGATACAACATCAAATGTGATTAATTTGACTATCGCAGAATTTGGGATAAAGTGATTTCTTTTTAAATATAGGGGACCGACACAACGCACTATTCAAAATAACATTTCATATTGTGTCCCAAAGAAATTTTCGCATATATCAGGGGGTACTCTTAGCTGTCTTAATGCAATTTATATGTGCAGTTTAAGAAACGGTTGTTTAGCGGCACATCAACCTATATGGCTTATTCAATGCCCAAATCTAAATATTTTGTGTGGATTTTATGGTTTCAGCTACGTATGATTTGAATGCAATTTTACGCCCTCAACAACAGACATTTTGTACATAATTTTATACTTTCGGGGTAAAGGTACGTTATTTTAGATATATAATTTGTAGATGATAAAAATGTGTTGCTGGTAATTTTAATACAAAATTATATATTTTATACTTTTTTAGTATTGCATTGTTGGTCATTTGTCTATGTACATGTATTGTTGGTAATTTCACTAAAAAATGTATTGTTGGTATTTTTTACTGTAAAAAAATATTTTTACGGTGCGGTAATGGATAACGGCTCGTATTGACGAATGTCAATACGAAGAGCCGAGTTCGAATTCCTCTCGAATCCATTACATGCACTTACGTGCTAATATTCTTGGGAAAGGTATGAATCCTATTTTTCTCCCACCAACTATGAATAAATAGCAAGACAGACCGGATGGCAACTGATCTACCGCAGAAAGAAATGGCAACATATTGCAGGGAAAAAAATCTAGTCAGTCATGTATCAAAAGATACATGATCGTCTAAGCGTGTATCACCCATGGCACATAAAGAAAGAAGAGTGTTTTTACTTTTGTTTGGAAGTTCACTATTTGCCCATGGCTGAGACCCTGACAGGTGCTACCACCCGGGGTCAGTGTGTAACTGGGAACAAGAACAATTAAGAGGTGGTTCCACGCTCCTCAAAACCACCAATCTCTAGATCAGAAGCCTTGCTGCCGAATGTAGTTTATCGTTAAACCCAGGACGTATAGAAAACGGTTCCCTATCACAATATTTTAATTATTAGTTTTCCAGGCCGAAGGATCGGAAAGCAGCTTAATGCTTACAAGCGTTGTTAATTTTTTATTTTTTTATTTTTATTTTCGCAGATGCGTTTTTCGATCTTCCTTACTGAAATATATTTTATAAGGTTTTTATGACTTAGAGCGAATTCTTTATACATATATCACAAAGATATTTGTAAATATTCTATAAATACTCTATAAATTATCTGTTATAAAAGTTATGTATTTACTGGGTTGAACAAAAAGTACCCTTTGTGTTTGTCGTTAGATTGCATTAGGAGATTTAGTTTTAACTAACTCCATTCATAAAGATCGCTTTGATTGTATTGTGACAATTGTCATGCCAAGATGCTTTAACAAAAATGTCAGAACTGGTATAATTTTTTAATTTATATCTTCATGGCATCAGTTGAAACTGATGACGTCTTTTTTTTCCTTATAATATGACAATTTTGCTTAAAGTTGGCATTTTATCGATACCGATTGAACCTTGGAGAATTTCCAAGATATTTTAATGAAATTATCCTTTTTTAAATTATAGATTAGAAATATCGAAAAGGTGTCACTTTCGATGTCGCCAGGAGAATAGAGGGTAAATTATTTCTAACATTGAAAATGGAAAGACATAAGTCACATTTTCTGCGTATTACGCTTGTTAAAGAAAAGTAAACATGTGATTTAAAGACAAAAGATGTAAGCAATTTATGAAGAACGTGCTGTAAATGACAGAAAAAAATTTGTGAAATTTCGTGCTGAAGGTTTCATGCTATACGATGTTCAGAGAGCGGATAGATCGGTTGAGGCTGAGAGCGATCAAATCAGAAGATTTCTGGAGAACACTCATGTATCAATATTGGGAGATAATCAACATATCAAAAACTTCAAATCAAACACTGAAAATCCTTCGCAACTGCTAATAATCACATTGATGCATAGCTTCAAGTGAATTAAAGTTATTAGGTTGGTGCAAAAATAATGACGGTTTTTGAGGTGATTTTTAACGTCAAAAAACGACATTATTACGTCATTATTTTTGCACCAACCTAATAATATTAATGTCATATTTTATCAGGATTAAAAGCTTGACATCATGTCGTTTTGGTGACCACCCACCTCCAAAATGGTCTGCGTCACGGTTACCGACGCTAACAGTATAATCGGCAAGTCGAATTCAAATCCAGGTCGTGTCTGCTGCCTTTACTTTCACATCCTTGGGAAAAGCATGAATCCATATCTCTTCCCCTCAGCTAAATAGATAAGCTGGGACAGAACAGACGGAGCTCTCTAGCCTTGGCTGGTAGCCAACCTAGGATAATGATTAGTATGAATTTATAAAAATGGAACAGGTAACGTAATTCATACACAAGAAGTCATGGTAATTAAAGGATAAAAGAAAAAGTAACCTTTTGAGAGTCATGATTGCCTAATACTAGAAAGGACATGGCAATCATATATATATATATATATATATATATATATATATATATATATATATATATACATGGTTTTTGAATTTGTAGATCTGATGAATTGGATCATGATTACGATTTCAATGTAATAAATTATAACTATGGAATATTATTGTGTGAGCTGAGCCTTTTATATATATATATATATATATATATATATATATATATATATATATATATATATATATATATATATATATATATATATTTCATTGAATATAAGAGATAAGGAAAATTTAATTTTTGATTTAGTTTTTACAGCATTCTTAGATTTTTTCCGTTTGGTGGTAGTAGAAATATATCTAAGAATGCTGGAAAAACGAAATAGAAAAATGAATGTCATATTCAACGTTTATTCATGTTTAAAAGAAAATTTGCTGCCCATATATAAATATATATATATGTGTGTGTATATATATATATATATATATATATATATATATATATATATATATATATATATATATATATATATAAATATATATATATATATATGTGTGTGTGTGTGTGTGCATATATATATATATATATATATATATATATATATATATATATATAATAAATACCAAATTACCTAATTATTTCCTGCCTCATATATCCTGCTTTTATAGAGATGAACTCATGCCACACCGAGGTTGATAAGAGAGACGACCGATATTATCGTCTGCCGAAATAGGCTATTCCCCATATGGGGTAATTTTGGATTTATTTGTTTATTAATTATATATCTCTGTATTAATAAATACACCGAGCTCTTTTTTGTGGATCAGTTTTAATATTTTATATTACTGGGATTTGTATTATATACCAACGTATTTTTTACATTTACTATATACATACATGAATAAATTAATCTGCAGATATAGTTTTTAGCCATTGTGGTTTGTTGGTATGTTGTTCAATAAAGTTTATATCGAAAAAAATTATCGTTTATTTTTACTTCATAAACCGAATAAATATTTTAAAAGATATGATTTCGAATTGACTTTATTCTTGAATTTTAAACGTTTCTTTATTCAGAAATAGTTTTCTAAAAAACATATATAATTTTTTTTTTTTAAGTAGAATAGCACTTACTTGTTGCTTATTTAAAAAAAAATAGTCCGAGTATTATGATTTTTTTTGCGTTATAATTCAACTTCAATTTAATCGTGCATCTAACGTAAAATCATAAAAGAAAAATGCATCTCTCCGCCACGGGAAAAATAAACTCATAACCAAAGAACAAAAACAAGTATAACATATCAACAACTAAATATTTAATTAATAGATAATAAAAAAAAATATCGATTCCGTTATTAACAGAAAATAAAAAAATATCGATTCAGTCAGCGAGAATAGACTTACGTATTATTGTTAAATTTTTAAGAGTATTTCTTTCATCTTATTTCTATTTTTTATCACGACTTTCATTCATTCAAATATTATCATCTACAGTAATTGGAACTAAAGAATAAACCTTCAGCAAGATTAAAATTCATATCCATTCCTCTTGTGAAATCTCCTTGTTCGAGAGCAGCTGCCTTACCGATTAAGTCATCGGCTACAGAATCCTAAAAGCTTTTATCCTTTATTTATCTTCGAACGCTTGATATAGTGATTTTCTAAACGTAGCTTAGATGTGGCACAAGGCCGAAAGTATGAAACACCTAGTGGGGATCGAACTCACTATTCAATCGTAATTGATCTAGTGAGACAAGCCAAACGCTTGATATGATAAATATCAAAATCAATAAGTTATTTGTTTCTCAATTTTTGGGTGACTTTATTTTTATATTGCCTTATATCTATTTATAATTAATTTCACTAAAATACGCTAGATGCTTACTCATCGTCAAATTCTACAAAAAAGAGTATCAAAGGCACCTCGCCGTGGAGTAATGCCTAGCGTGGCTAGTGGGTGATTATTGATAGTGAGCTAATTCGTCACTGGATGCCACATGTAAACATTCGACATTAAGTAACCCAAGACATTGTCATAAAATGAAGCTACCTAATCTAACAAAATTTATTTTTGTTTGTTAATCAAATTCAAATATAGATAAGCGAAATATAAATTTTAAATATTTTCAGCCTCATTCTTCCATATATTTGTTTGCTTACTCGGCTGTTTTTAATTCGGCTTTTCGACCGATACACTCTTTAACATTTTTCAGAAAAATGCATCTTCTCTTCAGAATTTGTGTATTTGTTACTGTTTTGATTTTTTTAAAAATCTTTTCGAGCGTATTGAAAACACTTCATCCCAGAAATTCAAATAACAAACCGCTTTAGTGTTGTACTTAAGCAACTTTAAAACTAGTTTCCCTTTGCAATTTAAGTTTTCTCTTCAGGTTTTGTTTTCACCAATACTTTGCATAATACTTTATGCATAATACTTTATTTAAATTCTTACGTATCGGACTTATAAAACTTGAACTCTACTATTTCGGGGTCTGAATTTGAGAGATGGTGCTACATTTATTGAAAAACCTTCTTTTTTTTTTAATCTGAACTCAGTATGTGATTCAAAATTAGTCTAAATTACGATAAAAGTTCATAAAATTTGTTCCAGCATTGCTAACATGTTGATGAAGACAAACATTGCTTCGAGCTACAAAAAATAGGAACTTGTAGAGATCCATGATCACCCACATCCTGATAGGATATGGTACATGAAAAAAGAATAATGTGTGAATATGCAATTTAAGAATAATGGCAGAGTTTTACTTTTTTTTTTCTGTAAAAGATTTTCTTTTACACTTTCCGGATTAGCGAAGTTTAACAATGCAATTCTTTTCTGAAATGCATTTGTGTACAAGTGTATGTTACCGTAAAAAATTGCAGTTGCTTATATGTAGGAAAGTTTGCATGAATATAAGTTTAACTGATAGACATTTAATATTGACTTGGATGATAGATTTGTTTGATAGATTCCTTTATTTATTTGTTTGTTTATTTATTTATTGGTTTGTTTATTTACTTATTTGTTTGTATATTTATTTATTAATTATTTATTTGTTTATTTGTTTGTCTATTTACTTATTTGTTTATTTGTTTGTTTATTTATTTGTTTGTTTATTTATTTCACTAATTATTGTTGTTAATCTTATGATAACTAAATTATAAATTAAACTTACTCATATGTAAATACAAAAAAGTAACTATTATCCGCGGTTTCAGTTATCTACTGAGTGTATCGGAACAATATCCCCAAGGATAAGAGGGACTTAATGATAGACATATATATAGTTAGATAAACAGGGAAAAAAACAAGTGGATATATAAATAGGTAGGTATGTAGATGCTGGGGAGTTGAATGAAAATGATTCCCAATATTACAGTGATCATTTCTTGTCACTTTCTGTTCGGCTTAGGACCAGAGTCTACCAGTGGTCGATTGTTGAATCATGTCAAACGTTACTTTTTATGAATTAACAGTATTAAACAGTATTTAAAAAAAAAAATTAAACAGCATTTTTTATCCACCTACATTCTACCGGCCTAAATATTCTAGAAATTGTGTCAGAAAATATACGTCCGCTGGCAGGATTCGAACTTGTATCTCCTATGGGGACCGGAAGTCCGACGTGACTGAGCGGTCAAGCACGTCAGAGATAATGACGGCTCCCCATATAATATTGGGTGCAGGTTCGAATCCTGACGGAGGGCACATATTTTTCTGACAAGACTTCTAGAATATTCGGGCTGGTAGATGTAGTTGGATAAAAGATCCTGTTTAATTAAAAGATCCTGTTTAATTAAAAGATACTGTTTAATTAAAATACAGAGCTTCTACTCAAATATGAATATTCATAAAAAATAACGTTTAAACAAAATAAATTAAAAATAACAACTTTATTCTACCCCTCCCCCACCAAAAAAAAAAAAACAAACCCCAGTACAATTACATTTCATTCAATTATATAATCACCAGAATTATCAATAATTCGTTGCCACTTATCTTCGATAAATTTTAAGTAATACTTGCCAGGCTTCGATGGGACGATATTTTGACGAACTCTTGAATTTGGTTTTCATTAGAGAAAGTTTCCAAGCGTTTAGCAACGATCGCAAATGGTAATAATCGCTTGGTGCAATGTCAGATGAATATGACGGCTGGCGGAGGACAGACTAATCGAGATTTTTCCTTTATTACTCTTGTTGTATACGTTTTTGTGTTGTTATGAAAGAGAATAATATTTTTTATTTAATCCACAGTGTACGCTGCCATTGCCGCACAAAATATTATGTTAGTATACTTCAAATCTATTCCTAACTGTCACGTATGATTAATAGATAGGGTCATACATTCATCATTACAACTGGTTCCCCGGGGTGGTAGCAGCTATTAGGGTCACACAACTCACAATTAAAGTATAAAATACATTTTTATATTTAAAAATTACCACCAATATATTTTTGTGAAAGAAATTACTAATGCTCACAAGAAAATTAAATTTTGGCATTAAATGACCCATAAAGTGTTGATATGCTGCTAAACAAAGAAACAAACAAACATTTTATCTACAAACTATATATCGAAAAAAACATACGTTTGCCTTAAAGTATAAACTTATTTCCAAGATATTTAGATTTCGGCATTAAATAACTTATAAAAGCTGACATGCCGCTAAACAAAATCAACCAATCAACCAACAATTGGTTCCCGAAAACGGAAATTACTTATAACTTTACCTAATATATAGCAATAAATAGTTGAACAGATAGATACACAGATAGATATTGCTGCACAACATTTAATACACAAATATTATTACTTTTTTGTTTCAAGATTAACAAACCTGTGTTGACAAAAGATGTTTTTAAAATTCCATTTGAATAATTAAAAGTCTATTCTATCCGTTCTAATCTCATTTGTATCATTCTAAAATATATCAAGCATTTCTATTAACAAAGTAACAAACGATTTATGGCCACTAAGATCTTCATGTTCTTTACTGCAAGTAAAAAAAAAAATACAATTTAAGTAAACATTGCAATACTTTCAGCACACAATTGCTGTTGTAATATGAATTATTACTAGACGACGAAGGTAAGTTACAAAGAGGCTGCCAGGAGAAAGTGTTGGCTGTGAGCTTTTAACTGATGGGAATCAGACTTGTAAGTAATTGCTGGCATAAAAGCATTGTGTGTAAGAAATAATGCCGTATACTGAAGTTTATTATGTGTTCGTGTGAAAATACTTGTAAATCTTTTTGGGACGAGAGAAAGAAATAATAATGAGAAATAGATAATAATGATGAGAGAGAGAGAGTGAGAGAGAGATAATAATGAGAAATAGATAATAATGATGAGAGAGAGATAATAATGAGAAATAGATAATGAGGAGTGAGATAGATAATGATGAGAGAGAGATAGATAATGATGAGATAGATAGATAGATAATAAAGAGATAGATAGATAGATAATAATGAGAGAGATAGATAGATAATGATGAGAGAGAGAGAGATAATAATGAGAAATAGATAATGAGGAGTGAGATAGATAGATAATGATGAGAGAGATAGATAATGATGAGAGAGATAGATAAATAATGATGAGAGATATATAGATAGATAATGATGAGAGAGAGATAGATAATGATGAGAGAGATAGATAGATAATAAAGAGATAGATAGATAATAATGAGAGAGATAGATAGATAATGATGAGATAGATAGATAATAAAGAGATAGATAGATAGATAATAATGAGAGAGATAGATAGATAATGATGAGAGAGATAGATAAATAATGATGAGAGATATATAAATAGATAATGATGAGAGAGAGATAGATAATGATGAGAGAGATAGATAGATAGATAATAAAGAGATAGATAGATAGATAATAATGAGAGAGATAGATAATAATGAGAGAGATAGATAGATAGATAATAAAGAGATAGATAGATAGATAGATAATAATGAGAGAGATAGATAGATAATGATGAGAGAGATAGATAATGATGAGAGAGAGAGAGATCTATTCCCGTCCGCTAATTATAAAAGTCTGAAGCAAAGTTTTATATACGTAGTACCACAAGATTATTAGCGGACGGGAATAGATCTATGTATCTATCTTTCATCATTATTTATCTATCTCACTCTCGTCATTATATATCTATCTGTTTCTCTCTCTCTCTCATCATTATCTATTTCTCATTGTTATTTATTTCTCATCATTATCTATCCATTTATCTCTCATCATTATCTATCCATTTATCTCTCATCATTATCTATTTATTTCTCATCATTATGTCTCTCTCTCTCTCCTCATTATCTATCTCTCTCTCATCATTATCTCTCTCCTCCTTATTTATTTCTCATTGTTATCTATCTATTTATATCCCATCATTATGTACATCTATCCCATGATTATCTATCATTATCTATCTCTCATTATTATCTATATCTCTCCCATCATTATCTATTTCTCATCATTAACTGTCTATCTTTCTCTCTCATGATTATCTATTTCTCATCATTATCCATCTATTTATTTATATCATTATCTACCTATATCCCACCATCATCAGCTACATCTCTCCCATGAATATCTATCTATCATCATTATCTATCCTTATCATCTATATATCTCCCATTATTATCTATCTCTCATCATTATCTGTCTATTGCATTTAATTCTTTTCTATCCCAATGTATATCAATAGATTTAAAGATATCTAGATATAAATATCACTATCTATCTATCTATCTATCTATCTATCTATCTATCTATCTATCTATCACAGTCTGTTCATTATCTATCTATCTATCTATCTATCTATCTATCTATCTATCTCAATCTGTTTTTTTGACTATCTCAGTCGGTTCATTATCTATCTATCTATCTATCTATCTATCTATCTATCTATCTATCTATCTAAGTGCGATAGAAACTGTTAGCATAGAACGGTTACATCTAGTTTTACTTTTAAAATGATGAACCACTGCCGCCAATCTAGTATTAAATTCACAGTCTAGTTTCATAGAGAAAATTTCCTCAGAACAATTAACATAAAAGTATTTATAGAACAGACACATGACGGCGGTTGGAGAGTGACTGAATGTCAGTGCCACATCAGGACAAATAACATTGCAGATTCTTTTTTGTATTTTATTAAGAACTTCTAAATGTCTAACAGAAGCAGCAGACCAGATGTGAGAGCAATATATATATATATATATATATATATATATATATATATATATATATATATATATAATTCTAATTAATATTAAATTTTACTATAAAATTCAATTCATATATATATATATATATATATATATATATATATATATATATATATATATATATATATATATTTATTGCTGAAACATCCGGTCTATTTAAAATTGATAATTTTGAATTTTATAGTAAAATTTAATATTAATTAGTTAGAATGATTTTTATTTTAGTTTAACCCTAACATTAAAGCATTAATTATTATAACCAAGGATTGCTGTCAAGTTTTTTGAATTCTCATATACTTGTATTTTGATTGGTCATTCCAGCTTATGTAACAGCGTTTCCCCTATCGAGGGGTGTTTGATTGATTTGAGCCTTTTAAAACCTTTTATTCTACATTCAACACCAACACTTGATAAGACACCAGAAAGTGTAAAAAAAACAAAATGGCTATTTTTGTATCGATTCTATAACATATTTATGTTATAATTTTCGTATAAATTATATTTTCTCTACTCTGTATTGAGCACTCTTTTAAGAATAGTATTTTTTGGTTATTGGAATTTATTCCGTATACACGAATCCTATACTTGAGTATATATATATATATATATATATATATATATATATATATATATATATATATATATATATTTGAAGCATGTTTTCATTGAGACATGCTTCGTTGAATTTAGACATATTTTGTCTATTTACTTTCAATTGGATCCTTCATATTTACGGATAAACTTTTTGGTGTCGTTAATGAAGCATGAGAGAAAATTGCCGTGTAGATCCATATTTCTTTTATTCAATACTCCGCACATGTTTTAAAATGTGTACAACAGATGGTTTGAAATACCAAGCGATAACGAACTGACTCAGTAACTTTCTAATGAACACAACAATTTTGTCTTCGACAATAATGAACAGTACAATATTTGTCTTGCAATAAACAATACCCTGGTGATGGTACTGTGCTATGTTGAACGTACTCGTAATAAAAGAATTATGTATCAACACGCCGATTTTCGCTCGTCCTTCAATAATGACATTAAAAAGCTTATCCGTGAATATGAAAGGATCCAATTGAAAATAAGTAGACAGAACATGTCTAAATTATTCAACTAAACATGTCTCAATATATATATATATATATATATATATATATATATATATATATATATATATATATATATATATTTAGAGAGAGAGAGAGAGAGAGAGAGAGAGAGAGAGAGAGAGAAAGAGAGAAGATCTTTACTAATAAAATAAAAAAGAACGTATTTCATAAACAAAAGCATTAAACTTAAATAAGCAACTTTACATCAATATGTTTTTTAGCAAATTTAGGAACAAACATAGTAAATATATTTAAATAAACAAAAATAAACCGACACGACAGAGACTGATATGTAAAGACACGATGCTATACAAAACTGACATGACGATAAAACTTGAAAAAAGGTGAAAATGACTTTGATATTTTCTCCAGAAACCCAAAAAATTATCCCCCCCCCAAAAAAAAATACTTGACATTGAAATTTCTTTTTGGTCTTTAAACAAAAATATATATATAAATATAAGGCATTTTTATGTTTATACATTATTTTTATAGATACAAATATTTAAGTAAATGCTCTATTTATGATAAACAGTATTAACAACATTTACCGGCCTGAATGTCCGAGAAATTTTCATAGAAAATATTAGTCCTCCGACAGGAATCGAACGTGTATCCTATACGGAACTGTCATATAGCCTGACATGCCTTAACCAATTGGTCCACAGAGGATAATTCGGTTAGCAAGGTCGATTTTACTGCTTTTAAACTACAATCTTCCATGATTCTCTCACCTACATTCATATCTGCTCAATACGTATCGAAATGTAAAAAAATGACGTCACACATTATGAAATGGACAAAGTCCGACAATTATTTTAAGACATTTTTATAAAAAGAATGTATAAACATAAAAATGTCTTAATATAATTGTCGGACCCACCTCTCTCGGCCATATCGACAAGATAAAAAGGAATGCAATGCATTACATTTGGGAACGGCTTGGCTGCAGGAGTAAAGTGACAGCCAACCGCCTTCAGGGATTCACTCCGGGTTTTCTATCTGGATTTACTTTCATAGCCTTTTCCGTGTTTGAATATGACCGCAAGGCAGCGGAAGTTTAAAATCAGCGTTTTTCTTCCCCTAGGTGATTTACCCGAAGCAGCTGGTTATGAGGCGCCATTTTTACATTTTCGCCCATTCTGAGACTTGGAGCTGGATTTCGTTGTTAGAAGCAATTTTAGACGCATGTCACGGAAGCATTTTATAGACAGTGGGAGCTTGTCTCCACTATTACCGCCGGCTATAACAACCTTTGGTACATATATAATATACGTATATAAACATTACATACATTATAAAAACAAAAAACAAAACAAAAAATTCTTTATAATCTGCATATATTCCCCATGAGACAGAAGACAAACACACTTTAAGAGTGAAGTTCCTAGTAACAGATACGTCTGAAAGATGTCTATGAAAATGCCTCAAAATGCAAGTTTTGAATAATTCTGGTACTATGTGCATGCATGCATGCATATGTGTGCGTGTGTCCTTCAGAAGTTTTCTTTGGGATTTCTTTCTTCCGATGTTGAACATGGAATAAATAAATAAATATTGCATTAAGAAAGTATCCAATTCCGGATTTAAACTCCGATAAACTACAATTCACATCAACTACGGCTTCTTTTTACGGATTAATTTCTTCTTTGAATTTCGAAAAACCAAATATAGAACATATGTATTTTTCTTGCCCGCTTGGCGAATGTTTCTCAAATAATAATAAACATTTAAATAACTTATACATTACTTACACAATTACCACACTGTCTCGTATATTAACTTGCCATTTATCTGATAATAGCTGTACTAAACAGCACATGACAAATCAACATAACAGAATCACAAGAAATCAAGCAAATACTTAAGAGATAATACAAAACCATATTTATATCATATAAATGGTAAAAAAGGACTACAAATATTAGGAGTTATAAGTATGAAATAAATTAGCACTGATAAAATTTAATTCAACATAGGAACAAGCATATTAAATATGTTTAATAAAAAATGCCATACAAGCTAATACATGAAAGTGTGATATTTAGAACTAACAAGTAACATAAGATATAAAATTGATTTAAAACTCTAAATACATTTTTAATTAAACAAATATAATCTTCCTCGGACAATCTTTTTTTTTTTTTTTTTTAAGCGTTTCACCCCAAGCAAGGCGGGAAGCCACTAGGACGCAAGGGGTTACAGAAGATTTGGAGCAAGATCAGATAGGAGTGATAGAGGAAAGGATGAGGAGAAGGATAGTGGATAGATCAAGGCAACTGGAGATGTCGATTGACATTACATTTGAATAGTTGGAGATTATAGCTCTCAGGGAAACTGGAATAGGGAAGGGAGTTCCACAGGCGAGAGGTGCGAGACATGAAGCTATTGAAGTAGAAGAGACGGCTATATTTAATAGTTTCGACAGTGAAAGGGTGAGAGCGGGATACCAGCCTCGTAGGGCGCTGAAATTCATAAAGTCTGGGAACCAGCGAATGCAGCTCCACGGAGCAATTTTACCATGAAAGTATTTGCAAAAAAAGACAGAGAGAGGCGACGGCGCGTCTGTGAGAGAGCGACTGTAGAGGAGATGCCAGAACAGGGACAATTATATTGCATATCCGCCTCTGGAGCTTATCAAGAACCCCTGCTTATAAATGTCGAAATTATTCCGATTTGGAACAATATTTATACATCCTTAATCCGGGTATTAAAAAATCACCAGAAGTGAAAAATTTTCGGCAATATTTAATCTTCGTGCTCGGAAGAAAAAAAAAAAAGCATTCTCCCCTGACACCGTTATCATTTTACAAAAATAATCTTATATTTACAACATTCTAAAAACTAATACAATTGTATTGAAACTAATCCAATGCAGTATTTATCATTTACCAATTTATAAAGAAATAAATATGAAAACAATTTTTATTCATAAATATATAAACATTTATGAAATTATAAAAAATATGCGAACCAACTATAATGAAATCCTTATTATTTACCATTTTAAAAAGTTCGAATCGTTTGGCTGTTGTAGCATACCTACGGACGATAATGAGTACGTCCCCATTCACATAAATACAGTAGTATCTATGTTGGCCTTCAGTTTGAGATTCCCGGAAGAGTGGATCCTCAGACAAGGCTCTGTCAAACGGCAAAGTTTCGTCTCGGGAAACAGCTATCCGACACCGTTTTATACGGGGTCAACGAGGAATTTTTGGCCGAGCCTATGAGCTCGGATACACCACATTAAATTCGGCCTTGTACCACATCTGACCGCATGGGGCGGCTGGTAGATATCCTGCCCTTGGAGATTCATCTCCATCTGTGCTGGTCAAACTCTCTGCCTCCGGACAGAGAGGATCCCCAGACGAGGCTATGTCGAAGGACAGAGTCTCGTCTCGGGAAACAGCTACCCGACCACGTTTTATACGGGGAATTTTTGACCGAGCATACGTGCTCGGATACCCCGCATGAAATTTGGCCTTGTGCCACATCCGACCGCTGGGGGCGGTTGGTATGTATCCTACAGTTGGAGATTCATTGTAGAATTCACTTGAATCACTTCTAGCAGTTGACTACTTCTTCTACGCGCCGTGTTGTTATTGTCCTAAGTATTATCGTTCATTACCAACCTTCGTGTGATTATTCTATTCAGTACTCTCTCCCAGGTTACAACATTGGCAATTATATATTATATATATAAATATATATAAATATATATATATATATATATATATATATATATATATATATATATAGTGATTGCAACTTAGATGACAACCGCCCCCACCTCATTTGTGATCGTCTCCGGCTAGTTTTGTTGTCCATGTCCCGTAAGATGACACTTGAAATCAGCATTTGATCTTATGAGTATCATGCATATATGATAGATAAACTCTGTATCCCTGATTGGGTTGATTGGATACGCATGTCCTACAACTCTCCTGTGTACCACCATGTACCTTCTCAGTCCAGATGATGAGCTGCAAACATTGTTGCAATACACAGGTATTGTTGGCAGAAGGATGAGGTAGATTTACATCGTCAACTTGATTCTGGTTGTCATGATGACCTTTCAGATGGTTTACATAACCTGCCCTCAACAACAGGATGCAATCACATACACCACATTTACAAGACTGCATATTAGATGTCAAATCAGAGTATCTCTTCGGAGATCACGTTTGAAACCTGAGACATTCATTATCAAAGGCATAATAAAGTTTTTCCACTGTATACGATTTAAAGTCAGTTCTTCCTAATGCTGCACATCTATGCTTGTGTTGTGGACGCTTTCCCGTCTTCAGTTCCGCGTAGAAAAGTTGTTTGGGGGATCTTGTTATCCCCCATTCTCATAACGTGTTCTGCTCGTCGCATCTGATTGAGGATTACTGTTGTTACAGTGTTGTTGCATTCAGATCTTTAATCCACCCTGGGTATGACGATAAACTACTACCGTGTCCTGGGTAAGACGATAAACTACGTCCAACAGCAAGGCCTCTGATCAGGAGGTTTTGAAGAGCGTGGAACCATATCTTACTTGTTGGTGTTCCCAGGTCCACCCTGACATAGAATGGTAGCACCTGTTAGGGTCCCATCAAGGGGAAAATAGTTAACCCCCAAACTGGAGTCAAAACACTATATAAGTGTAAAAATGGGTTTTAATACCAAAAATACTTTGTAAAAAAATTATTACCAGCAATACATTTTGGAAAAAAAAATACCAGTGATGGAAAATATATTACCAGAAATAGATTTTTGAAGGAAAATATATTACCAGATATAGATTTTTGAAGGAAAATATATTACCAGAAATAGATTTTTGAAGGAAAATATATTACCAAGAATAGATTTTTGAAGGAAAATATATTACCAGAAATAGATTTTTGAAGGAAAATATATTACCAAGAATAGATTTTTCAAGGAAAATATATTACCAGAAATAGATTTTTCATAGAAAATATATTACCAGAAATAGATTTTTCAAGGAAAATATATTACCAGAAATAGATTTTTCAAGGAAAATATATTACCAGAAATAGATTTTTGAAGGAAAATATATTACCAGAAATAGATTTTTGAAGGAAAATATATTACCAGAAATAGATTTTTGAAGGAAAATATATTACCAGAAATAGATTTTTGAAGGAAAATATATTACCAAGAATAGATTTTTCAAGGAAAATATATTACCAGAAATAGATTTTTCAAGGAAAATATATTACCAGAAATAGATTTTTCAAGGAAAATATATTACCAGAAATAGATTTTTCAAGGAAAATATATTACCAGAAATAGATTTTTCAAGGAAAATATATTACCAGGAATAGATTTTTAAAGGAAAATATATTACCAAAAATAGATTTTTCAAGGAAAATATATTACCAGAAATAGATTTTTGAAGGAAAATATATTACCAGAAATAGATTTTTCAAGGAAAATATATTACCAGAAATAGATTTTTCAAGGAAAATATATTACCAGAAATAGATTTTTAAAGGAAAATATATTACCAGGAATAGATTTTTGAAAAAAAATAAAAAAATATCATCAATGAAAATTTTGTCACAGATAGAAAAAGAAGCCTAGATGACATCGTCAGATTAATATCTATTTGTTTTATGTGCACATGTGTGTTTGTCACCTCATGTCTGGCTTATGGCCATATCACGCTGAAACACCGGTTTTCGTACGACCACCGAAGTCAAGCAAGGTATATAACTAGATTAATGACCGCTTGGGAATGTCCAGTGTTTTAATCTTGGATGTGCAGATGGTGTAATGGATAACAGCTCGGAATTGGAAATAGGAGAGCCGAGTTCCAATTTAAGTCAGGTTCGTTATATTAACTTACGCGATAATAACCTTGGGAAAGGTATGAATCCCTTTCTTCTTCCCCCAGCTATGGGTTAATTAGTAAAACTTGTATCAGTAAATTATTACTATCTCTAAAAGATTCTTACGTGTTAGAAATATTCTCTGGCTTTAGATAACCTACAAAAGGTAGATAAACCGTAAAAGCAAATCAATCAATTAATCATTTTATGTCAAATATATTTAAAACTTTATATATTTATAAATATATTTAAAATAAATATATTTAAAACTTTACAAAATTAAACCCATTCTAGGAGACAGGCATCATGGGCTCAGACTTTCTCGGGTGGAAGAAGGCGTCCTCTCACTAATCAGAATAGGATACATCCATGTCACTTACTCATTTCTAAAATAAAAAAAAATCCCTCAGAAGGCACAGCTATCTATGAGACGTAATGTAAAATATATTCTAACCGATTGTATAGTGGCCTTTTTCCCTATGCGTCAACGATTTTATCACATGAGTCTAGAGGACCTTTTCAAGAAGATAAAAGTAGAGACTATCCTAACCTCCTTGAAAGAGGTTGGTCTATACCGCAGGTTATAGCATTAAATATTAGGTTGGTGCAAAAATAATGTCGGTTTTTGATGTATTTTTAACGTCAAAAACCGACATTATTTTTGCACCAACCTAATAATTCCTTTCGAAAGGAATAACTTTGGTGGGATGAAACACAAAGGATTGTTTAATAAAAGAAAGTCTTTTTGGTATTAAACATCAAAGAGAGTTGATATGCCATTAAAACAGAACAATCAATCAACAAATATATTAAATAAAAATCTAATTCTTATAAATGAAAAGGATTCAAAAACTGCTACTCTGCTTCTTTTGAACTCTCGAAAATTGTAACAACAAACAATAAAATAACCAGCAGAGGGAATCGAAACTGCAACTCTTCTGTCAGTAATTTTAACATTAATACTTGAGTGAAAATCTTTTCTCAATCTCCAAAGCATTCTATTGTAAAATCATTTAGCATTACTATGACAACATTATTTGCAATGGACATCGATAGGAACATCATTAACAAATCTTTTTTCAAATCATTTACAATGCATTTTAGTTGTAAAATCATTTACATTTCAAATGCAAATCTTTTGTCGAATCATTTGCAATGAATTTTTTTTTGTAAATCATTTACCATGCCCGCCTAGCAGTAAAATTATGTAAAAACAATTTGAAAGCATTTACAATGCATTATCAAACAATTAACAAGGTAATTCTATTGTAGGACCAATTTTAGAACCATATCACCCCAAGCAAGGTGATAATGCCGCTAAGACGTAAAGGATTACTGGGAGAGGAAGAGAGTGAGAAGACTTTAGTGAAATTAAAACACAATAAGAGAACAGGTTTCAGGAAGACAGAAGATTGCAATTCTCACATTTAATTTTTTGAAGATTGTAGTTAACAGGGAATCAAGAAATCGAAATCGAATTCAAAAGGTGAGAAATATCAGAAAAACATATTTCAATAAAACATACGGTTACATCTAGCTATATTAACGGTAAAATGATGAGACCTAATTGCCAATCTAGTAGTACGTTTTAATTCATGCGGTCGAGGTACTAAAGACGAGAGCTCATTTCAACAACTGCTATGAAAATATTTATAAAAAAGAGGGAAGCCACGTCATGATAACATTACAAATTTTTCATTAGATTTTGTCGAGAATCTAATTTTTTATCGATTCATTTTCTACACCTTATCAAAAATTTGCAGGTTATTTAAAGCCAGAAAATATTTTTAGATTGTAAAATTTATTTTTAAATCATTTCACCCCGAGCAAGACGGGAATGTCACTAGTACGCAGGGGGTTCCAGAGTGTGAAAGTGAGAGAAAAGACTAGGTATAGGGTGGAGCGAGGAAAGGATAAAAGATGAAAAGGGTTCTCTAACACTTTCGCCCCAGCCCCTCAACCTCTGACGTCTTACTCTCTGGGTTGAGGTGTCTACGCGGTCCTAACCGAACTTAAGCGAGTGGCCGTAGGTCCCCTGAGCACCCGTAGATTATTCGACCGGTCCCCTGGTTTAATCTTGCTTGAATTGATGCTCATTCATTCACGGTCGACTGAAGATGTAGACACGGCTGGAGAGTCTGCGCTAAGAAATTTAGAATGCAGCAAAAAAAAAAAATAAAAAAATAATATCTGATTGTTAATGTCTTTTATATAGCAGAAAATAATAGTATAGAAAAGAAACGGGTTACAGAAAAGAAAAGTAATTGGCGTAAAAACGCATACACTGGATTCGAGAGAGAGAGAGAGAGAGAGAGTATTATGATTAACAAATGTTATGATTGTTGTTAAATTTTCTCAGAACGCTATACGACTCTTGCGATGGGGGGAATAAGATTTCTGTGCGTGGCTTAAAGTTTATAGTAGCGTTCCTCCTTAGCAGCAGTAACAGTAGTAGTAATATTCGTGGTAGCAGAAGCAGATGTACTTATATCAACAGTACATGTTAGCGGACGCTTCGTTCTAATCTCTGACGTCACGTTATCTCCTTCTTGAGTCTTCAACTCGACTCTCCACTGTCTCTAGCTCAACTCTTGCCTAGGCTAATTCTCTTCCGTCTGCCTCTTTTTCAGCATAACTACGTGTTTATATAGAAAAATCCGGATGGTTACAACCTACTACTTCGCACGTGATGATCACGGGGTTTTTGCTGTTTCAACCAAAATCATGTGAATTCTAAAGGTCCTCGTTGTTTATTCAACTCTATTCCAAGTTTTAAACAATAAAAATTATTTCGACCATTTCCATTGTCTGCTAATAACCCAGTTTCAGTGGGTACAGCTCCTGCCCTAGATCAGATTTCCCACCAGTAAACGAAATGCTCTGATCAATTTTGCTAGTTCAAATCTACTCCAATTTCAATAATATATATATATATATATATATATATATATATATATATATATACGTGTGTGTGTGTGTGTGTGTATTTCCCAGACTCTCTCTGTCACATTTAAGACAACAGAAGATGGCGATTGACGTTGAGATAATAATAATTTAGTGATACAGGTCTTACTCATTAATCCATGGCTGGAGGGGGAAGCGGTGAATTCATATCCTTACCAAAGGTATTTGCCCGTAAGTGAATATAACGAGCCCAACTGGGATTGGGCTCTCCGATTAACAATTCCGTACGAGAACAGGTGTTTCAACGTGATATGGTCGTAAGCCAATTATATCAAGATATATAGCCAGAGTGCTAGACAAGATATAACAGCAATATTCAGCGGACAGACGAATGGGAGATTTATAAATGTGCAAGATGTATTCTAACGAGAAAATTTGGCTCGTACAACAGTCAACAAACTTTCCTAGCAGTGGACCCAGCAATTGATTCAATAAATTTACAATGTAGCAAATCATATACAATAGATTTCGATTACAAAACATTTGCAAGGCATTTTTTAAATAGTAAAACGATTTAATAATATTTTTTTTTAAACATTACGCCCCGAGCAATGCTGGAAGTCACTAGGATGCAGGGGGTTGCAGAAGATTTGGAGCATGAGCAGATAGGAGTGATAGAAGAAAAAATGAGGAGAAACAGAAATAGGGAAGGGAGTTCCACAGGCGAGAGGTGCGAGACATGAAGCTATTGGAGTAGAAGAGACGGCTACATTTAAAAGTTTCTACAGTGTAAGGGTAACATTATTCTTTTAGTGACACTAGTTTTAATTCAAGGCTAATGATAACTCCTTTATGTTTAATTTCAATGTCCAACGTACAAAGATGACGAAGTGACGAAATCTAAATGCAAATATATCTCAAGTTTGAATACACTAAAACAAAAAAGTAATTTCTAATTCATTTTTTCCTACCCCGGTATTTGCAATTATGTAATTATTATCATACTTATTATAAAACCCAGGTTGTGTGTGTGTCTGTACGTTTATATATTGGATCGGATTTCCTACATTTTTCAACCAATTTCAACAAAAATTCACAGGACTACGTAAAATTACCGTGTGGTGGTTCTGACAGCACAAAAAAT
This sequence comes from Acanthosepion lycidas, assembly GCA_963932145.1. Lineage (NCBI taxonomy): Eukaryota > Metazoa > Mollusca > Cephalopoda > Sepiida > Sepiidae > Acanthosepion > Acanthosepion lycidas. The sequence goes on from OZ010590.1 coordinate 53,609,443, forward strand.
TGGAAAAACACAATTGTTTTTGTACAAAATCAATTTGAAAACACGATTAAGAGGCATCACGAGAATGAAATGAGGACAACTCATATCGAGTTATACTTATTATAAAACCCAGGTTGTGTGTGTGTGTGTGTTCGTTTATATATGGGATCGGATTTCCTACATTTTTCAACCAATTTCAACAAAACCTCACTTTTTTTTGACAGGTAGTGTTTCTTATTGTCTTGCAAACTTTTTTCTTTATTTTTACATTCAGAATGCTTTAAAAATTCCATTTACAAGACAATTGTTTATAATAAAATTCTATTCAATCGGTAGACTCATAACGATTGAAAACAATGTTTTTGTGAGTTTGGGTTTGACCAATTCGTAAAAAAAAAAAAAAAAAAACTAATTAAGACATGCGTGTCCGTCAACCTTAAGCAATAATCTTTGTCAATTTTATTTTTCAGTCTTTATGATGGTCGATACTTGATCTATCTCTTACTGTTACATCCCCAGGCAACGACGGGCTCTACTGCTAGTAGTTAATAGAACTTATACTGTATTTATTTTATAAATTCTATCCTTCATACTGTGAAATACATTAAAAGTATTAACGAATTTTGTAACGCATTTCCATAGTAAAATAATTTGTTCTGCTTTTATATAGTAAAATACTTTCCAGTTGATTTATATATGTGCTTTTAGCATCTACTACGACTGCATACGCTCGTCTGTAATCGGTAGAGTGAATGAAAGTTTTTAGATCGTAGGTTACATAAACAGCTGGTTATAGCAATTGCACATTGGACGGGCGCCACTTATCAGTTCACTGCAACAGACAGCATGGGCAAATCACTTTTTAAGTACCTATTTACTTTGGCGCTCGCCGTGAACAACTTCCAGTCCTGTACCATCTTCTTCTTCAGGACGTAGGCGATCATGACCCTCCAAATCTTCCTGTTTCTTGTAGCTTTTAATAAGATTTGTCTTTTTTATTTATTTCTCCCAAACCCTGTTCTACTATCCTTTTACTCAAGCTCATCAAATATGTTACGCGCTGCTTTCATCTGTCTCTCCTTCCCTCAATCTGTGAGTATCAGGTTTTCCAAACCCTCCTCCCTCATTACGTACCCCAGAAATTTTAAGTATAAGTTTCCTTTTTGTCTCTATTTTCTCTAAATCCTCGTTGTTGCTCACATGTTCTGTCCATGATATCTTCAGCGTCTTTCTGTAGAAACACATTTCTGTTGCTTCAAGTCTCTTCTTCATCTTTGAAGAGATTGTTTAGCATTCGCTCCCATACAAGAAGACAAATATTACGTAACAGTTCAGTACTCTTTTCTTTGTTTCTAACGAAATTTTTCAGTCTCTTAATACTCTGCTTAGCTTTTGGAATGTATCTTTAGCCACCCCATTATTTCTTCGGATCTTAGTGTTGCACTTTTCGTCTTTTGTTAGAACATTTCCTAGATATTTAAACTTTCTTTTACCAAACAGTACACTAAATACATCAGTTGCTCACCATAATGAAAAAAAAAAATGCTGTAATTAAAAGGGAAAGCAATTTACTTCTCAGTTCTGATAACATTTCACCTTTCTTTCCAAATTGTTATCATAAGATGGGATATTTAATAACAAAAGTGATGGAAATATGAATAAAAAGCAAAAGAAAGTCAATGAAATCGGCTAGACTATACGGAAAATATATTTTAAAAAATTAATTGAAAATTTTTAGCGCTCCCTTTCTTTCGTGCGCATGCGTAATCGCATCAACGTAAACATCACTAGTCTGATAAAGTACTAAAGAACGAAACGCGTCACACGAAAAATAACTTTCCACTTTTTCATAGTTTCCACCTCTCACCAAGACTCAGTAACACTCAATACGAACTTCTTTGAGTAGAATAGTGATTAAAATATAGAATGGTACAGATCTATTGTAGTGAGTTCCATTTAAATTAGTTGACCCATTCTTTTGGCCTTATGCCATACTAAGCTAAGATTACTTTGAGGATGGAAAGATAACACTATTTTCTCAGTAATATTTTTTAGCAATTCCTGACCACGAGAATACCCACAAGAAAGGCGTGAATTTATCTTCGTCTTCCAGCTATGGCTTAAAAAGCAGACTTGCCTAGCCAATGAGGTGGCATACGGTTCAAAAGAAGAGTTGTTCTGAATTCAAAATTGTGAAGAAGGCAACGGAAAACCACTCCGTTATCTTTCCAAAGAAGGCATAGCAATTCATAGATAATATAGAAAAGGAATTTGTGGAAAGTCATGATTGCCTACGTCTTGAAGGGATATGCGATTTTAAAAATATGCTTTAATTCTTGATCTCTGGAAGTAAATTTCTTCCTGATTTTCAATGTTTCTATAATAAAATAATTAACAATGCATTTCTATCATGCTTATAGCAAACTTATTCTACCAGAAATCTTTGTTTTTATTTCTGACCTTTGACACCGCCTTTTACCCTGATTTTTAATACATTTTGAATGCTGAGTGGCGAAAATTTGTAAAACAAAAACAACAGGTAAAATATTGCAGAACAGATTGTTTAGCCTACTTTTTTTTCTTCCTGCCAGAAATATTTACTTTGTAGAAAATGTCACTAAGACGAAACTGGAAATAGGCAGAATAACGTTTAATTGGACAGAGATAATTCAAGCTGAAACCTTATATTTTATTTTCTATTTATATTTTATTTAAATACAATCATACGTGGGTAAATCAAAATATATCCGTCTCTTCGCCGTAACATATCTTTTTGTCATGCGTGCTTATAATTGGTATCATTGTAGCTTGATCGAGCCAGTTTTCTTGCTGCTGTTACAGTGTAAACATGGCCGCTCCGCTAGCAGTGTGCATCAAAGAGGAAAAAAAAAAAGAGAGCAGTGACCCGAATCTGCAGAGAGCATGCTACCTCATTGATGATAACTCGCCGGCTCGTCATTACTATTCCTCGATCTGAATTTTCGCGTCAATGATGGAGGTTGATGGGCGCCCTGCTCCTTCTTTGTGTGTCACGCTTGCTCGGCCGCTTTTAAACTTAATGATCCACTCATACACACTTCTATATCGTAGTGCAGTATTGCCGTATTGTGTTAAAAGCATCCGGTGAATTTCAGCCCCTGACACATCTTCAGACCAGAAAAATCCGATCCATGCTCTTTGTTCCTTCTAGGTAGACACGGCTAGTGGAGTGGTCATGTTTACATTGTAACAGTAGCAAGAAAATTGGTGTGATCAAGCGCAAACTTCGATCACGTGGCCACAATAGTACCAACTATAAGCACGCATGAGAAACCTAAAGATATGTTATGGCGAAAGAGCAGATAATGTTTGATTTACTGAGTCATAAGTAATTACCGGTTTGGGGAGACAAAAAATGACGATTGTTTCACCCTTATCTATACGTAGCAGTTAAGAATAAATTTTGACTACATTAACATGCGAAAATTTTCAACGCAAAAGACAGTGGACTGACAACAACGAGCCATTTAACCCCTGCTAGGAAATGCACTATTCCTGTTGTAATTTTCACCATCACAATCTTACAAATATATAACAAGCATTCATTGGTTAATGACCTTCAAACTAGCTCGCTGATTGGTCAGTTCCGACCAATCAAAGCGCCTGCACGCGACAAATCTGTTTTCCCGCGTTTTCCATTTAAGCCTGTGACGTGGTACAACAAAATTATAAAAACAAAACACGTGTAAACTCTCTCTCTCTCTCGCGTCTCATTCCTTGCTACCAAGTACCAAGATGTAATCTTCAAGAACTCCCGTCTTAACCTTTGCGGTCAGACGTTAAAGACCATTACCAACATTCACGCAAGTACGAACTCTGAAATCTCTTCTGAACTTTTACCAACTTGTACAATACACAATTCCAAACATGCCAAAGAAACTTTATTCTTCTAAACTACAGTTTAATAATTGCTTTCACTTTATGAACTTAGGTACAAATATTACCTAATCTAAGAGACACAACTCTGTCTAACGTTTTCACTCAGTATTCATGCATGTATATCAAATATTAATAAATTCAATTGTTACGTTTTGAAACAAGATGTTTATAAATTATTGTTCTATGTCTTGTATTAATTGTTGTGGATGGAAGATTATTGAATACACACAATTTTAAGCCTTCTGATAATTCAAACCTATTCCCCTCCAATACACACCACACATCCGCAACAAGGATAAGTCTCTACAACCGACCACAAAAGAAAGATGTCATCAGTGTATTTTTAATTTAGATTTCTTAAGACACAATGAAAAACTAAATGCACATTTATAGGTCCAGCAGGTGTAACGTGTCCATGAAAATTTTATTTTCCTCCATAAGAACGCAAGGACACATACAGCAAGACTAATACGGGAAACATTTTGGATCTCGATTGGTCCGTTTTACCCCATCCGCTATATTCATCTGATCTTGCACCAATTGATTATTACCCTTTTGCGATCATTGCAAAATATTTTGACGCGGAAAACTTTCTCTAATGAAAACCAGATTCAAGAGTTCGTCGAATTTTTTTTCAATTCAAAACCATTTAAAAAAAAGAAGCGAAATTTTACTCAAAATGTATCGAAGAGCTGCCTGCTAATTGGTAAGTCATTGTAAATAATGACGAATATATAAGTGAATAAAATGTAAGTGGACTTTATTTCTGAAGAAAAAAACCCCGGAAATTATACTAACCTAATATAGGCGTCATTTGGTTCTTTTAGTCACCAGTATTTATTTATGTTTAGAAAGTTGTAACTAACAGTGCTTTATGGATTGGAATCGTTTGTTTCTCGTGAACACATCACAATATGGGTGATACTGGAAAAAGAAAAGGTTACTTTAAACTTAACAGTTGTCTTACATTTTGTGTTCCTAGCTACGACTTTGAATTGACTCGCAAAATCAAATACTCCTAACATCACATAACCACTGACCACTGGTAGACTCTGGTCCTAAGACAAACAGAAATAGCAGGAAATGATATCACAGTAATAGTAAGAACAATCTTCATTTAAATCCCCAGCATCTACGTACATACCTAATTATATATCCACTTATTTCCCTGGTTATCTATCTACACGTGTATCTATCAATACAATAATTCTCGTTTATCGTTGGGGATATATTCCGAGATCCTCAACAGATGACTGAAAACGCTGATAATGGTTATGTTTTATGTACATACCTATGCGTAAGTTTAACTTAGTAGGTACCATAAGATTAACAACAGTAATAAATGAGAGAATAATTTTAATTATAAGTAAAAAAGTAATAAGTGACAAGAAGTCATTGCAAATAATGGTGGATATATAATTGAATAACATATAACTGGATTTTATTTTTTGAAGAATAAATTTGATAAACAAAAACGGAAATTATTTATGACTCAACCTAAAATAACTACTTATTGTTTCTTTCCCCCTCATCCTCTCACCTGAATATACTGCAACTTTACTATGTAAGATGATAATTAGTACACCTATATTTATGTAATAAATATAAAAAGTGAATTTCAGCTTATAATATTTATTTTTATTCGAAATATTTACAATTTTGTTGACGTGAGATTTTATTATGCATTTTATTAGTGTTCACCATATAATAAGTAAACATACATAATGATCGACTACTCTCGTTTTCCGAGCACACCCTAGAGCGGTTAGCCAACTCCTGTTGCAGACACTTGCTCCGGCACATCTGTGTTTTCTCAACGCCTACAGAGCCAACCCATGGTTTTATACCGCAACTATACTGAGCAGACATTAGTTACATTTTATATGAGAGAGAGAGAGGGAGGGAGGGAGGGAGGGGGAGAGAGCATAATCTGTCATGATCAGCAGTTTGACCAACGTCAGTACTCTCAAAGTCTCAGTCACGATGACTTGTGACTTCGTGCTAGCATAACCATCGACGGCTTCCGAACAGTCCCGTCTACTCACTTGAGGCAATAGAGATGGTTCAACAGGAGGAGGATACTGAGAATACCATGGAGGGTGTCTGTGTGCATCGAGGAAGTTTTAAGGAAAATGGAAATAAAAATGACACTTAGAATTAAAAAAAAGAGACAGTGACACACATAATACGGAAAGAGGGCTTGGAGAATTGGACGTTCTCAGGACATATTGAAGGCAAGAGGGACAGAGGAAAACAGCGACTAGACCTACCTAACAAGCTTGTGTAACAGAAGAGGGACTGGAAGGAAAAGTAAAAAGACAAATTTTGTTAAGAGCTACAAAGTATAGGAAGTTGTGGCGGGATTATACTTCACGTCCTCAGCACATAGAGTAAGAAGAATGCTAGTGAGAATAATATTAATACAGTTACATTTTAGAAATATAAATAAAACTAATAAAATATATTGTCCAGCGTTCACTGCCATACAAGATAATTGATATTATATAACATTTTAGCAGTCTTTTCTTTGATTATAACGGAAATTTCCTGTTTGTTATTACTTTGTTTAGCTTTTGGATGGCATCTTTTGCTACTCTAACACAAGTTTGGATTTCGGTGTTACATTTTCTATCCTCTGTTAAAACACTTCCCGGATATTCAAACTTCTGTACTTGTTTGGCGTTGACATCGCTCGTATACATTAGATTAATGAAAAAGTCTTCAGTTAGCAAATTATTTTCTTGGATTTCTTCCGCCATCTTTAAGCTAAAGTGTGTATTCTATTCTATTAAGTCAACGCAAAAGATTTCTACATTTTTCATTCCTATAAATTCATTTATTTGTTAGTTTGCTATCAAAGTATATTTCAAAGCTCCTTTCAGCTAAATTGTGTATTCCATTAGAAACGAACGGTTCCATTTTGGTTCGATGATTTCTTCGAGAGTTTTTTTCTTCATTTAGAAGTTTTTGCATGAAAATAAATGGTAATTTGCAGGTGAGAGTCTGGAGAATACATTTTATATAAGGAAACTTTTCATTCTAGTTTCATGATTGCTTGCTGTGTTGGATTTGCAACACAAGGACGGGCATTGTCATGCAACAAAATCATTAATCGAATTCGATGTCCAGAAAACACTTTTCTCTTGCAATGCATCATCCAAACGAATTGACTGAGACGCCTTTAATTTTTCTGAAAGTTCTCGTGTAGTTTCTGTTGCATCTTTCATCAAATGTTCGTCTAGATCAGTTTTCAAATTCTGAATTCTACCGGCGTCCTTTGTACTTGAGAACAAAATCTTTTTTTTTTAAACCTCCCAGACCACTCCCAAAACATGCTCGCACCGACTGCATCAGTATCATAATCTTCACTTATCTACTCCTTAACTTCCGCCGTACGTTTTAAAAAGTCATATTATAAACACGTCCGTTACGCCCTGTCATTACATCAGGTAAATAATTGACTATTCCATTTTCATTGTGAAGAAAATCGGAACAAAAGATATATCAGAAACGCTGCCTCGTTTTGGTGAGAAAGAGAAAGCATACGTAGAAAATAAGAGGGAAAGGATGGCAGTAAAGCGCTAACGTTACTACGAACTTAACGTCTGCTTTAATGAAGTGGAAAACTATCAATTTTGAATCTTTTATTAGGGTGGTGCAAAAATAATGACGTAATAATTTCGTTTTTTGACGTATTTTTAACGTCAAAAAACGACATTATTACGTCATTATTTTTGCACCAACCTAATAATTTGTAACCTTAGTTCTTTAAAAATGGTTTACGTTCATAATTATGATTATTAATAACATATTTTGTTAAGATCGTTAATATCAAATATTCAACAATCCAAAGTGGAATATATATATATATATATATATATATATATATATATATATATGTGTGTGTGTGTGCGTGCGTGTGTATGTGTGTGTTTATAAATTTGCTATTGTTTCCGTTTCGGGTACGTATCTGAAGCTAGTAGATACAGATTCATAGAAGTCCCAACGTTAAATGTCTAATTTGAACTTTGCTCTATCATGCTGACCTCCGTGGTCAAACTGGTAGCGGCACACTTTGAATAAAAAAAAAATTCAGTTTCCCTGATGGAAAAAAGGGGATACGAGTTCGATTTTTGCTTCTCAATCTTGGCTGGTTCTTTCACTGTTTAACAAAATATAAAACAGGGATAGCAACTCAAACACGTGTACCCACTAAAAATCAGGATTATAAGAAATATATAACATTCAGACTACCCCGTAGCGAACATATGATTTGATTATAATGGTAAAACCTTATGCAGTACCATCCACACTTTGGCAGAATGCCGAGAACTGGTGAACATAGAGGTTTCCCCAAACAGCCATCCTCAGGTTTGGAATTCAGAGTTGACATTCTCCTAGACTTGCTGCTATTCAAGGGTAAAGTGACCAATTTGTCCTACTATTTAACCCATAGCTAGGTAAGAAGAGTTGGATTCATACCTTTCTCAAGAGTATTTGCGTGAAAGTGAATGTAGCAAACACGACTAGAATTCAAACTCCAATGTCTGATTTTGAACTTCTATGCATTACACCACAGGTGCCTCTAGATAAATATGTATGAATATAGAGATACAGACAAAGGGCTACAAAGGGTTCGAGGAATCTGGAGAGCACAATCAAAGCGAACTTTATAAGTTTGGCTAAGAAGTACTTCAAAGGAGAATGGTGGAAGGTAGATATCAAGGTTAGTAATTTTTTTCACGGTCGAATTCTCCTATTCTTTTATTAGAATCTTCTATGTTTTTTTTTTGTGTGTGTTTATGTATTTACATCCTTATATGTATGAAGGATTAGTCAAAAGTAGTTTTATCTTTAATACTGTTGCCCTTCAGTTTTAAAAAAATACTTTGTTATTCATTTTCAGTCTGTTCTTTAGTTACCTTTATAAAATTATTTTGTTGATGGCTTTTATAAGTAAATTAATTAATAATTCAAATGAAGTCATTTTGTACCCTGAAAATGGTAACGATCTTAGCCTTTAGATCACAGAAATGTATAAATGAAATCAGTGTTAATTTTATTAGTTGTATATTTTGAAAAAATAAAGTATAGTCTTACACTATCTATGAAATAAAATCTACCAAAATATTTAAGCTTCTCGAACGGCTTTAAGTAGGACAATTTCAATAATACCATTTTGATTCGACATATGCGGATCTCTTTAAGAAACGACTGCGCTGTACAGCACACCAGAGCAAAGAAAAAGTTGACCTGCTCAACACCAGGAGTCATTACTAGTATTTTAGATTTTATGGCTATACAATAAAAAATGGAACAAGGTTTTATTTAATCGCAAAAACTTTCAATTTTTCCTTATCATGGCTGGTACATTTTGAGAGGCGATCTTGACACAGGCTTTCTGATAAAGGTCATCGATATAATCGATTTGCTGAATGGCATCTACATTATTGATCCGTTTTAAGATATCGACAGGGTGATAAAGTTAATCAGATGAATTTTTAAACAGATTTTAGCACTTCACTCATCTCTGACAGTTGACACAGACTTGTCGGCAATAATAGTCCATAACACTGATTCCCCGAAAAAGTATTGACATTGAACTGTTTAGAGGCGTCTCACGAGAAACATACTTAGTGACGAATAAATAAACCAATTTAGTCAAGAATAAAACTCATTTAAAAATAATAAAGTTAAATTGTAGGCCACCCTCATATAAAATTGTTATACAATTATTAATTGTATTTAAAAAAAAAAACAAACAAAAATTAAACAAAAAAACACAAAAGAAAGATGTCCACCCAGTTAAGCTAATTCCGGAAGAAAACATTTTAAAGGCAGCCAGTCTATGTAAGTGGTAGATGTCAAAAGACAGTGAAATAATGGTAATAAATAAAATTAAATGTATCTTGTCGCCTCGTTGAGTTTCATGGAATTTATATTCAGTGTTCAGGAGACTTTAATAAAGGCTCCTGAATATATATATATATATATATATATATATATATATATATATATATATATATATATATATAGATATATATATGTATGTATATATATATATATATATATATATATATATATATATATATATATATATATATAGATAGATAGATATAGATATGTATTGATAGATAGATAGATAATGTGTCAAATAACTTTTTAGTGATGCATTTCGTTTCGTTAATCTCAAGCAAGCCTGTTCCTAAAAGATATTTTTATTTTTATCTCACTCTTTCACACACGCGTAATTTATATATATATACATATAATATATATATATATATATATAATATATATATATATAATATATATATATATATATATATATATATATATATATATATGCACATTTCATTGAATACGAAAGACAAGGTGCTTTGATTTAGTTTTTGTACAATTTCTCATGTGATCGAATAATTTTTATTCTTTTCTGATGATAAATTATATAAAAACTGTGTAATTGTTCTTTTTATCCGAGATCTTTCGGCTATACATTTAGCCATTTTCAAGGTTGAAATATATCACCTGTTAACAAGAAATAGTTTCTTGCATGTATGTATTTATATAATGTTTTCATTTTCAAAACACGGTCAAGATATTGTGTCCATGTTCATAGTTGATATTATTCAGTGTAGAAAAAAGGAACAATTGGACAGTTTTTATAAAAAAATTATAAGATCACATGAAAAGTTATAAGATCACATGAGAAATTGTATAAAATCTAAATCAAAGCACCTTGTCTGCCGTATTCTATGAAATGTGCATGAAAGAAGGATTGCTGCCTAAATGCACACACATATATATTAATTTCACCCCAAGCAAGTCAACAAACCCATTAATACATAGGGTGTTACTGAGTGTCAAAGAGTAGTGCATATATATATATATATATATATATATATATATATATATTAGGTTGGTGCAAAAATAATGACTTAATAATGTCGTTTTTTGACGTTAAAAATAGTCAAAAAACGACATTATTACGCCATTATTTTTGCACCAACCTAATATATATATATATGAATTTGGAAAACGGCCGATTCCCCTTCATTGGTTTCACCACATCTTTTGATATCTTCAGGCAATTTCGGTCAATTGATTTCCTAAAGTTTTATTTCTTAAACATAAAAATTTTTATGAACGCAATATTTTTACAAAAATAAATAAATGAATAAGCGCGCACATGAATAATATATATATATATATATATATATATATATATATATATATATATATATATATATGCATTACAATTTAAAAGTTCGAAGCCACTCCTAGTAATTTTTTAAATTGGCGCAAAATGTAGTTGTCCTGTCATTTAAATAAGAGAAAATTATCATACATGGTTAAAAAAAAGTGTGAGATGATTTTTATTAGAAATTTTATTACGACGAAAAAAACAATTTTTCTCTCGTGAAAATATCCTCCTTTCGCCTTGATTACTGTAGCGTAAATTTTTGATATTCATTTCAAAAGTTTCTCAAAGTATAAGTTTGATAATTGTGTCTATTCTTTTTTTACTGACTCTAAGAGCACTTTTTTCTTTTTCTTCCTTTTCAATCTTCAGTCGAGTTTATCCCATGCTAACTCTAAGGTTGGTTTCAAACTTTTGAACTGCAGTCTATATATGACAAAAAGTGCAACTCAAAACGTTGGTCGAAGAATTTGAACAATAGCTGCTAAATGACCGTAATGCAGATCTTTGTCACTACTTTTTGCGACGAGTAACAGATGTAAGGGCACACTACCGAAAACTAGGTTTTACTGCAATTCTTTCGCGGTCAAATTTCCAAAGCTCTTACGTCGTTATTCTTGCTTATTTTTTTAAATTCTTTCTTTTAGTATTGATGTAGGTGTGTCTTCAAACGTCAAATCTTCGTCGGCGACTCGATGTCCCTCCCAATAAAAAACAACAACCACACAAAAGTCTTTCCTTCACTACACTCAAGCTACTAGCGTCCATATGGGCGTTGTTATTTGGAAAGAACGAGATCGAGCGAAAAAGTAGCGAAAATACACACACACATACACATAATTTATTCATAAACATATGTATCTGTCATGGAAAAGCTTATATGCATTTGTTATAAGCATTTACTTATATCTCTTTCTGGGAACCCCGAGGCGGTGTAAATGTTAGCAAGCATATCTCGCTAGAACAATTACGACTGAGTAGTGAGTTCGATCCTCACTGGGTGCACCTTACTTTCGGCCTTGTGCCACATCTGAGCTACGCTTGTAAAATCACTTGGGGCACCTCTAGGCGGTGTAATGGTTAGCAAGCTTGTCTCGCTAGAACAATTACAACTGAGTAGTGAGTTCGGTCCTCACTAGGTGCTACCTACTTTCGGCCTTGTGCCACATCTAAGCTACGCTTAGAAAATCACCACTTATATCTCTTTCTCCCTCCCTCCCCACGCTCTCTCTCACTAGATCTGAGTGCAGTTAAGCGTTGGCCAATGCGTATCTGCATCGCTTCAGTACGAAAGTTGGATCCACTGGTTCAGATTTTACGACTACGGCATGTTTTTCGGAGTTACCTTCATTCTTTGTTTTTAAAATTGTGAGATAGACAAGATTATCCTCTCATATATATGGGAATACAACGAAAAATTATATTCTCTTATGATATATGCCGTCTATCTCTTTCTCCACACGCTTATACACACAAGCACACATACACGAATAATGTTCACGTTTCTTTAGAGAGAGCACACACTCATGCAAGCTCACATATTTAAACAGGCACGCGGACAAAGAGACACATGCACACACACATACACACAAAGACACACACACACATATATATATTTAATAAGCTATGTGCGGGTAGCCTAACGGTTACTGGCGCAAACAATGGCAATGGTGAATGTATTCAATTTTTGTCCTAATCTGTTGAGTTCGCTTCCCATTAATGCCCTTGGAAAGACCTGAAACCATTTCTTACTCCCTCCAAGTTACTGGTTATATTGTAGGACTTTCTAGCCTTGGTTGACATTCAGTACAGGAGAAAAAGAACTTCGAATTCAACTTTTGAACAGGAGTAGAGGTTTATCTCTTGTTCCCTGTTTTGGATTGGGTTTCTGGTTCCTTCTAAAATCTACAACAACTCTTTAACATCTCCGCCTAAAATCTGAAATTTTATACACTATTTATTTTTATTTTATTTTACTTTTAGGAGTAGATAGGTTCGCCTATTGTTCGGTTTACATTTCTCCTCCGTCCTTTTGAACAGGTTTTTTTCTTGTTTTCTGAATTTCCCAATTCTTATAAAGACTTCTCATTCTCCTTCGCTCTACTTCTGTTTTAGTGGCATTATCTCCTTGCTTGGGGTGAATTGGTTAAAAAAAAACAAACAGTGGAAATGGCAACAAGAAAGCACTCCAGTATCTTTCCCAAGAAGTCGTAGCAATTACAGATTATAATCTGCGGAGAGCTACGATATCCTTACGTCCTGAAGGGACTTTGTATTAATCGAATTTACCCCAAGTATAGCAGTAAAGCCATTAAGGAAAGGGGTTACTTGGGCTGAAAGAATTAGAAAACAGAAAACATTATGAAGGACCGAGAACAATAGAAGGATCAGGAAGACAGTAGTTAATTGCATTTACATTTTTGAAGATCAAAGTTGGCGGGGGGGGGGAAGGAAGCATGGAGCTGGAAGAGATTTCCACAAGCGAGAAGTGCGAGAAAAGAAACTGTTAACATAGAACTTACGGTTACATCTAGCCAGTTTAACTGTAAATTGATGAGACCTTGTTGCATAATCTAGTACTGCGCTTACATTCATAAAGTCTAGATACCAGAGCGAAGAGTTCACCCGAAGAATTATCATGAAAGTGTTTATAAAAAAGGCACTGAGAAGCAACTTTACGGCGATGGGAAAGTGACTGAAGCCGAAATGCTAGGTCAGGACCAATAATACTGCTGATTCATCTTTGGATTTTATCAAGAACCTCTAAATATTAGGTTGGTGCAAAAATAATGACGTTTTCTCACATAGTAACATATGTGAGAAAACGTCATTATTTTTGGACCAAACTAATAAATAGCAGGAGCATCGGACCATATGTGATAGCAATATTCTAAGAATGGGCAAAAAAAAAAATGACTTATAGATATGTAACATAGATTCTGGAGAGAAAAATTGTCTTTCACGACACAGTAGATCAAGTTTCTTAGCAGCAGACCTAGCAATGGATTCAATATGGTCTTTCCACTTCATGTCAGCCGAGAATGTTAACCCGAGAAAGCGTAACGAGTCATTCCCTGGATGCTAGCATCAGCCATGCTGATGGAAGGCAGAAATGGGTCTCTGAGATGATTAACAGAGAGCAGTTTAGTCTTAGAAGCGTTAAAATTAACAAGCCATCTTTGCCCCATTTAACAACAGAATATAGGTCGTTTGAGATCAGCTGTTATTTTGACCTTATCGGACTGATCAGACTTAGTATCGAGAGAGGAGTAAATGGTTTTGCCATGAGCATAGATACATAGTTGGGTGCCAATGTCATCAGGGAGGTCGTTAATGAAAATTAAAAGCATGGGGCCAAGGATAGAGCCCTGGGGGACACCTGCATTAATACAGAAAGATCTAGAATAATATAAATATTAGCTTAATTAACCGACGAACATGTTTAAATAATGTCGAAATTGCAATGATTAGATTTTCTGCATGGATTGCCTTTATTTGATTTATCCTTATCTATACATTTAAAATGCATGGTTGTCAGTAAAAGGAACAGTCCAATATGAGAATTGTAAATTAGGGACAGCACAAACAAGCAAGTACAAATATTTAATTATCTAGTAAGTGTTTTAACAAAGGACGGAAAATGCGACACCGAAATCAGAAAGCGCCTTGAGACAGCGAAAGATACCTTCCAAAAGTTACGCAAAGTATTAAGAAACAGGAAAATTTCGTTAGGAACAAAGAAAAAACTACTGGACTTATATAATATCGGTCTTATATCGCAGATTAAGTAGAGACTTGAGGGAACGACATGTGGTTCTAGAGAAGGATGCTGAGCATATATAGGCTTGACATATGAGCAGTGATGAATTTTTAGAGAAAAATGGAAACAAAGAGGACACTTATGCCTATCATCAGAAAGAGAAAGTTAAGATCTCTAGAGCACAAAATGAGAAAAGTGGGCTTGGAGAATTTGGCACTCAGAGGACATATTGAAGGCAAGAAGGGCAGAGGGGAGAAGCGCATTAACCTAACAAGCTTCTGTAAATGGATAGCAGAACAATGATTAGGAGAGACAGAAAAAAAGACAATCTTTATTAGGAGCTACAAAGGACAAGAAATTGTGGAGAGCCATGATCGCCCACATTCTGAAGAGACATGGCACATACAAAAAGAAGGCCATCTCATTTAAGAAAGAATTCTTTTTAAATTGTTAATAGTAAAAAATATCCCCAAAAAAGCAACCAGGAAACAAAAATTATAAAACACGCCGATTTACTCATTATATATTCCATCGTTCTAGTAACATAAGGCATTCTGGCGTTGAGTAATTCCTACAGTTACCACAACACTGGAATATCTCATTGCTAAGAAACGGTGATCTGGTTGCATGAAAGATAAATATATAAAGTCTCGTTGTTTTTCATTTTATAGTATAAATATGTATCACAATGTGTATTTTTATAGAACATGACAATTTTACGAATAGCAAAATTCAGATTATATATATATATATAGAAAGAGAGAGAGAGAGTGACAAAGAGAGAGAGAGAGAGAGAGAGAGAGAGAGAGAGAGAGAGAGAGAGAGAGAGAAAGGAGTAGAATCGTTTAACAGTGATATCTTACGCATAGTTTTTTTTTAGATATCTCTACCCTTTCGTGTTAGTATTACCAGAATTGTATTACGAAAACATTGTGATCACAATTTGTAAATGAACTCTGTCAGTGCAGGAATGAACCCAATAAGTTTTATATATAATTCTTATACATGTCTGTGTGTATGCATGCGTGTATTTGTAGTTATAACTATTAGAGAGAGAGAGAGAGAGAGAGAGAGAGAAGGTGGGGAGGATGGGGCCATGTTATGTGTATGTGCGCATGTCCATGAGAATGTGCACATAGACATGACATTTTTATTCAGTGTAGAAATAATCGGGAAATTTTAAATGATACAGAGTTCTAAGGAGGAAATTTTATAGACGTTTTTTTCGTTTGAACCTTTTTTATTTTTTATATAATGTTAATTGTTTGACTTTGATAAAATCAACTAAAGTGCATTAAAATAAGATGTAAACAAATCCAGTCCTTGAGAACATGTAAAAATATATATTTTGATTGAGTGATTAAATTACCAAAACAGTTACGTATTTTCCGCCGGTGTTGAAGGTCGTTGTTCGAATGCTGATTTTCTAGACAAGCGGTCCTTCCTTTGTTGAGAAACTGTCGTGATACATTCTTCTACGAAACTAGATTTAGTGAATATCATATGTGGATTCGTTTTAAGGTTTTAAGACAAATGTCTCAGACAAAGAACATCGATGCTGTGCACAACAACACGTTTTCTTTCTGTAGTTAACAGCTGGATAAGACAAACCCAATATTAAACAAAAGAAAAAAGAAAATGAGAGATTGTTGCGGAAGGTCTTTTAACCTGTGAAACATCGAGTAACCTTGTTGGTCCTTATGAAGAAAAGTAAAATCTTTTGTAAATTAAAATAAGTATATTTTTGTGAATTAGTTCAACGAAATGTATACGCCTTGTTCTTTTGGCTTAGACTGGCACAGGGCCAAAAATGTAGAGTACTTACAGAG
This sequence comes from Acanthosepion lycidas, assembly GCA_963932145.1. NCBI lineage: Eukaryota > Metazoa > Mollusca > Cephalopoda > Sepiida > Sepiidae > Acanthosepion > Acanthosepion lycidas. Next base: position 53,626,130 of record OZ010590.1, read on the forward strand.
AACCAGATGGAATAGACAGTCTTTCAGATTATAACGTCAAAAAACGACATTATTACCTCATTATTTTGGCACCAACTTAATACAACACAGCAAGGTGCTCCATGGAAAAGCATGGATTCATCTTGCAACATTTGGGTTAAATAAAAGGGTAGACCGGACTCTCTTGTCTTCAGTGGTAACCAGTCAAAGAGAATGAAAATTCTGAATGTAAACCTGAAGAGGGTTGTTTTAAGATTTCATGGCACACTGCTCTCCATTTATCTGTGGCTGGTTCTATAAAAGCCTTCGCTCCTATAATTATATCATCTATATAGTTAGTCTAGTGGTTAAATTATAAAATAAGCGAGTGTGCTCTCATATGTTGAAATACCAGGATTGGTATTTTTTTCAAATGATCTAAAAATTGGAATGTTTAGAAAGAGCTGAAAAATACAGCAAACGTGAGATTTCCAAGAACAAGAAAAACACCATGTCTTACAAAAGTCCAATGACAACACTGATTGAATTAGAAAAAAGAACATATGACGTAGAAGGAAGAATGGTAGTCTGTGATGTTGTCAGGAGAAAAGAAGTTCAGTTAGGAAGGTATCCTATTGGGATTGGCGCAAAGAATACCTGGGCTTTAACCTAGTGGAAGTGAAATGGTCTAGGAAGCTTTGGAACTATCTGGAAAAAACATCGATAACCTTCATCAGTACCTGGTTTAAAGCTGCCAGATTTCAAAAGCTTTTATCCGGTGTCTCGTTTCCTTATGCAGGAGAAATTGCTGATGCTAACTAGAAACTCCTCTTAGCATAATCTGCTCAATGAGGACCTAGGGTTCTCTCATCATAGTGATAGTGTAATAGTTTAAGAAGCCTTTAGACTACTTGGAAATATTTAAATAACTTTTATCAGCATTTGCCTTGCTTCCTTATGTAGAAGAAATTACTGATGCCAACTGGAAGTTCCAACAAGTCAATTCTCAAATCCGTCAGCTAGAAAATACAACATAATATTTTTAGAATCACAACATTGGTGTTAGGAGATGATTGGCACATTCTTCCAAACTCACTCCTATTGAGAAGTTGGAGGCATTCGTGCTAGTAAAGTGTTCAAAAGTAGACATCAGTATCCTTCACTCCAAGAATTGAAAACGTCTATGTAGGATGCAAAATAGGCACTGACCAATTGTGTAGACTAGTGGAGATTTTTCAGACTGTATTTCTGAGTTTAGCTATTGTCAATGAAATGTTACTATAAATATTTATAAAAAAATCTACACAAAAGTACTTTTCAAAATAGTTACTTGCAGGAAAATATACTCATAGCATGTGCATACAAAAGCTTATAGTGTCAAATCAACTAAATTTAGTCTTTATAAGTTGAAAGTTGAGCAGGTTTTATAAATATGACATGCATTTTTATGTAAGACATTTCGTATTGTACAGATCCTACACTATGATCTTATTCGAAAGGAGTCAATGAGTTATACATACTTCCTTTTCAGTATTCACTTCTAGAAAGAAAATCCAGAAGAAAGAATTTAATGATAAGAGACGTTTTAGTTGTGAGTAGGGCAGCCATCAACTCTTTGACATTGCGTGCAAAAAGCCTGCATTCTCTACAACTTGATGTCACGATAGACAGTGTGAAGAGACCTGAAGAACTGACCCAAGCTGAGCTTCTCAACCCCAAGTGAAGCACCAGGTATTACAAAACCCCCAAAGCAGCAACAACAGAATGGGGCAAAAGACCACATGACGTGGGAGAATGAATGGAATCCTTTGTTGTGGTGAGATGAAAAGTTGAATTTGCATGGTCCCGATGGATTTGCATTCTGTTAGCAATACGCAAAGAGAAACTGGTGTTCTGTCATCATATTCAAGTTACGGAAAGTGTAACAGATTAAGAAGCCTTTAGACTACTTGGAAACTTATCAGTAACCTTTATCAACACTTGATTTAATGCAGCCAGGTTTCAAGATCATTTATCTGTTGGCGTGCTTCCTTATGCAGAAAAAATTGCTGATGCCAACTGGAAGTTCCAACAACTCAATGCTCAAATCCGTCAGCCAGAAAATACAACATAATATTTTCAGAACAACGACATTGGTGTTATGAACTGACTGGCAAATTCTTTAAAGCTCACTCCCATTGAGAAGTTGGAGGCATTCGTGCTTGTACGGTGTTCGAAAGTAGGCATCAGTATTCTTCAGGCCAAGAATTAAAAACGTCTATGTGGGATGCATGGGCTTCAATAGGGAATGATTAATTGTGTAGATTGTAGAGATTTTTCTAGAATGCATTTTTTAGTTTATTGTCATTGAAATGTTACAAGTTACTAAAAATTTCTTTGATATTATTCATTGATCTAATAATTTTGCAACAGCCGTTTTTAGTCTTTTTTTAACGTCTAAAAAATGTACTTTTTAAAACAGTTACTTACAGGAAGATTTTCTCATGGTATATTTGTGTAAAAACTCAAATCGTCGGGTCTTACAAAACTCCAAAAGCAGCACAAAACAAAACGGGGCAAAAGAAATCATGACGTGTAAAAAAGAATAGAAATCTGTGGCGTAGTCAGATGAAAAGAAGTTGAATGGCCCTGATGGATTTGTATCCTTAGCATGACATGCGCAAAGAGAGCCTGGGGTTTTCTCACTATGTTCAAGCTAATGCAAAGTGTTTAGAAAACGTTTAGACTACTTGGAAAGATACCAATAATTTTTTTTTATCAGCACTTGATTTAAATCTGCCAGATTTCAAAATCTTTTACCTGTTGCCTTGCTTCCTTCAGTCGAATAAATTGCTGGTGCCATCTAGATAATGTTCCAATCCATTGGGCAGTATTCACAATACAATGGTTTTTGAACTACAACATCGACGTGTTGTATTGGCCCGTTCTTCTAGTCTCAATTCTTGATATCTCTGGGATATCCTCACTCGTAAGGTGTATGAAAGTGATGCCAGTATCATTCAACTCAAGAACTGAAAAAGTCTCTAAAGGATCCATGAACTTCAAGAGATATTGATCAGTTGTGTAGATAGACGCTGCAGGAAGGCATCTTCAGGATATTTATTGTTAGGGAGCTGTTTCAAGTTATTAAAAAAAAAAAAAAAAATTCCTATTCTGTTACTTGTCTTGTAACTTTGCAAGATTTGTTTTTCGTCTTTTGTATGAGAAAGGTACCCTTCAAAAAATTTACTTACAGGAATTTTTTCATTTAAAAGATCTAATTGAAAAAGACTTTTAAAGATAATGCAAGCACTATTAAAAAAACAAAAAACAAAAATAAACGCTACAGACCTGCACTTAACATTGCTTGCTTTGAAACCAGCCGAAACGTAAAGGTTCTGCTTTCGATACTCGGCAAAGCACACTAATATGGAATTACTACGACTCATATACAACACAGCATAGTATACAATCAAAATCTGTACTAACTTAAAAATGGCTAAAGAATTAATCGAAAGGGCTTGATACAATAATCACTACAGTTTCTACCTATTCTTAGTCCTCATAAAAAAAACTGTAAGGACACTAGAGAAACTGAATGAAAAACATACACAATTTTCCTAGTCGATGAAAACTATCTATCTCTATCTGTTTCAATCTGCTCATATCTATCTATCTATCTATGTCAATTTGCTCATATCTATCTATCTATCTATGTCAATTTGCTCATATCTATCTATCTATCTATCTATCTATCTATCTATCTGTGTCAATTTGCTCATATCTATCTATCTATCTGTGTCAATTTGCTCATATCTATCTATCTATCTGTGTCAATTTGCTCATATCTATCTATCTATCTATCTGTCTGTGTCAATTTGCTCATATCTATCTATCTATCTATCTATGTGTCAATTTGCTCATATCTATCTATCTATCTATGTCAATTTGCTCATATCTATCTATCTATCTGTGTCAATTTCCTCATATCTATCTGTGTCAATTTGCTCATATCTATCTATCTATCTATCTATCTATCTATGTCAATTTGCTCATATTTATCTATCCGTGTCAATTTGCTCATATCTATCTATCTATCTATCTGTGTCAATTTGCTCATATCTATCTATCTATCTGTGTCAATTTGCTCATATCTATCTATCTGTGTCAATTTGCTCACATCTATCTATCTGTGTCAATTTGCTCATATCTATCTATCTATCTATCTATCTGTGTCAATTTGCTCATATCTATCTATCTATCTATGTCAATTTGCTCATATCTATCTGTGTCAATTTGCTCATATCTATCTATCTGTGTCAATTTGCTCATATCTATCTATCTATCTATCTATCTATCTATCTGTCAATTTTCTCATATCTATCTATCTATCTGTGTCAATTTGCTCATATCTATCTATCTGTCAATTTGCTCATATCTATCTATCTATATATATATATCTATCTATCTGTGTCAATTTGCTCATATCTATCTATCTGTGTTAATTTGCTCATATCTATCTATCTATCTATATATCTATCTGTGTCAATTTGCTCATATCTATCTATCTGTGTCAATTTGCTCATATCTATCTATCTATCTATCTATCTATCTATCTATCTATCTGTGTCAATTTGCTCATATCTATCTATCTATCTGTGTCAATTTGCTCATATCTATCTATCTATCTGTGTCAATTTGCTCATATCTATGTATCTATCTGTGTCAATTTGCTCATATCTATCTATCTGTGTCAAAACCCTGACACATGTGGCCTTGTGCCATACTTACATGAGTAGAATAAACGATAAAAGTTCAAAATTCTGCTAACTTAAGCCATCCCCGTGCCTTATAAATTTATAAGTCTTGTAAATCGCTACTGCTGTAGTAAGTTTGACTCTCATGTAAGTACCTCATAATTGCAGTTTCCTGCCATAATAAAGTTTAGTAAACATAAAAAATGGCCTTGTGCCATTTTATGCTAAATAAGCACAGATCACTGTGCATGAAAGACTTGTCTCTATGTCAAAAAGGCTCGAAACCGAAGAAACCCTTTAAAGAGGCAACAATTTTAAAATAAACAAATTAAACGATGCTGTGTTTGGGTATGCGTCTGAGTCCTTAAATAAGGGGTCATATGTGTGTAATGGGGGTTCGTGAGGGAAAGAGACTTCGTGTCTATATCTATGTGTTCGCATAATTAAATTTCGTTTTTTTTTCAGTTTGGCGTAATGTTACTTTCAAACTCTTCTGACTGAAGTGTGTCCGATCTTCACCGGATATCGCACACGTGTCTTCGGTCAGACTTATTTAAGTTTATAAAATAATCGATATTATTAATGTTGTGGATTCCGAGATGAAATTCGGTCTCCAATGAATGACAAACGCAAGAAATAAAGATAAGAAATTAAATGTATTTACACAAAAATACAATGGGTAATTCTGTCAGTAAATCCAGGAACGCGGTTAGTCGTAATAATAATAATAATAATAATAATATATATATATATATATATATATATATATATATATATATATATATATATATATAAGTAATGGTTAGCGAGTTAGTCTGATCGTAGTCCATTACTAGTGAGCTGGATCGTCCTTGAGTACTCCTTACTTTTGACCTTGTGCCAGACTCGGTTTGGTAAATAATATTACCACTTGTGATTATAAATACGTGATTTGCGCTGGCCGATGTCGATATTTTTATTTACATCATTTAAATATTTAGCAAACTTTGTTTTATAAAGCTCAAAGTCATAAAAAGAAGATTGTGTTACGCCAATCTTCCTTGTAGCGGATTGCCTACCTGCATATCTAGGAAACACGCAGCTATTTCAACTAAGAGACTGGCTATAAACCACGAGGTTTACATAGTTTAGTTTGACACAAGATCAATTGGGGGTGCATACAACGAAGTCTGAAGTCAATATACTTGTAATGGTCCGTGAAACTAAATAATCATTGTTCCACAATGAGGCATCCTGGTAATTTCTATGTAATTTTGAGACATCCGGTGTGGGACAAACACATGATTTTTTAAAACTAATTATTCACCCAGCACAAGGCCCATGAGCCACTCAATGTAGATGGTTACGGATTGAGGTTGATGCACGTAAGAGGAGGATCGATTGATTTGTTTTTTTACGTTTTATCACCCCTTTTGTAGGTCATTTAAATCCATAAAATATTTTTAGATTGTAAGAATTTTTTTGGAGATGATAATGTTTTACTGATATAAGTCCTACTAATTAACCCATAGCTGGGGGAGAAGAGGTGGATTCATGCTTTTTCCCAAGGATATTTGTACAGAAGTGAATATAATGAAGCCGATTGGAATTGGAGCTCGTTTCTCCGATTTCCAATTCTAAGCCATTATCCATTACACCAGCCGCACATCCAAGGTTACAGTACATGCAGTTCTCAAGCGGTCACTCATCTAGGTACTGACCAGGTTTACTGATCCTACGAGAACCGGTGTTTCAATGTGATATGGCCATATGTCAATCAAAAGAGTAGGGGAGAAGTGTAGTTTATGTGAATGTGTAGGAAAGATAACGGATGACTTGAAGAGGTCGAGACTTTAGTGATCGGAAAAGCATCCTCCCGGGAGTCTGTTCCATGAAGTAGTGGTTTTTGGTAGGAAGCTGTCCGAATGAAACTTGTGAGCGCGCGCGTGTGTGTGGTGTCTGTTTCCACTACGAATTTTTATCTTCAAATAAGAACCATTAGGGAAATTTACAAAAATCAGCCTTGTTCGATGCAGAGTCACAATAGTGAAGCACCCCCAGAGGTTTGAACTCTCTACACCTACAAGAGTATTGCTCATCTTTGTTCTACGGTAGATGAACATACTTTCTTGTATGCATGTGGGGTGCGGAATCAGCGAACCGGGTTCTAATTCAGTTTAAGGTAGTTTTCCTTCATTTCGAACTAATGCGAGTAATGATCTTCCAATGATCATCGATTTCTTCTGCTGGAAGCTGCGTGTTGGAGAGGATATGGGCACCGCCAATTCATCTCCATTGCCTAGAGAAATTCCATGGACGACCTAACATAGTATCCCGACGAATTGATGTTTGCATATAGGCATTCCGATGTATTTGCCGATTAACAAAAGATCATTAATAAGCTCAACACTGAGACAAGAAAACAGCCCTCAAAATAGTGTTTTTTCTTTCTCCAGTTTTAACAACGACAGAGGCAAAAGTAAGAAAATACAAAGAAACATCAGCCGTAACGTAGACCCATAAGCTTAGTCTGGCATAATGCAAGAATGAGAGGAAGATTGTGTTGCGCCAACAAAAAGGATACACAGTAGAGATTACAGATGTTATTTTTATAGCGATAACTTTCATTTGATTCATTTATGAAATTCATCGACTTTAATAGTTCTTAAACTATAAGTGATCACGATTAGGGTCATACAGACATAGGGGCATCATATGTTCCGCCCCCAGTATTTAATATTAGGTGTGTATATGCTAAGATAGCCGGATGGATCGCAGCTCTTTACAGGTTGATTTTGGGTTCAGAGTTTTCCTTCTCCTAGACTGGATATCACGCAATGCATGAGAGTCCAGTCTGCTATATAACTAATAGACGGGCAAAGATTAATTCAGGTATTTAATTTTCCATGCTGCTACAAGCATATCTGTCCCCAAAAGGATAAAAGACGAGAAATATAAAATATTATAACGAGGGGTCAGGATAGAACATGAAATTTCTGAGTACGATTTGGTGGAAACCAGATGCCCTATCCAACTCCGAGTGAAGCGGGGGGTTGAATACAAGGACAAAATTGTTAAGGGAACAACTTATCTATTTACTAGCAGCATGGCGCGGCGTTGCCCGTGCTTGATTCAAAAATCGTGCGACTCTATCACTTGACTTAAAATATTTTTGCCCTTCCTTGCCTTTAAAGGAGTGCCCTTTGCCGTGCTGATGTTGCTACATGTCTTACTTCGTGGCTATCTCGCACTGCGAATGTTTTCTAAGCTCTATACTAAACATTAAATCTGTTACGAAAAACGAACTAAACAAAATGAACACAAAACGATCAGCCTTAAAAAAAGAACTCGTAACTGGAAAAACCGAATGAAAAAAGAATGTTAACAACAAATATTTTTTCACACCCAACCCAGTTCTGTGGAATCAGAATCAACGTTGAGTTTAAGCAAGCGAATGAGTCAAGTGGAGTAAAGTAAAGTGCCATGCAGATTTAAATTTTTCCCACTTGTGACGAATGCAGCTATCGATTTTTTTTGCATGCTAGTTAACATTCGTGTCAGTCAGCTGTTGGCTCTCACCCTGGCCAATAGAATCTTCCTGCCTATTCGTGGCAGCCAGCTATAGGCTCTCACTCTGGCCAGTAGTAAATGGCCGCAAACTACATGAAAACTGCCGTAGAAGCATGAAAAAATCGATTATTTCCACTATCGATGGGAGTTGGGAAATGCCAAGTCGGTCTTGGGCTTCCCGCTAACTTGGAGCATGTGCATATAAATTTTGGTGCAAATCCGTCGAAAATTGCGGCCGTGCATTCGTTACACACACACACACACACACACACACACACATCGATCTATCTAAGTCTATTCATACCTATCTATTATATTGTCTAATCATACATATTTAATTTAGTCTATACATAGCTATTTATATATATCCATCTAGTCTATTCACATCTAATTTAGTCTATTCATATTTATTTATATCTATCTCGGTTTATTCATATCTATCTACCAAATTTAGAATATTCATCTCTATCTACATCAATATAATTTAGACTATTCATATCTACATTCTTATCTATCTATATATCTATATCTGTCTATCTTTATCTATCTATCTATCTATCTATCTTTATCTATATCTATCTATCTTTATCTATCTATGTCTGTCTTTATCTATATATCTATTATGAACTTAAAGTTTACATTTTTCATCCATTAAACGCAGCAGAAGCTTCCATTATTAACAATTGAATCAATACTAATTGTAATGACGGAAATTCACGTCAACCGTACTTAATAAGCGAGAAAATCTATTATTAGCTTTTTTTTTCGCTCTGGCTAGGAGAAAATTGTGCAATAACGTCATTATGCAATCACCCTTATCTTAAATCAAACTTCTTCCATAATAACGATAAGATTGTAATTTTCATTTCTTGCTTTTTAGTTTTAATTGTTTTTATCATAATTAAAATTAGTCACATTCCTCATTATATTGTAGACAAAAATTTTATTCTTACTAAATTGTTCTTAGGTTAGCACAAGAACACAACTGCAAAGAGTTTTATCGTGGGGTGGGTGTACAAAGATTCTTTCGAACCGCCTTCCTTTGTCCGTTATCTTGTTTCTCTCCATAACCATTTTATGCCAAAGTTCACATAAAATGTGAATGCCATTCGTAAGTAATGCAAACATTTTCCGAGACCTCAGGAAATTCCAAAGCTCCTTTCGGATCACTGGGCCCGGGAATGATATTCTATCTGCCCTCGCTTCTCATAGGCCCTGTGTTCAATAACAAGTGAGACTAGCTTGCAAACAACTGTTTCACAGTAGGACGCCATGACATTTATCAATTTTTATTTACATCGTCGGTATCTGTCAAGCCCCAGAATGTTTGGAAATGGTAAGGTTCGAATAGAGGTTACGTTGGTTGGTTTTATGATATGTCAACACTTATTGGATCATTTAATATTGAATTCTGTATGGGGCAGCCGGTGAGGATCGAATTCATTACTCGATAGTAATAAACACACTCGCTAGCTATTACCGCACACCAAGACGCTTACAGAAGTAATACGATTGAGAGACTCAGTGACAAAATGCTACGATATTTACTACGTTTAACTAAGTATGGCGAATGGTAGCTACATGAAGGCACCAGATAATAAAAACAGACATTACCGTAATAATTGCATGACTTCTTAGGAAGGACAGTGCAGTGGTTTCCCGTTTCCTTCTCCACAGATTCCTTTTCTTTATTATCTGCGAACTGTCATGCCTTCTTGGGAAAGACAGTTCTGTGGTTTACCGTTGTCTTCTCCACGGTTTGACTCCAGAGTTTTCCATCTCTTAGACTGGTTGCCAGCTCAGTCTAACATGTTGTTGATACACAGATTGGAGGAGAAGATTTACACCTTTCAAAGGCATTTGCACGAATGCAATATATATATATATATATATATATATATATTATGGCATAAAAAGCAAGAAATTTTATATTATAGGCCATGATAGATTTAAAATAAAAACAAAAACACACACCAGTCGACTGGTTTCGTCCCCTCTCATCAGAACTGTTAACGAGGAACACAAATTATGAAGAAAAAAAAAAGAAAGTCTGTCATGGATGACGTGAATGAAAAACATAGGTAGAACGACACGGCGGTTGGACGTTAGAATTAAACAACACGTACCTTCTATAACACTGAATAAAAATTTTTCGTTGGGCGATACCATTCGTAACACGTATGGTTCTTTGATTGCGGATCACTTTATAAAGAATCCCACTTGTGCGATGGATTTCTGTGTGAACTGGTTTTCCGTTTTGGCCAGAGCACACTCATTATTCCATCTTAAGGTGTTGGAGACGCTGTACATCAGGTCCAGGCGACCTGCTCTTTGTAAACAAAGACATTGTTTGCTTGGACTTGCTGTGCTGCGCTTCTAGCATCTTTGTTGGTATAATTTTTATAATTATAATTTAATATAATGTTGTTCCCAGGTCCACTCTGACACGAGGGGGTAGCACCTGTTAGGGTCCCAGCTCTAGGCAAATAGACAACTCTCAAACTGGGGTCAAAACACTATGAAAGTGTAAAAATAGGTTTTTATAGTAAAAATACCATCAATACATTTTTTTAAAAAATACCAGCAATACATTTTTGGAAAAGAAATATTACTAGCAATGGATTTAACTCTAGGCAAAAACACTTTTTTTTTTTTTTTTTTTTTTACAAAAATACATCAATGAAACCTGGTCTACAAACTGATTTCTTATAAAGGATATTTATTCTATTCATACAAACCTATCCTAAATATTAGGTTGGTGCAAAAATAATGTCGGTTATTGACGTAAAAAAAAATACATCAAAAACCGTCATTATTTTTGCACCAACCTAATATATTGTCGGCATTAAATAACCCATTGAGGTTGATATGCCGTAAAACCAAACCAAACCAAACCAAACCATTTGAGGTCTGAGTTGAGTTTAAGTCCCAATTGGTGCTAAAGGTATGGAGTATTGAGTGTAGATCGAGCTCTTTACAGTCGTAGTAATTACCGGTGTGGCTACCTTATTCATCAATGCTCGACGTTACTTAAAAGAAGAACTTTTTTTATGAAATAATATAAATAAAATAAAATTGTTTTCGTTTTTTACAGACATTCTTTTTCAATAAAAATTCGCGAATAAGTCATTTAGATAGTCATTGTAACGAAAAGAAAAAAAAACTGTCAAAATAATCCAAGTTGCTCTACCAGACAGACGACTACATAAGCTGCTTCCTTGTATATGTTTGTACGGGCGTTAGTGCTTGATGATGAAGACAGACCCATTCAGTTGTTTATTCATGCAAGTAGCTTGTGTGCGTCGACAGGTTCTGATGCTTACGATAATTTAAAATCCGAAATCACTTACAGATGCCTGGCTGATTTGTTGACTTTGGTTAGTTTTCTGTTTGTTTCTTTCTTTGCATTTACTATCTCTTTTTTTCTTTCTTTCCATTTACGATCCTTTCTTACTATCGTTCTTTCTTTCCATTTACTATCCCTTTCTTTCGTTCTTTCTTTCCATTTTCTATCCCTTTCTTTCGTTCTTACTTTCTTTCCATTTACTATCCCTTTCTTTCGTTCTTACTTTCTTTCTATTTACTATCCCTTTCTTTCGTTCTTACTTTCTTTCCATTTACTATCCCTTTCTTTCGTTCTTACTTTCTTTCCATTTACTATCCCTTTCTTTCGTTCTTACTTTCTTTCCATTTTCTATCCCTTTCTTTCGTTCTTACTTTCTTTCTATTTACTATTCCCTTCTTTCGTTCTTTCTTTCCATTTTCTATTCATTTAATTTGTCCTTCCTTTCCATTTACTGACCCTTTCTTTCTTTCGTTTTTTCTTCCTTTCCATTTACTGACCCTTTCTTTCTTTCGTTTTTTCTTCCTTTCCATTTACTGACCCTTTCTTTCTTTCGTTTTTTCTTCCTTTCCATTTACTGACCCTTTCTTTCGTTCTTTTTTTTTCTTCTTTTGATTTACTCACACTTTCGTTCCATTTACTATCCCTTCCTTTCGTTTTTCTTTCTATCACTTTCTTCCTTTCCATTTTCTACCCCTTTCTTTCTTTCTTTCTTTCCATTTTCTACCCCTTTCTTTCTTTCTTTCTTTCTTTCTTTCTTTCCATTTTCTACCCCTTTCTTTCTTTCTTTCTTTCCATTTTCTACCCCTTTCTTTCTTTCCATTTTCTATCCCTTTCTTCCTTTCGATTTTCTAGCCCTTTCTATTTTTCTTTCTTTCCCTCTTCCTGTCACATTTCTATCCCTTTCTTTCTTTCTGTCACATCTATATCCCTTTCTTTTTATTTCTTTCCTTCTTTCTTGACTTTTTTTTTTGCTTTTTTTTTTAATATTTCGAAATATTTTTAGGTGAATTTTTGTTGCTTTCTGGCCAATCCATTGTTTGACCTTCTACTTTAAGAGAAATCCATTCGAGCCTGGTTCGAAGTTTTTTCTTTATTTCGGATTCCTGTGGGCTAGTTTATCGAACGAATCTGCGCGCGCACACACAACTATTTTTAGATATTAACTTCATATACTGATCAAGAATTTCTACGCTAATATTTAAACGATATCTTCATAAGTGAAAATATTAATTACAATATGTCATCTTGGTCTTTTTAAACAAGTCACAAGAAGCTACATACCTAGACTGTACTTAAGCCGTTATATATATATATATATATATATTAGGTTGGTGCAAAAATAATGACGTTTTTTGACGTATTTTTTAATGTCAAAAACGTCATTATTTTTGCACCGACTATATATATATATATATATATATATATATATATATATATATATATATATATATAGCACGGGCTTGGATTGAAGAATCGGATAGCCGAGTTCGAATCTCAGTCGGATTCATTACAATCACTTACGTGCTTCTTGGGAAAGGTATGAATCCTCCTCTTCTCCCTCCAGCTATGGGTAAATAGCAGTTCTATAGCCTTGGATGGCAACTGGTCTAGGAGGAGGGCAACTCTGAATTCAAAACCTGCGGAGGGCCGTTTTGAGAACTTCTACCAAAAACCTACACCACTATAATCAAATCTCATGTGCTGGTGTCAGGCTGTGGGTTCCTAGCAACTGATGTGCTTGACCCTCATACGTCGAATTCGACGGGAAAGTCGAGTATATATATATATATATATATATATATATATATATATATATATATATATATATATATTAGGAAATGGATAAAATCCAACATATTTTTAATTTATTTTGCATAAACGGTATTTTTTATGGATACTTATATTCGAGAAATCTTGTCTGAATTTTTTTCAGAAATCTTATCTTGAAATTTTTTCCTGCCGGAAGACACATGTTTTTCTAACAAGATTTCTCGAATATTCAAACAGGTAGATGCTGTTCGATAGAAAATACTGCTGAATTAAAAAACAGAGCTTCTATTCGAATATGAGTAACCATAATAAATAAAATAAAAAGTGTGTGTGTGTGTGCATGGCTTCAAATATTGCGTTTAAGCATAAAACACACTGTCGACGCCGTGTTGACCTCAGTGTCCACTTTTTATTTTATATTTATATACGCTCTATTCCTGATATTCAGCACTTTTACTCATAAAATATACCTTAAAACTATATTTTTGTCACATGCACACACAAACAAAAGCACACACGCACACATACACACACATATATGTATTTATATATCTGAGTTTGTATCTGCGTGTCTGTGCGCGTCATTAAAAACTACAGATATATTTATTTTAATTTTTTCTGCTTTCTTAAAAGCATGTTTTATTGATGGTTCAAGATTATGAATTTGATTTCCAGACAGTTTGTCTAACTACTTTGGCTGTCTTGATAGAGTTAAATATCTTTTTTAGTCGGAGTATGTCTCTGTTTGCTTCAGCGTCGTATTCTGATTGTTTTTAGCATTCCGAAATGAAAACAACTTGATTTCTTTGGAAAACGCTTATTTGCTAAGAAATGTTACCAGGTTTTAATCAATCATTATATATTTAAGCCCGATACATTGTTTTCTTTGTGAGTAGGAATACTAAGACCTTATTAGTACTTCCGACTATATAGACGTTCCCAGGCTAATCTTAAAATTAAATTATGTAATTTCCACAAAACAAATCTATTTCCAAATTTCACTATTGCATATGGATTTTTAATAACTTTTCTCAAAGTTATAAACAATAAATATTAATTTTGAACATAATTGCCTTCTTTGACGATGCCGTTAAACCAATATTTTTCCATTAATCACATAGATCGAATATTAAACGGAGTAAATTACAGATCAAAATCTATCTAAAAGCTGTCAAACTGTGGTATTATAAATCCACAACCGTTTATATATATATATATATATATATATATATATATATATATAATTGTTAAATGTTTCATTTGTCCATAGTTTTAGTTTTGAGAGATTACACTCACTCGTCAGGAGACTTGATTGTGAAGCTGATTGAAAAAAGAAATGAATTCAGCTTAACAATCAAGTCCCCTGCGGAGTGGATGTAATCTCCTGGAAATTCAGAGTCCGTACAAATTAACCAGAACATAAATTAGTAGACACGTTT
>OZ010590.1:53650927-53660927 GCA_963932145.1 Acanthosepion lycidas
CTCTTCGCTATGGTACCTAGACTTTCAGCGGAGTACTAGACGCGTCGAGATTTCATACATTTTACAGTTGAATTGGTTAGATGTAACCATAAATTCAATGCTAAGAATATTTTTTTCTTTCGTAATTTTCGCTTGTGGAACTCCCTCCCAGCTAGATGTTTTCCAGCCAACTTTGATCTTCGAAAATTTAAATGCAATGTCAATCGTTATCTACTGTCCTTCTGATTATTCTTTCTTTGCTGTAGTTCTTTAGTAATGTTTCTGTTTTTAATTCTTTCACACCCATTAACCCTATGTGTCTTAGTGGCTTTAGTGCCTTGCTTGGGGTCAACTAGATTAAAAGAAAAAAAAATAACACCCCAAAGATAAATTCGTTTGTGAAAATCATCGACTTTTAATATATCTTAAACTAGAAAGGCTCGCGATTAGGATCATACAGACATAGGGGCATCATATGTTCTGCACTAGTATCTAATATTAGGTGTGTATGTGCTAAGATAGCCGAATGGAGCGCAATCCTCTGCAGTTTGAGTTCAGAGTTTTCCTTCTCCTAGACTGGTTGTCAACAATACATGAGAGCCCAGTCTGCCCTGTTATATAAAATAAATACGCGTAATGTACAAAAGTAACAAAACTAAACGATTATTTATAAAAAAAAAAAAAAAAAAAAAAAAATGAGGCACGAACGTTTTCTTTTTCTTTTTTCAGAGTTAAATAACGAGCCGAACTACCATTTTATATCACGCTTGCGCACTGGGACCGGGAAGGGGAAAAGAAAGAAAGAAAAGAAAAGAAAAGAAAAGAAAAACAAAAGGAAAGACAAACAAAAATGTTTCCCAAACCACAGTCTCCTTTACCGAAGGATAAATTTTGTAAATTTTTCTTTATTATCGCTTCTATCTGCTTTTCTCACGAATCATAGTGAACCAGTTCCATGTTCACTTTTATAATTAAAAAAACAAAACAAAAACAAACAAACAAGCAAAAAAAAAACAACCTTTATACATTTTTTATGAATAATCATTTTGATTGGCAAATCAATTCTTGTTTACGTTTCTTTTTTCCGACTATATTTTCCTAATGAATATTTTTTTACCCAAAAATAAAAAGATTTATAATTCTTAAAGTGTCTTCTATCGGAAGTATCAACATTTCCCAGAGCAATCTCGATCGATTGGCATTGATGAAATTATATAGACGTGCGTACATAAAACCAAATCATGTATATGATCTTTCTCTCTCACTCTTAAAAAGCAACAACAACAAAAACAAACAAAAGAAAAGAAAACCAAACCAACCAAACAAATGATAAAATGAATTTAGGTGATTAACTCTCCTTAAACATAAGAATTTGTGCAATATTTTTTAAAAATATTTGTTAAAAGATATTTTTTAAAAATATTTAAAAAAAAAAATTGATCGATTGCTCGATTTCTGAAAAAAAATTCTCAGTAACCGTTATCAGCGTTGAAAAATTGGAACATACGAACATGGTTCGAATTCCATCTAAGGCAATTTTTATATATTCTCTGTTCCTGTATACATGCGTGTGTTTGTACGTCTGACTTTGTATGCATACTGTTTTTGTGAGTGTTTTTGTATTTGTAATTGCTTTGTGTGCGCGTGTGTATTTATGATGTGTGCGCCCATGTTTGTCGTTTTGTGCGTGTGTCTGTCTTTATGAGATCGTGTGTGCGTGCGTGCGTAATCAGTTGTAAATTGTAGCGAGCTTAAACACGTGCGTTTACTTAGATCTGAAAAAAAAAATCTTTAAGCATAATGACTTTTTTCGGGTCTATTTAAATATCTAAATCGCCATGGGTAGTTTGGCACAAGGACTGATTAAAATCGAGCGCCAGGAACATAGTGCTCTACCATTAGCCAGACGAGTATTTGTTTATGAGTTTATTTGTCGGAGGACACAGTTAGCCTATTTCTCTCTGGTGCCTGTAAAAATTCATAATTTCCAAGTCACATCTGGAGCAACACCATCGTTTTACATTTTTTTCATGTGCGTACATTCGTGTACTAGTAAAATTTGCAATATTTACAATGATGTGAATATTTATTTATGCAAATATTTATTTCAGTCTGTTTATCGAAATATCTAGGTATCTTTCCCCCACTATATCTGAAGATGCGTACTGCATTGTGATGGTTAACAAGCTCATCTCGGAAACTAATATGATGGTTTAGCAAGTTAAATGCAAATAGATTACCCTACTACTGTGGACTTATGTGTAAACACTTAAACAGTAAACACCTATCTATCTGTTCTTCCTATTTGTTGCCTATTTATCTATTTCTATCTATGCTTCTTCAAAGCTAATAGAGAAAAAAAACTGACCTAAATATATTGGAAATACTGATTTACATGGACAAACTAAGATAGATAGATATTAGTACAGTGGAATAGATAGATAGATAGATAGATAGATAGATCGATAGATAGATAGATAAGGTATCCGTAAACTGGAATAGGTAGATAAAAAACTATTCGTAAACTGGGATAGATAGATAGATAGATAGATAGATAGATAGATAGAGAGATAGATTAGTAAACTGTGATAGATAGAGATATTAGTAAACTGTGATAGATATTTGTAAACTGTGATAAATATATAATGTAGAATGAAGTAAGATACTAAACTAAGATAGACATGATCAGAATAAGACTGCTAACAAAGTGTTTACTTCCATACGTTACTATTGAAGTTTACTCAGCTTTTGTAAATAAGAAAATTTGCGTGTGTGCCCGATCACGTTTTACACTCGGAAAAGAGATGATAAGCGTCCTTAGTACCGACAGCAATATAAACCTCGGATGAAAGTGCTTAAGAATCTAGCACATGAGGATTTTAAAGAGAGGGCGAAAGAGTAGATTAAATGTTTCTCACCCGCGCGCAACACACACACATAAATACGCGCATTCATACAACCAGAGATAGATAGATAGATAGATAGATAATGAATAGAATGAGATAGATAGATAATGAATAGAATGAGATACATAGATAGATAGATAGATAGATAATAAATAGAATGAGATAGATAAATAATAAATAAATAGAATGTGATAGGTCGATAGATAGATAGATTATGAATAAAGATAGAATATAGAGATATAGAATATGAATAGAGATAGAGAGATAGATAGAGAGATAGATTATGAATAGTGATAGATAGATTATGAATATAAACAGATTATGAAGAGATAGATAGACAGATAATGAATAGAGATAGATAGATTATGAATAGAGATAGACAGATTATGAAGAGAGATAGATTATGAATAGAGATAGATTATGAATAGAGATAGACAGATTATGAAGAGAGATCTGATAGATTATGAATAGAAATAGACAGATTATGAATAGAGATAGAATAGAGATAGATAGACAGATTATGAATAGAGATAGATAATCAATAGAGATAGATAGATAGATAGATAGATAGATAGATAGATAGATGTAGGATAAAATTGTGATACATTGGTAAATTAATAAAGTGCATTGGAAAGTTTAACTTCGGCCGCATTTTTTTAAGTGACTATCGAACTTTGATAAAACGTGGATGCCTGTCGTTGCAGAAGAACGAGTGTGGAGGATTGACAGCTGGAATAAGAAATAAGAAGACGTCCGACACAATAGCCAACCATATACATACATGCGCACGTGTGTGTGTGTGTGTTAACTCTTTAGGTGTGCGTATACACTTGCAGGTGCGTGCGATGAAGGCACATGAGCGAGAAAGAGACACTGTTCACGTTTGGCTGTTGTGTTTTTTTTTTGTCTGTAGGCGTCGACGCGAAAGTGAGAGAGAAACTTGCCTGCGTGTTGCTGTGTGCGGACGCGTGTAAATAAAAAGAGAAAAAATATCGCGATTGAGTATTCCTTTGTGTGGAGGTATTTTTACGCATTTTAGTCTGACACAATTGAAGGCCACCTAGTGAGGATGAAATACGCTAATCGTCGGCTTGGAGCTCAATAGACATTTACAAAGCGAGTACATTTGGACAACACCCAGTGAGGATCGAAATCGTTACACAGGAGTAAATGATCGTTAACACCAGAGCGAAATATTCTCTAGTTATTTACAAAGTGATGGTAGTATTGCGTGAGGATCAGAATTCACTGCACTAATAGACTTTACAGCACGGAAAACAGTGTAACTGCGTGCGCATATATATATATATATATGTATATATATATATATATATATATATATAAATGTGTATGTACCTTTCACCTATTATGTTGTATGTAGGCATGTGTGTAAAGCAGCAAACAATTTTACAGTGTGCTACCTAACTTACCTACCTAATTAGTATATATATATACATACATACATACATACATACATACATGCATGCATATGTATATATATATATATATATATATATATATATATATATATACATACATACATACATACATGCATGCATATGTATATATATATATATATATATATATATATGTGTGTGTGTATATATAACACATTATATATATCTATATGGGCTGCATTTAGTGGAAAGTGCTCAATATCTGCGATAGAGCTAACATACATGCAAACTACTATCCATGCAAACGTATATATATATATGTGTGCGTGTGCGTGTGTGTATGTGTTTTTGTGTCTGTCCTACAGTAGTAAAGAATACTTTATGCATATTTACATATCCCTGTAGGCCTGTGCGTTAACTTTCCACACAGATAGATATAAATAAACAGAACTTATTTTGACCCAGGCTTAAATAAGAGGACTGATAGAAGGAAGGACTGTGCCAATCTTCAAACGATTCTTTACCTTGAAAATAAACATTATTTGAAATCGCTTGTATATGCGTGTATGTATGTGAGTTAGTTAAGATGAGTACTGTACAAAGCCAGAGCTCCATAGGAAGATTATGTTGCGTCAATTTTCTGATTCTAATGTTAGCTAGGCTTTGAAAATTACTATTCATTCATATTCAAATTCGTGCCTTATTACTCAGAAGCAAAATTATCTTCTCTCGGTCTGTTCCAATCTATGAAACAAATCTCTGTGTGCGCGTGTGTGAGTGTGTCTACAAGTGAACGAATATAATTTGAAAAATGTATATCATTCATTATAGATTTTATGGGCTGTAATCATTTTACCAAGACATATTCGCAATCTCTCTCTCTCTATCTGTATATATATATATATATATATATATATATATATATATATATATATATATATATATATATATATATATATATTATCCACCCTTATATTTACACACGTTTTATCCCTGTTATTGAGCACTTTTATTCATCAATATGGTATACTTTAATATATATATTATCATCTATATATAGATATATATATATATAATCATATATATATATATATATATATATATATATTATCATATTATTATCATATATATATATTATCATATATATATTATATAAATATATTATCATATATATATTATATAAATATATTATCGTATATTATATATATATATTATCATATATATATTATATATATATTATCATATATGTATATATTATCATATATATATTATCATATATATATTATATATATATTATCATATATATATATATATATTATCATATATATATTATCATATATATATTATGATATATATATATATATATATATTATCATATATATATTATCATATATATATATATATATTATCATATATATATTATCATATATATATATATATTATCACATATATATTATCATATATATATATATATTATCACATATATATTATCATATATATATATATATATTATCATATATATATTATCATATATATATATATTATAATATATATATTATCATATATATATATTATAATATATATATTATCATATATATATTATCATATATATTATCATATATATATTATCATATATATATTATCATATATATATAAATATTTTATATATATATATTATCATATATATATTATCATATAATCATATATATATATATTATCATATATATATTATCATATATATATATATATATTATCATATATATATTATCATATATATATTATCATATATATATTATTATCATATATATATATATATATATATATATATATATATATATATATATATATATATATATTATCATATTTTGTATCGTGACTTTCTAAACGTAGCTTAGATGTGGCACAAAGCCGAAAGTATTAGGGTACCCTGTGAGGATCGATCTCATTATTGAATCGTAATCTACTACCTAATTTACCAAGTGCTCATATATGTATGTGTGTGTATCTATATTTGATGCGCGAGGTGCTGAAAATTTCTCAGCTGGAACAATAAATTTTATGTTTCGTCACTTGGTTCGATTTTAGGAAGTAGGTCAAGCCGAAAAAATTTCAGTATCCCCTCATGTACTGATATGTGCAATATATATATATATATATATTATTATATATATTATATATATATATATATATTATATATATATATATATATTATATACATTATATATTTTATATATATATTATATATATCTATCTATCTATATATATATATATATATATATATATATATATTATATATTATATACATTATCATATATGAAAACACCTATATTCATATACAATATTTACACACAGAGAATTATTAAAATTTGTTTTATTTACATGTGAGTTTTCAGAAAAAAAACTATACTTTAACCGGTCTCGTTATATATATATATATATATATATATATATATATATATATATATATATATATATATATATATATTGCACATATCATTACATACATATAATCCGTGTGTGTGCTCGCGCATGTGTATGTATATGATGTGTGTGTATCTATACTAAGTGAACAGTTTAATTTCTGCGTTTTAAACTTTTGCATATCTTGATTAAAGTGTGTACATAAAACAAGTGCGACCACAGATTTATTTTATGAATGAATGTTTTAAATGTCAGTTCTAAAACAGGCGTAAGAGTGTGTGTGTGTGTGTGTGTGTGTGTGCGCGTTGCTTTTCTTGCTGGTTTATGCATGAACAAACTTCCATCTCTTCGAGACTCATGCTTTCTTTTGTGCTTCCATCTTTCACTAAAGGTGGGTAATACCTCAGCTCACCCGATATTTCTATTTTTCCTTGTACTTTTTTTTCTTTTTAAATAAACAAGTTTTTACGCACTTTTGTGTAGCCTGTATAGTAGAGGACATAAGCGTCAGTGCCTTCTGTGTACATCAATGGGTGGGAAAGGCCTACACCTTGATTCTACTCCGAAGTTCTTTCGAGTGTCTGACATGAAATATTTTCAGTATGTAGCACATTATTTTTTTAAAACTTACTTTTGACTAGTTTTTTTATTCCTCTTTATACGCTTCTTATTTTAAAACTATTTTTTCTATCCTTTTTTTACTTTTTAATGAAAGTACCTTGAAAGTTGAAAGTGATTGAATATTGGGCGCTTGGCGTAGCACGATAACAAGTTTTAAACGAATAACGCACAGAGTTCAATTCTCGCTGAATGCGATACGATTTTTGTGTTAGATTAAGTTTTAATTAGATAGCTGTTAAAGAAGCCTCGACATCCATATAGCGATGATTAACAAGTTTGTGTTGCAAACCAATTTGATAGTAAACTGCATTCAACCATGAGCGGACAAACGGCTTTGGTACCAGACTTGTACGGAGAGCGTAATAGTTATCGGCAACGGAAAGTGGGATCGGGGAACCAAATTCCGGTCTATCCTTATTGTTTCTTTTTTTGTTGTTTTTAGTTGTTTTTTTTTTTTTGTTTTTTTACTTTCGCATTAATAGCCTTGGGAAAGACATGAATCCATCTTTTTTTCTAGCCTTGGGTGGTAACCAGTTTAGGAGAAAGACGACGCTGAATTTCGAACCGGAGAGAAAGCAACTTATATTTCCTAAAAAAGTCATGGTAATTCACAGAAAATAAACCATAAAGAAAAGTACATCCTGAAGCGACATGGTATTATATGAAAAAAGAAAGAAAAAGAAACTGAGGCAAACGAAGTAGCAAGCATGGCTGAGTATGGTAGGACACCTGTTTAGGGATACCCTATGAGGATTGACTTTATGATCATCTAGGTGGGTTTGCTAACCACTGTTTTCTGGTTTCATACGTGTGTGTGTATTTATTAGTGAAGGTAAAGTGATGTGTACATGCGGAAACAAGGAAAGTATTAGAAGAACGTCTAATCCTTTTTTTTACACAACCGCAATAATAATAATAATAATAATAATAATAATAATAATAATAATAATGTTTTTAAAAAAATCAATATTTAATTTTTTTTTTTTTGACGGAGCGGGGGTGTTGGAAATCTTTTAGTTGTAACCTTACCTTTAGAGCTTCCTTTATTTTTATATCGATATATTCTTGCACACTTTTCTCATAATCCGTGTATTGTTGTTCTAGTGTTTGTACTCTTGTCTGGAGAGTAGCAAGCGTGCTGAAGTAGGTCCAAGAAAGCCCAAACAGGGTTACAGACAAGGTAAAAATAACAAAAGCCGATATCCACTGTGGAAGCCGAGAGATAGCCGATCGGTCGATATCTTTGGATTGTTTTAATATCTCCATGCTGGAGAGAGAGACTTTGATTTCACGTTGACATAAGCGAGCTGCCGGTGTGTCGTTAGATCAGCACCTTCATGAAGGAAGTCACGCTCTCCTGCTTCCTCTCCCCCGACAACAACGACGACGACGTCGACCACGACGACAACAGCAAGTGCGTGTGTGTATATATATGTGTGTGTGTGTGTATGTTTGTGTGAGCACCTCGCTCTCTGGTCCTGCTGGCTCCCATCAAGTAAGAGATACCGGCTGCCGCTGGGACAGCCCATTCAGACCGAGGAGCGAAGGGGGGAGCAGCTAGTCATCAGTAGCGCGGCTGCTTCGTTCGCCCTACGCACCCGAGATGCGAGTCGGCACCTGAACCCTCCCTCTTCGACACAACTTAGTGGACTCGTCCCGTTTTATCTCATCAAGTGGGAAAAAAAAATCTGAAAATGTTTTTACCGACCTCTTTCTTTCGTTTCCTTTCTTTCTTTCTTTCTTTCTTTCTTTCTTTTCATTAGTTCTTTTAGCTTTTCTTTCATTTTTCTTTTTTTTTCTTTTCATTTCTTTTTCTTCATTTTCATTTTCTTTTTATTTGTAAATCTTTCTTTTCGTTTTTCTTTCTTAATCTTCCTTTACATTTTCTTTTCATAGTTTTACTTTTTCCTTTCCCTTTTTTGTCCTTTTCTTTTTAATTTCTTTCTTTCTTTCTTTCTTTCTTTCTTTCTTTCTTTCTTTCTTTCTTTTCATTCTGCTTTCTTTGTTTTTATTTCTTTTTCATTTTAAAATTCTTCCTTTTTGCTTTTTCATTTTTCTTTGTTTCTTTAAGTTTTTCTTTTTTTTCTTTTCTTTTTTATTCTTTCTTTTTTCTGATTCGTTTCTTTTTATTTCTTTTTCATTTCTTTTCTTTTCATATTTTTCCAGTCAATTCTTTCTTTCTTTCTTTCTTTCTTTCTTTCTTTCTTTCTTTCTTTCTTTCTTTCAAGAAAGATGTTTGTTTACACGTAAATAAATGATCAAGAGATTTTTTGTCTTTTTCCGTCCAAATCACAAGGCTAAAAAAATAAATAGAAAAATTATTTTACAGGAGAATATCATTCGGCAAACAAAAATGGACATCGATAAGACATTTTTAGACGGAATAAACTATTTTAAATACAAATAATATTTATTAATTTATTGTTTATACTTATATCCGCGCATTTCAAAGAATGTTCTACCGAATCCTGATATTTTCTGAAACAAACTTCAAATGAATTACCCCTCATTTTTTTGGTCATATTTTAAGTTAAAGTGATCATATTATACAGACAATATTTTCGTTTAAAAATAACGGAAAAGAAAAAAAAAAAAACAGTAAAAAATTAAGAACAGCTTTCAAAATGGAAAATGTCCTCGACCAAAATCTAAGAACCCCGAAAGTTTCTTTTCTTT
>OZ010590.1:53665927-53913427 GCA_963932145.1 Acanthosepion lycidas
ATTTATTGCTCGAAAATACAGCAATTGTGACAAGTCTCGTCTCTACTCTTACTCTCTATTCTAACACTCCACTAATGACATCGTTTGGATGGTCCCGTCTCTTTCCCTGATTTCCGGTCACACTAGTTATTTTCCTGGTTTCTTCAGGTCTGTTCTCAGCGCCCTGATTATGCGGGATCGGTGCAAGGGTCTTGTGCCTACGAATCTCTGATACGCCCCCTCCCCAAATCTATGAAACGCTCCACACATACTACTACATCTCAATTTTAATAATGTAGTATTCATATAAAATACAAATTATATTTTAACCCAATTACGTACAATAATGGATCATATGCAATATAAGCGAAAAATTCAACTAGAAATATTGAAAATAAATACAATGTATCAAAATACACATCATAATAGATCATTCTATCTTAAATAAGTCAACAATGCTTTGCGGCAATTTTTAACATTAACTTGAGATTTTTCTTGTTAATAATTTTAACACGTTCAACATTATGAATACAAAATAGTAAATTTTATATAGTGATTTTTCAAGACTTAGCGTGAGCAGAACAAATTCATGGATTTGAAGCCCAAAAGATCCCAGAATGCTGCCAAAATCAGCGAAAATTTTTCCTCCGTTGATAGTTGTGTTTAGTTTAATTTGTAGCGTTGTAGATAGAAAAAGTAAATGTTGACAAGATAGCGTGGTTTACAAATTAGTGGCCGGGTCCCACAGTCAGTGCGGAGCATCGGGGGTAGTACGCATCGGTCCTGTGATTACGACTAGCATGACTTCTAACTTCATTTTCCACATCTTCCTCAGTTCTCTGACAAGATAGATAAGAAAATATAGGCCCAGTATACAGTAGAGTAAAAAGATAAACAATAGTTCCGCTTTTGCTAGAGTTTGAAAATATCCACCTAGAAGGTGACCTCTTTCATTAGGGAGATTATACCTTTGTTGAAGAGACAGTTGGTGTATTCTGTGAGCTACCGATTTGGCTGATGCACCTGGGATATCGGATGCAAGATTTTGTAAATTTTTTAAATGCCATTTTCCTTCAGGACGAAAGTTCTCTAAAGATTTTTTCACTTTATTACCCGAATTGCCATGGCTTCTTTGGAAAGAAATTTGAAGCTGTCCTTTTCGATTGGTTATCCTCTCTACCCTACTATTTAAACCATAGCTGGGGAAGAAGAGAACGATTCATGCCTTTCTCAAATGCACTTATAAGTAAGCGAACGCTTACTCATTTATAATAAAATGTATTATTTGAATTCATTGAGACTTCAGATTAGGACCGAAACTGGGAATCTGAGGAAGAGTTGAGTTCATGCAGAGTGTAGCGAGGATGCCGAGAAAGTTGGTGTAGATTTGAGGTGATAGAACGTTGTTATAGATTTGAGGAGAAAGAAGTTTGGTTATATTCGTTGAGAGAGAAGCTAAGCGTAGATTTGAGGAGATAGAAGTCTGGTGTAGATTTGAAAAAATAGAAGGCTGTTGTAGATTTGAAGAGAGAGAGAGAGTTTGGTGTAGATGTTAGGGTATATAAATTTGGTGTAGATTCGAGGGTATGGAAGGTTGATGTTGATTTGACGAGATTGTTGTCAGTCAGTCTTCTGCAATAAACATCATAATATATTATCGAGCAGGACAACAGGGGAACATGTAGACGAGTTCTACGATAAAAAAGAAAGAAAAAATTGAAAAAAAATGAATGATGAATAAGTAAGAATAGCCGAAAGAAATGCCGACATTTTGTATGTTTATATTAAAAGTAGAGAAGAAAGACTAGTCAGAAACGAGAATCACGTCAACTCCGCTATCAAGGGATTTGGAGATTACATAAGATATATAAATAAAAGACAAATGAACACAGTAAAAAAAAAAAAAAAAAAAAAAAAAAGAAAGAAAACTTACATTAAAACGAAGAGAATAATGAGCGGAGACCCGGAAATCACAATGAAAAGTACAGAAAGATGGAAAGAAAAACAATTCCATGGACACTTCAAAAGAGAACTCGAAAGAGTGGCCGATAAATCTTAAGACCAAATAGAAGAAATTTTAAGAGAAAATTAGTCGCTCTCAATCTTAGTCCAAAAATACCATCAGAACCAACTCTGTATCTGTCGATATTTCTGAGATGAGGTATTGTGTACACTATTTACATTATTCGAACTATTGTCCTCAACTTTGTCGCCATATTTATCACAACGTTTCGGCAGTTGTACGGAGCGTACAACTACATCAGCAGCTCCCTTATTTCATTAAAGAAGAGGGATCGGTAGTAATACTGATGCCAGTTCAAACGACGGGGGCTGGGCTATTTTGGGATCTGTCCGGATTCACGGACTCGAGCTCCTCACATTAAACCAACCTTGTGTCACATTCTGCCAGCGGCAAGAAATACGATCGCTTCTTGGCCTTTTGATCAAAGTGTAGTATCTGTTATTATTAGCTTAATCTGATTCTCTCTCACTTATATCTTTCCTTCTTTCTTTCGTTTTCTCACTCAAACTAGTAGTGTCTTTCCCCTTCCAGTTCTGGGTATGACGATAAACTACATCCGCGTCCTGGGTAAGACGATAAACAGCAGCAAGGCCTCTGATCAGGAGGTTTTGAGGAGCGTGGAACCACCTCTTAATTGCTGGTGTTCCCAAGTCCATCCTGATCCGGAGAGGTAGAATCTGTTAGGGTCTCACCTATGGGTAAATAGTTAACCTCCAAACTGGGGTCAAAACATTATGAAAGAGTAAAAAATAGGTTTTGATACCAGAAATACTTTGTAAAAATTATTACCAGCAATACATTTTTGAAAAAAATGTTACCAGCTATACATTTTTAAAAAAAAATTATTAGCTATACATTTAAAAAAAAAAATTACCAGGAATAAAAATATTGTCGGCATTAAATAACCTATTGAGGTTGATATGCTGTAAAACAAACCAAACCAAAACAAACTTTTCCCTTCTATCTACACGAAGAAAGCGGAATAGTCCATTATTTATGAGGTATTGGCAGGGCGTAACGGTCGTGTAAACTAACGAAGGGAGGGACAAGCACAATTATAATAGGATAATAATAATTTCCTATGGCTTCTGATTTTAATTGATTAAAGGTGTTAACATGTACATATTTTAACTTGATGGATTAAAATGAACTACAGTAAATATTATATTCAGTACGCCAGATTTAATTGCCTGTTGCTTGACTTTAAGCAATTCGAGCATGTCTCTTAGGATTTGATACACCGTGCATCTTTGTTCCTCACTGGGAGTATTAGCGAGAGTAATCATAGCCGGGTGTCGATATATATTAGGTTGGTGCAAAAATAATGTCGTTTTCTCACATAGTAACATATGTGATAAAACGACATTATTTTTGCACCAAACTTATATATATATATATATATATATATATATATATATATATATTCATTTACTCTAACATTTGTCCCACACTCTCATACATACACTCTCATTAAATTTTATTTTTTATTCCAGGAGTTGTTTTTTTTCTGTTTTTTCTGTTTTCTTTTTGAATTTGTAGGTCTAATGAATTGGATCGTATTTACGATTCCAATGGAATAAATTATGACCATGGAATATTAGTGTTTAAGCCTTTATATATATATATATATATATATATATATATATATATATATAAATTAAATTTGAATGATGAGAAGATTTGGGAATAAATGGAATAAATTATGACCATGGAATATTAGTGTTTAAGCCTTTATATATATATATATATATATATATATATATATATATATAAATTAAATTTGAATGATGAGAAGATTTGGGAATCTCATGTAAACACCTGGGATGATCCTCAATCAAAGACTGTCTAAGCGGAATGGGTCACGCGATCTGAAGAGATTTCTAAGTGGACCTCACCTGCAAGGTTATGTACTGATTTTATTAAAACTTGTCACAATAACGTGCTCATCTGGCAGTAATAAGTGTGCCGGCTATACTTTTATTTAACTGATTCTCATGATAGGTGTATTTGGCTTTGTATGTTTCTACCCCAGCGTCATTTTGTTGGTGTTCTGTTCTCTCCATCAATAATTTTTTTAACCGAGTTAATCCCAAGCAAGACAGTAAAGCCACTAAAGGCAAGGGGTTATTGGTGTGGAAGAACTAGAAAGCAGAAAAATTACTAAGGGACAAGAACAAAACAGGAGTGATCAGGAAGTCAATAGATAGCGATTGACAATGCATTTAAATGTCTGAAGTTAACTGGAAAGCAAGGAACCGGAAGGGAGTTCCACAAGGGAGAAGTACGAGAAAAAAAACTTTTAGCATAGAATTTACGGCTACATCTCGCCAACTCGACTGTAAATTGCTAAGACGTGGTCGCCAGTCTAGTATTGCGCTTAAATTCATAAAGTCTAGATACCATAGCAATAAACTTAGCTAGCCACAACCACTGACTCAAACAACCAAAACAACGCATTCTTACTTACCTTTCTTACTCCGACCCCCATAATACCTCAATGTCTCTATGAAAAAAAAACTAACTAATCCCTATATGTATAATTCATGTCTGTAGGGAGAGGGGAATAAAACAACAATTCAAAAACTAACCCCAACAATTACCATAAAAGTATTTATAGAAAAAGTACAGGAAGGCAACTTTATGGCGGTTTGAAAGTGACTGAAGCTGAGACCAATAATATTGCTGATTTTTCTTTGGATTTTTATCAAGGATCTGTAAATATATAGCAGGAGCACCAGGTCATGGACGAATAGTAGATTTATAGCTATGTATGGTAGATACTGGAGAGAAAAAAATTGTCTTGCACGACACGGTGAACCAACTTTCTTGGCAGCTGATCTAGCAATGGATTTAATATAATCTTTCCACTTCTTGTCAGCCGAGATTGTTAGCCCGGGAAGGCGCAACAAGTCCCTCTCCTGGAGGTTATTATCAGCCACATTGATGTAAGGCAAAAAGGGGTCTCTCAAATAATAATAATAATAATAATAATAATAATAATAATAATAATTTCACTGGAAAATAGTGATGCGTTAAAATGTGAACAATAACCGGTTAAGCGTTAACGAATGATTTGTGTTTTATACAATGTTCAAATTAAAAAAAATATATAAATATTTACGTGAAGAATTTTAAAAGTACTGCCTCTAGAATACGGTAATAGCATATCCTGAAGAAAGGAAAACTTCCTAACTACCTGAAAAGGGGTCAAATTCTAGGTGGATGTTTGTAGAGTCGGGTATAAACCGGACCAATATCAACCACTTTTTTTTTATTCTAGTGCACATCGTGTCTACAATTTTGACACTAGTATAAACCGGACCTGTACATACATCGGAGCCATGTACAACATTTTGACTGGAGTGTGAACCTCACTTCATACTCGTGCCTACTATTTTGATAGGAGTGCAAACCGAACCAATATGAACATCGGACCCGTGTCCAACATTTTGACTGGAGTGTGAACCGCACTTCAGACTCGTCTCTACTATTTTGATAGGAGTGCCAACCGAACCAATATGAATATCGGACCTGTGTCCAACATTTTGACTGGAGTGTGAACCGCACTTCAGACTTGTGTCTACTATTTTGATAGGAATGCAAACTGAATCAATATGAACATTGGAGCCATGTCCAACATTTTGACTGGAGTGTGAACCGCACTTCAGACTCGTGTTTGCTATTTTGAAAGGAGTGCAAACTGAATCAATATGAACATTGGAGCCATGTCCAACATTTTGACTGGAGTGTGAACCGCACTTCAGACTCGTGTCTACTATTTTGATAGGAGTGCAAACCGAATCAATATGAACATCGGACCTGTGTCTAACTTTTTGCCTTGTGTACATTTAAACTCTTGTGGAAACCAGATCTATAGTTAACTTTTGATTAGATTGCATACCGGAACTGTATGTATATTTAGACTCTTTTGGAAATCGGGCCTGTATCTAACTTTTTGACTGAAGTGCTAAGCAGGACTGCGTATATAGTTAAGCATTTGTAGAAACCGGAGCTGTGTTCACTTTTTGAAGTGTAAAATTTTGCCAAATTTACTGAGGTTTTCACAGCATATAACCTATAATAAGTGAGTAAATAAGACATTGCTTTATTCGGGAGTGTGTCTCGTGGCCAAGTCACTTGTACATTTCTTACAGGCGCCACTAGTATCTATTCTAGCTCAGATATAAACTAAGATTTTGAATGCTGGTATTTATTTAGCAGGATATGATTATTATTTAGCAGGATTTAATTATTTATTTATCAGGATATGATTATTTATTTAGCAGGGTGATTGGTTCATTTCATGACATGTCAACACCTGTTGGATTATTTATAATGTGGATTGTTAAGTGTTGGCACCTAGTGAGGATCGAACTCACTACTTTCTCACAGAGTTATGCTTTTTGTGCAAGAAAATCTTTCTTTTCATTCATTTATTTACCCTTGTGACATATTAGAGTTAATATCTGTGTATGACTGTGGATGTATGAGGTCATATCTGTATGTGTGCACATTTATCTGTGTGGGTGTGAATTTCAATGTGCATATATATGTGTATGGTTTTCAGTGTAAGTGTGTATATATGGGTATTACTTCAAACGTTACTTTGAGTGGATGCCAGTGTTTAAAATAAACGTCCTGTTTTTTTTGTTTTTTTTAATTTTAAACAGTGTGTTTTGCGTTTATTGGCCTTAGTAAAGAAAAACAGAATAACTGAACGAGGCGGGGTGTATTCTTTAAAAGCGTAAATAAAACTTTGCTAGTTTGTGACATTCTCTGTGACCGAGCGGATCAAATGGGATTTCATCTAACAAAGAGGGTCGCAGGATCAAACCCTGTCGGAGAGAACATTTTCTTTATTAAGTTTTCTTAGGTGCACAGACCGATAAACGTAATAATACTGTTTAAAATGAAATAAAAATATTTCAAACAAAGGTATCCACTAAATATAACGTTTGAACTACCAAAAATGTCGGATTAAAAATAAATCTATTAATTCTTTAAAAATATGTGTGTATGTTATCAGATCTGTCACAAATTGAAGATCCTTACGAATATATATATATATATATATATATATATATATATATATATATATAGATAGATATAGATATGGAAATTTCTCCGATTCAACCATTTTCTTTTGATTTTATGAAAAAAACCTGAAGGAAGATTCTGGAGAGTGCCGCCATAGAAAATTACCCAAATATTAATCTACGCCCAGGTTTTTTCCCCATTTCACCTTTCTTAATAAAATTAATGCACTTACAAACAAATATACACAACAGATTCATAAAATCAAAAGAAAATGGTTGAATACATCAACACAGATATAATGACAATATTTTCCACACGTGATAAATACTGACGTTATTTTCAATTAACAATATGAAAATAGCGTTTCTCTACATTCCAGTTGCTAGGAACATTCTGTTTTTGTTTTTATTAGTTACCTTGTTCAATTAATTTAATTTCGTATTTTGCTTAGATAAAGTCCACATTGGACGAAACGCGTCAGCAATTACCAGTTTTCCTATTGTCATTTTTATTCATAAATATATATATATATATATATATATATATATGTATATATATATATATATATATATATATATATATATATATATATATATATATATAGATAGATAGATAGATAGATACAGATAATGACTAGACAGAGATAGATAAATAATGACGCGACAGATAGATAGATAAATAATGACGCGACAGATAGATAGATAGATAGATAATGACGAGACAGAGATAGATAGATAGATAGATAGATAGATAATAATGAGACATAGATAGATAGATAGATAGATAGATAGATAGATGGATAGATAGATAGATAGATAATGATGAGACAGAGATAGATAGATAGATAGATAGATAATGATGAGACATAGATAGATAGATAGATAG
Organism: Acanthosepion lycidas; assembly: GCA_963932145.1. Lineage (NCBI taxonomy): Eukaryota > Metazoa > Mollusca > Cephalopoda > Sepiida > Sepiidae > Acanthosepion > Acanthosepion lycidas. The sequence goes on from OZ010590.1 coordinate 53,673,852, forward strand.
ATAATGATGAGACAGAGATAGATAGATAGATAGATAGATAATGATGAGACATAGATAGATAGATAGATAGATAATGATGAGACATAGATAGATAGATAGATAGATAGATAATGATGAGACAGAGATAGATAGATAGATAGATGACTTCTCTTAATGATACGCATTCATTAACGAGATAAAACACACCAAACAGGATTTCCTTTCTGTGTGTGGTAAATACACACACGCACACGCACACACACAGACACAAAACAAAAATCACATGCACAAAACACACACACACACATAAATATATTTACTCAAACACTTCATAGAACTTAACCTGAAGGTTAACAGTTATTTACCAAGCTTAGCCTAGTCTGATGCAAGGTCAGCTTCATTTGTATTAACGAGGATTAATTACACTAGCAATTGCAAAATCTATCTATCTATCTATCTATCTATCTATCTATCTATCTATCTATCTATCACGGCTGCCTAAAAGTATACAGACTTTCTGCCTAAACTCTGGGATTCTATTTACTATTTATTTATTTATGTTTCCTCAATAGGAGTAGATAGGTTCGCCTATTGTCCGGCTCACACTCCTCCACAGTCTCTTGGACAGGAAAAAGGATGGCATTCTTCTGTCTTAAATTTAAACTTAGCTGGCCACAATCACTGACCCAAACATATCACAATATTCCTAACGCCATAACAACGCATTCTTATCTGGAAAAATCATTGTTATCTCCTCAAAAATTGTTAATCCAATATTCAGAAACAAAAAATAGAATGAAATAAAATAAAAAACATTCTTGCAATAAACAAATATTTCGGCTTTAAATAAACCACATAGGGTTGATAAACCATAAAAAACTAATCAATCAAATCTCTTGTGTAGTAAAACTTACTATCGTTGTTTAGAGACTAACTTGCAAATATCTAGTAACATATGTGCGACATCTTCTGAGCCCAATGGATAAAAGTGGATAAAAGCGTTGGTCGAGTAATCTAAAAGTGACTTGACTCAAAGAGTTGTGAGTTCAAAACCTGGCCATATCAGAGGGAACAAAAACTTGGAGAGTAGAGTTGCTAAAGGGAATTAACTGAAACTGAGATATCCCCAGAAAGGCATGACACGTGGAATTAGAACAATCTACCCCCGTTGACTAAATAAAGGGTTCAGTTCGAAATTCCAACTTATATCACTTGAAGAAGGTCGAAGCGTACAACGGTCGAAACGTCGTGAATATGGCAATAAAGATGAGGACAACATTTTGAACAATGTAAAAAACGTGAATAATTACAATACCTTATCTCATAAATATAGACAGATCCTGAAGAAGACCGGAGCGTACAACGGCTTAAACGTCGTGAATATGGCAATACAGATGAGATCAACAGTCTGAACAATGTAAATAATGTAAATAATTACAATACCACATCTCAGAAAAATAGACAGACCCTGAAGAAGGCCGGAGCGTACAGCTACCGAAACGTTGTGAATATGCCAATAAAGATGAGAACAACAGTCTGAATAATGAAAATAATGTAAATAATTACGATACCTCACCTCAGAAATATAGACAGATCCTGAAGAAGGCCGGAGCGTACAACTTCCGAAGTGTCGTGAATATGGCAATAAAGATGAGGACAACAGTCCGAATGTTGTAAATAGTGTAAATATTTTATTATTTACTTTAACGTCGTAATTTCTAGAATTATATTGCGTCCCACGAGAGCGTACAAAAAATACTGAGGGAACATCGGTGGGATAAATTACCTCATGTTGAAATTCGGAACCATTCAGTCGACCATCGAAGCCACGCTTATTGATCGGCTGCGACATTGAGTTGGGCACATCATCCGCATGTTTGAAAACTGACTCCCACGCCGAGCATTCTTCGGTGAGTTTAAGTCAGTCGAAAGGGTAGTCTGTACACGTGATACAGGGACCACATGTGGGCCATCCTGGTGACCTCTAATAAGTTCCCTTGCCAATTAGAAAAGTTGGCTGGAGATCGAGCCTGTTGGCGATATGTCTGCGTGGGCGCTGTTCAAATCATAGAAGCAAGGTTGTCCAGTAGGTAAAGGGACGCCGTCGTAGTCGTTACACGCAGAATCCTTCCTCTGCTATCATCTATGCGGACGCCCCAATAACGGATGAGCCATATCCGAAATGATCTAATCAACCACGCAAAAACTCTTCCAACAAACCGGACAACTTCGTCTGCAAAAACGGACTACATCGACGGCGTGGATAAAGTCCATGACGTCAAATCTTTTTTTTTTTTTTTAAGCAGCACCACTTGAGGAAATTAAGCTTTACTTTTGTAAACATGATAGATAGCTAATACTTGATCTAGTTTATCTGTTGGGAATGGTACTTGAAAATAAATTTTGATATCACAGTGAAAAGAACACGCTATTTTTTATTAAAAATGAAACTCTCCTTTTCAAGTGCTACTTCTCTTCAAAGGTTGCTACTAGGTTTTTCGGAATTTGGAATGGAAACATTCTTTTAAAAAACATTCTTTTCAATCGATGAAAATTTACAAACACACGCACACACACACACACACACACATATATATATATATATAATAAACATTCTTTTAAAAATAGTTGCCGAGAATTTGATCAAAATCCAGTAGTTAATTAAAATCGAAATAATTTTCGTTTAAGAAGAGATTTTTTTTGTTTATTTCCAGGTTAACAACTTTTCACACTATCACTTTTCATGAATATCTCCGGTTCTATCGAGTAAATATTAATACATTTTTTTTTTAATATCAAATTTCTTCCAAATTGTTTTCTATTTAGTGGAACAAAATTTTTTATGATAAAATAACAACTTTGTTTTTCTCCCAAAAGTGTTCATTTCCCGCCGAAATCTTTGATGATTGAGCAATCAATCAATCAATCTCTCCCTCTCCCTCTCAGACACACACGCACGCACTATTTAGATATCATTTAAATTTTATATAAGACATTAAAATTTATAGATGATTTAAATTATTAAGAAGCAGAAAAAATTGTTAGAAACAAAGAAAAGTGCACTGAAATGCTGTGTAATATCAGTCCTCTTATATGGCAGTGAATGCTGGACAATCTCCTCTCAGATGAAGAAGAAACTTGAAGCAACAGAAAAGTGGTTCTACAGAAGGCTGTTGTAGAATAAACACGTGAGCAACGACGAAGTTTTGAATAAAATGGAAACAACAGGTACTCTTCCAATCAGGAAGAGATAGTTGAAATTTCTAGGGCACATAATGAGGAAAGGAGGCTTGAAAAAATTGATACTCACAGGACAGATTGAAGGCAAGAGGAACAGAGGAAAACAGCGCAAATCCAAAATCGAAGGTTCGAATAAATGGATTTATTAAGAACTACAAAGGACAGGAAATTGTGGAGAACCATGATTGCCGACGCCTTAAAGAAACACGGCACAGAGAAGAAGAAAGTATAAAATGGGATATGACAGAATACGTTATACTCAGTAAATATTAACCAGATTTTTATAGTAGTTAAATCATAATTTCTGCGATTTTGTGTATGGTATGTATCGTCAGTGGTAGTACTATTGTAGCGAAACGGTCGAGACTCCTTTACTCAGTTGAATTGGGATGCGGAACTGTACTGGTCCATGGCCTACATTCAACTCTCACACGCGGCTCCAAGTAGATACATGGGCAGTGCGCCGGCCGCACTCCGGTCAACAGCATCGACTTGCCGGCTAAACTGTTTGAGGGCAGTTGAATGAGTTTCTCGACCCGACCGGTAAAGGGGAACGTCTCTCCGCAACTCACCTGCGCTAAGCGGCCATCGACCAGTCGCCAGTCTGGGCGTAGGAGCTGCGCCTCGGAGGTCAACGGCTTTATCACTGGGCGGAAGAACTTCTGAGAGGAAGGACGGAGTAACCTCAACCGCCTCGGCGAAAAAGGAACCGGTATTGCATTATATTGCCTTGAATGTCATCATGAACCACAATTACAATCGGGGTGGGGGTAGTGGCGACCAGAGCGGCGCAAAATGCGCTAACTGAATAAATGATGAATTTTGTGTAGAATAATCCAAGAATTATTCGGTCTGCCGAACACATTCGTTTTGTTTAAGATACTTTCTGTAATTTTAAGAATATTCGGTCGGTATTATGATTATCACTCCAACAGTTCGGGTTATTGAATTCCTCCCTTGCGATACGATTCTTTAATTGTTACCTGAAAGTTTCAACATGTTTCAAATATTTGTGTAGAATCTTTTGACAAGGCTATTTCAGTCTAAAATTAGGAAGCAACTAATTTTCACTAAATTTCTGCAACGAGGAATTATCATTATTTACAGTCGGACAAATATCTTCATCTTTGTTATTATTATTATTACAATATTTCGGCTGTTGTGTTATCTGGCCTTCTTCAGGTGTTTGCTGATTCCGGGAAATTTAAGGGAATTGGGTTGCATTGTTCTTATTCCGTTGTTAGTGTATAGGGATATCTGGTTTGATTTTTTAGCGCTACTCCGTTACTACTAGTCATTTTTCTATTAAGTCTGAGTCGGCGGGATCCAGATTGAACTCATAATTAGCATGTAACCAAATTCAGGAAGCATCACTTTAATCCTGTAGGCTAGGTAATAACAACAAAATAAGGACATTATTTCCCATTGTAAATGATACCAATAATACTGGATGTAATTTTAAAGAAATTAATGTCTTTTTAAAAATTAGACATTATTTCTTATTACTGTATCCATGCTATTTAGGCTGCGAAATGAATGTCTCCAGGCTGAGTGAGAGAGAATACCCAACCAAACGAAATGTGAAATGAATATGTATCCCTTTTTTTTAATCAGGGAAACAACTTTTAAACTATATGTGCCTTACAACTAAGCTACTAGAAGCCTTTACAACAAAGCAACGCCTAGTTATCCTATTTAAGATATTGATATCCCTTGTTGGGATATTTTGTGGATGCACATATTGTCTAGTACGACTCTCGAGTTCTAAGCCAATAGACATTAATTTCCCTGTATAAAAAAGACAGGGATATTCATTCAACCACGTGTCCCCATTGATTATAATGCTTACTGTAATAAGAAATGTTGAATGAATATACCATTGAACGCGTTCACAATCATAAAAGAGAAACAACAAAAAACATCACAATAATATATGTGTATATGTGTGCGAGCGAGTGCGTGTGTTCCAGACAACCCTGAGAGTTGTTTCTGGGTGTTAGACCTCGACACGTGCCGAATCATAGTCGAGTCTCTGTCCCTCCTGCTTCAGCTGTTGACAGGAACAATCCAACCTAACCGGCTAACCAACGAACCATTTCCCTGACTGGTGAAATAACGAGGGTCTTCCTCATCGTTGTTCGCCCCCAAGATTTATCCTGGTCGCTTCACCATTTCCCTGACTGATATCAGCCGAATTTACTTTTGAAATTTGACTTTCTTTCTCTTTAATCTATCTTCACAATTTTTCACATAAATTTTCCATTTCTGTTATTAGGTTGGTGCAAAAATAATGACGTAAAAATGTCGTTTTTTGACGTTAAAAATACGTCAAAAAACGACATTATTACGTCATTATTTTTGCACCAACCTAATACTTTCTTCCAAGTGTTCTCTCTTCTATTATCTTTCTTTCTTTCTTTCTTTCTTTCTTTCTTTCTGTCATCGTTTCCATCTTTCTTTCTTTTATCATTTTCCCCCTGTTTCTTTCTTTTATGATAATTTCTTTCTTTCTTTTTTTGTCTCCCTTCCTTTCTTTTTTCTCGTCCGTCTTTCTTTTCATTTTCTATCATTTTCTTTCTTTCTTTCTTTCTTTCTTTCTTTCTTTCTTTCTTTCTTTTCATCTGTTTGTTTATTTCTTTGTTTATATGATAATTTATTTATTTCTATTTTCTTGTCCTTCCTTCCTTCTATCCTTCCTTCCTTCCTTCCTTTTCGTTTTCTCTTCCATTTTTCAATCCTTTTCTTTCTTTTCTTCTTTCTTTCATTGAACACTTTTCCTCTGTTTGTCTCTTTATTTTTCTTTCCATTTTATCTTCCTTTTTATTTCTATTTTCTATCCTTTTCTTCCTTTCTTTCTTTTGATCGCTTTTCCTCTGTTTGTTTCTTTCTTCCTCGTTTGGTTACCTTTTACACACATCTTTGTTTCTTAACTCCGTGTATATTTTTAAAATAATTGCTTTTTTTATTTTTAATTCTTTCGCTTTTGCATTCTGATTTTTCTTTCTTCTTCTAAATTTCTTCCATTGATAGACATTTATATTTCTCCTTTATTTTGGTTGCTTCACCAGGCTTCACCATTGCCCTGATTAATATCAGTCAATCAGATTTACTTTTCTTTCTTTTTTCTTGTTTGGTTACTTTATACACACAACTTTGTTTCTTACTTTTGTATATCTTTTAATGTTTTTTCATCTTTTCATTCTGATTCTTTTTATTCACACATATGTCTTTTATTTTTTATTTTCCGTTTCTTACGTTTATTCTTTCATTCCCTTCTGAAGTTCGAATCCATTTACTCTATCGTAAATACTTCCATACTGTTTTTCGATTATTTACATTTTAATTCTAATTCTGAGACGAAGTATTTTCATTATTCATTCTTGATTTGTTATTGCTTCAATTTAAAACAAAAGAATTACCATGAATACAGTTTACGGGTAAATTAGTGTGAAGTAAGAATGAAGAAGAAACTTTCAATGATTTGAACTGGGGAACTTTTTTTACTCAATTCGGCCATGGAAGTCGATGGTGAGACGGTAAGGATCTACTAATTTATTACCTCATTCTTTACTGTAAATTATTCAGGAGATACTATGTTGTTTTTTTTTTACCTAGTATTAGTTTTACATTGTTTGAATTATGAGTAGAAGTATTTTAGTAATTCATTTGTGAGAGATGTTTACTTCATGTTATTGTTGTGGTATATTGTATTTACACTATTTATATTTTTATTATTTACATTATTTGCATTGCTCGAACTGTTGTCGTCATCTTTATTGCCATGTTTACGACGTTTCGGCCGTTTTGCGTTACGGCCTCCTTCAGGTGATTTGAATTTCGAACTGAACACTTTATTTCGTCCACCGAGGTAGACTGTTCTAGTTCCACGTGCCATACCTCTTCCGGATGTCTCTTTTATCTCCCTGTAATTGAACTCCCCAAGTTTTTGTTCACCACCACTGCCGCAGTGGTGGTGACAACAAATCTAGTCAGTGTCGAGTCACTGGATCCAGCTAACGCTTTTATCCACTGGGCCATATGTCCTTGAGGGCGTTTGATCCTGTGTCTTTGTTAAAGTTTCCCATTACTTTAACGATCGAATGATATTCGACCAGGTGGATTGTGATGAAAGCATAATAATCGGACAAGAGTTTATAATAATTGCTCTTTTCTGTTTTGCACGCCTGAAATGTTTTTTAATAGATTATTCCATTTTTTTTCGATCTTTGATTACTCACGTCACCAATTCTGTTATTTCTTTTTTCACACTCATCACTTTCACTTCAACTTCTTTCTCGATCCTTTTAAATTTACTTTACGCGTTTCTTCTTTCTTCCTTTTTTCTTTCATTTCATTAATTCTTTCTATTTTCCTTCATTTTTTCTATTTTCTTTTCTTTCCTTTTCTTTTCATTTTCTTCTTAATTCTTTCTTTTTGTTTTGTTTTTCCCTTTTTTCTCCCTCTTTTTCGTTTTCTTTTCATCTTTATTTTCTTCATATTTTCTTTCTATTTCCTTTTGTTTCTTATCCTTTCTTTTCATTTTCGTTTTCTTTTCGTCTTTCCTTCTTTCTTTCATCTACTTTTCATTTTTCTTTTACATTCTTTTCTTTGTCTTTTTAATTCTTCGTTTTCACTTTTTTATTTTCCTTTGTTTCTTTAACTTTTCTTTTTCTTTTCATCTTATTTATTTGAGCTTGTAACCCTGCAGACGTTTTTAAAACTAAACTGCTTAACCCACAACTTATCCAATGTCTTTCAGGCTTTTTACATCCATCTGTATATATGTTTGTAAATTTCTCCCCTCTTTCTTTTCGATCTTTTATGTTGTATTTATCATACTTTTCCCATTTCAAAATTTCGTTTTACAAATTGCTTCTCTTTCAAAATTTTCTCCCGCAAAACATTTTATTTCAAAGTTTTACTCTTTAAAATATTTCTTTTAAAAAAAATTTCTCTTTCAAAATTTCTGTTACACATCTCTTTTGAAAATTTTGTCCTTTAAAATATTCTTTTTCAAAATTTTACACTTTCAAAATTTTACGCTTTCAAATTTTTCTTTTACAAAAATTTCACTTTGAAAATTTTTCTTTTACAAATCTCTCTTTTGAAAATTATCTCCTTCAAAACATTTCCTTTCAAATCTTTCTTTTTCAAAATTTTCTCCTTCAAAATATTCTCTTTCAAATCTTTCTATTTTAATTCTTTCTCTTTGAAAATTTTCTCCTTCAAATCATTTTCTTCCAAATCTTTCTCTTTGAAAATTTTCTCCTTCAAAAGATTCTCTTTCAAAATATCACTCTTTCAAATCTTTCTTTATAAAAATGTTCTCCTTCAAAACATTTTCTTTCAAATCTTTCTCTTCCTAAAATTTCGCATTCAAAATTTTCTTTCGAAATTCCCACTTTTTACATTTTTCTGTATTAGAATTCTTATTTAAAAAAAATCACTTTTACACCTTTCTTTCAAAATACACTTTCGAATTTCATCTTTTTTTTTTTTTCATATTTTTCGTCGATCTTTAGGGTTCAATAGTATGGGCCACTGAGCGAGGAGAGCAACAAAGTGGAGGCGGGAAAAAAGGTCACTTCATCGACTTTATGTATACTGTAAAGTTCCTTTACGTAAAAAGGGCAGCTGGTTGAGGAGTGGTAGCTGTACTGACTGTTTTTTTCGCCATCTAATCGTACCTTATTATACATCTGTTTTACATTTATACACCGTATTAAATGCTATAAAGTGTCTGTACTTTTTATTACAGCAATTTTCAACCTCATTCTGACCTCGTCAACCTAAATCGTAATACTTCAAGTGGTGATGGCATCCACCTAATGCGAATACTGAAGATGATGATCTTCTATATACCGTATCCTTTCAGGATATGGGCGATCATAACTCTCCTCAGCTTCCTATCTTTTATAACTTTAAGAAATGTATGCCTTTTTGCTATCATCCTCTCTCCTTGTTCTGCTATCTATTTACACAAGCTGGTTTGGTACGTTACACACCGTTTCCCTTTGTCCATATTTCAATATGTCCTGTGAATGTTATTTTTTAAGCCTTCTTTCCGCATTATGTGTCCTAAAAATTTCAACTGTCTTTTTCTGGTTCTAAGTATAAGCGCCATTTTTACTTCCATTTTTTTTTCTAAAACTTCTTCATTACTCGCATATTCAATCCTTGGTATTTTCTCAACATCCTTCTGTAGAACCACATCTCTGTTGCCTCAAGTCTCCTCTTCATCTTTGAGGAAGTTATTCAGCACTGCAATATCGGAGGACGAATATTACACAAAAGCTGAAAACACTTTTCATTATTTCTAATTAAATTTTCCTATTTCTTAATAATTTGTTTAGCTTTTGGAAGGCGTCTTTCGGTATTCAATTACGCCTTCGGATTCCACCCTTTGTTAAAACACTTCCTAGATATTTAAATTTCTATTTTGACATCTCCAATTCGTAGCTGGACTATCCCTCTTGCTGATATGAATAAAAACAGTCTTTTTTATGGTTAATCCATTCTTTCCACTTTCTTTTACTATCTTGCCTAGGAGTTCCTTCAGTTTTCTTTCTATATTTGCTATTAACACTGCGTCATCTGTATATATTGTATTATCATTGACATTTGGAAAGTATGTTTCGAAAATAATATCTGATTTCGAAAAGTACTTTCATAAACGTTTTTCCAAATAACATAACTCTGTCGGGATTACATACCCAAATTTATTACATATTGTGTTATTAAAATCGTTCCTACCAACGTGGTGACAATGCATTGCAAATAAGAGGAAAATACAACTATATATATATATATATATATATATATATATATATATATATATATATATATATATATATATATATATATATATATATATATATATATTATCATTAACAAGTTAATAAATTTCTAAGATTATTACCAAATATCAGATTTATATATTTGTCTATTTGTTGCAATGGAGGTCTGAGTGAACTAACGGGTAGTGTGGGAAATGAAATCAGCGAACCGAGTTCAAATTACGGCTGATACAGTCTATGTCCACTTTGCACTAATGCTCTTGTTAATAGCAACGGTGAAAATAGCCGGTTCCATAAGGGAAACGTTCGGTATTTATTGACTGAACAGTTAGAGTTACTGTCGACTGAAATTTAGAAAATCATTCTCTTAAAACGGTTTTGCAGGAAAATAGCCTTCTCAAGTCCACTCCCTACACGCAAGCCACCAATCATCCACTGGGTGGCATGCCACTCCCTATACGTAAGCCGCTAGTGGTTGGCTAGCGGGACGCCGATAGCAATACCAGCGGTCCTCTGGTAGCAGCCACCGGTGGGCCTCTAGCGGTCCGCCAGTGCTAACATTGCCGAGACGAACACGCCGGCCGTCCGACAGCGGACCACCAGCGGTAAATACTAGTGGCATGCCACCCAGTGGTAGATTGGTGGTTTGCGTATAGGGATAGCGTTTGCCACTGGTGGCCTGCTAGGAAATTTATGTTCTTTCTAAATGGTAGCTTCCTTTCTAATCTTTCGTTTAAGGTAGTGGGAAAAGACCAATACCTTGATAGTATAAATATTTTCTGTCTAGTTGCATGTACTACCCAATTTTAGTTTTTGCTGTTGTTGGAAGTCTTCAAGTGTGTGTGTTTTTGTTATTTGATAAAACGCTTTGTTTATGATTCTGTAGCGCCAGTCTATACGATCTGATGAAGGATTTACTTTCTTAAGCCCTAGAGGATTCATTCACATAAACCTATTTTTAATCATTGATCTGAGAAAACAGTTGTTGGAAAAGGCACGAATTCCCTTACCACAACTAAGAGTTAAATAACAAAGCAAACTTAGCTCTCTAGTCTTGCTAGGGAAGACATTCTGGGAAAAGGACAACTCTGAATTCAGAATCACTCGGGAAAGATAAAGAATTTCTCTTTCCCGAGAGCAATCATGTAATGTAGAATTTATTGATATTAAAAGAGAAAAAAAACCCATGATTGCCAACATCTTGAAGATAAATAACACCCCCCACACTTTCTCTCTCTCTCACGCACAAACACACACACACTCTCTCACAATCACACACTCTCTCTCTCTTTCACACACTTTCTCTCTTACAGGCATACACACTCTCACACACATACTCTCTCTCACACTCTCTCTCTACCATACACATACTATCGTTCGCACTCTATCACGCACACAGATTATTGCAATAATTTTGTTGAAGTGGGTAGTCAGTTGTTGAATCATTTATATGATATACACTTCCATAGGATAATTAAACACTTTTAACAGATTTTAAATATTATGCCTATTATCTAATATATTCAGTCAGTTATGTGCTATGCGTGATACACGCTTAAGCGATCATGTATCGAAAGATACATGACTGACGAGGCAGATTTTTTCCCGCAGTAGGTTGTCATTTCTTTCTGCGGTAAACCAGTTGCCATCCAAGGTAAACTGCTCTGCTATTAACCCATAGCTAGGAGGAGAAGGAGATGATTCATACCTTTCCCAAGGGTATTAGAACGTAAGTGAATGTAATGGATTCGACTGGAATACGAACTCGGCTCTCCGATACCTCAATCCGAGACGCTATCCATTACGCAACCGTGCCCCTTGATTTAATATATTAAATACTGGAAATACGACGAAAGCGTAACGCACGTATGCAGAAATGAACAAAATAAAGAACAAAAATAATAACATGCTAAATAATCATTTAAACATAAAATGATAGTTTGAATATTACTGTACTCTATTTAACACTTGATATATTAAATATTGGGGTCTAAAATAAAAGCGTAACGTGCGTACATAAAACGAATGAAGTCACAAAAATATTAGATTGGTGCAAAAATAATGACGTAATAATGTCGTTTTTTTCACGTATTTTTAACGTCAAAAAACGACATTCTTACGTCATTATTTTTGCACCAACCTAATATTATAAATTATAGTCTTTTTATATAAAATAATGCTTTCAATTCACCATACAGTAGATTAGATATACAGCAATAACGTATCATAAGTAGGCAAGAGGAAGAAAATAAAGAGCTTTTTTCTTCTTTTATGTACCGTGGTGATCATGGCCCTTCACATCTTCCTGTCCCTTGTAGCTCTTAATAAGTTTTGCCTTTTTGTTATTTCTCCTAAACCCTGTTCTGCCATCCATTTGCTCAAGCCCATCAAATATGTTACGCGCTGCTTTCATTTGTCCATTAATCTGTCCCGTGTGTATCAGGTTTTTCAAACTCTCCTTTCTCACTAGGTGCCCCTGAAATTTAAACAGCCTTGTTAAGTATAAGCTTCTTTTTTCTTCTATTCTCTACCAAAACTTTTAGCTCATGGTACCCTCAGCATCTTGACCAGGTTTCCGTTGCTTCAAGTCTCTTCCTCATCTTTGAGGAGATTGTCCAGCATTCGCTCAGTTTTTAAATAAAATAATGTTCTGAATAGTATAATAGTAAATCTCAAATAATAAAATAAAAGCGTAAACACACATATGCAGAAATTAAAAAAACAAAGAACAACAAAAATAAGATAATAAATACTCATTTAAATAGAAAATAATAGTTTGAATATTACATTATCTTGTTAGATTTTGGGTGTTCCAATAAAAGCTTAACGTACACAGTCAGGAACAAAACTTAGAGAGTAATATAATAGACGTTACTTTTTTTATTACTTGAACTCATTTTCTCGACCCCTTCCAAAAGAAAGAACAAACGAGCTTGACGTTGTTACGCGTACAAATGCGTTTTCAGTCAATCAGACGAACATTCATTCATTCAATCCTTCATTCAATCAATCATTCATTCAATGATTTTACGCATGCGCATTCGTATCGCGTTTTCTTTCTGAAAAGCGACCATAAAGAACAAGAAAGAAAACGCACAAATAATACTTACGGTAAGTGAACGCATTAAGATATTTCTAGTTTTACTTTATTCGTTTGTGTCGATTTTATAAGCATCTGTTAATTTTCGTTTGAAATTTAAAAAAAAATATTATTAAAAAAAATCGTTTTAAGAAAAAGGTAAAAAATTTAGAAAAATACTTCTTTTATTTTACCTTTCAGTTTTCTCGTGTTTCCCCCCTCCAAAAATACTTCTGAAATTTTTAAAAAAATATTTATATTTTAAATATATTAGGCATATATTTTAAAAAAAAATTGTTCGCCTTTAAATTCATTAAACTCCATTAATTTACTGGCCGACGTCTTTTGTTAGGCGTAAACAATGTTATATATATATATATATATATATATATATATATATATATATATATATATATATATATATATATATATATATATATATAAATATAATTAATTAATGTATATTTGGGCAGCATCCTTTCTTTTAGACGTCTTTTGTTAAATATGACAGACAAAGTAAATTTAATAAATTTTTATTTAGTTTTTACGGCGTTCTTACATTTTTCCGTTTGGTGGGAGTAAGGGAGTGTGCAAAAATTGTCCTTGTTGTCCATCGTCCCAAGCACTTATTTTGGCATTTTCAAGGGGATTTCTTTTTAGGTGTGCTTAATTTCTTTCGGTGTTTTGATTGTTTAGGTTATATTTTTATTTTATGTGTTGTTTTGAATATTAGTAGTGGCGTTTATTCCGAGCCTTCCCCTGTTGAGCGCGGCTGGAATTCGAGTGAGCGTCTTCCTGTTTTTTAAAAAAGCTTTCGACACACCATTTCCACTGTTAAATGAGGCGAGGTGGATAAACAAAGGGAGATGCTTAATATACAGGGCCTCGCTTATAGTGAGATGCTTCCGGTAATGTGATTTATATAGAATTTTAGTGATAAATTTTCCTTGTCTGTCATATTTAACGATATATATATATATATATATATATATATATATATATATATTTGTGTGTGTGTGTGTGTAACAATCCAACTGTTATCTATTCAAAGATAGGATTATTGCCGAAATTGCGTCTAATGTTAGCATGAATTCTCGTTGTTTTCCGTGGCAGCAATTTGGCTAAAAATACTGAATGGTACTAAAATATTATCAGACAGAAACTGAACCTGCAGAAAACACCAAGGAAATATCAAACAAAACATTGCTGAAAGCAAAATAGAGAAAGATACTCGCCTAATCCTGCTACCTCTTTATTTTCTGGACTCTAAATCATCTTTTAAAATGTTAAGTCCATGTCTCTTTATATGTAATTTGTCATTGTTTTTTTTTCCCTCTAAAAGCTGAAGAAAGTATTGACTCTGAATGTTATGCTAACACAAAACTGCTATCATTCTGCCAGCTTGGATACTCATGAAAATCCTGTAAGGATAGTTGGCTCATGGAAAGCGTTCAGTAGGCATATCCCAATTAAACTGCAAAGATGTCTACAAAAAAAAAAAAAAAAAAAACCCTGTGGATCCTGGGCATCAACCGGGACATGTAGGATGCTGTAGCCTTTGGATGATCAACCCGGGAGCAGGTAGTGCAGGAAGGTATCAAAGTGACATTTGCCCAACAGTCAGAGGTAAAAAACCAAAGAAGGCAAACTCAAAGTCTAGCAGACAGACTAGTGTTGGGTAGATTGCTATTCTTGAATAGGCCTATCAAGATATGATGGATGATGTGCCTGAAGCTTCATCCAGAGTCCAATTCTCTTGTCTCCCGAGACTGATGGATGCCTAATCCTAATCCTGTCACCTTTTCATTTCCATGTCTCTAAACCGTCTTTTGTTTTAAAAACGTTAAAGTCATATCTCTTCTTTATTGTTTTCCCTAGCAGCTGAAGAAAGTATCAACCCAGAATGTTATGCTAAAAAGTAACAATAATAATGGTAACATTAACCGTTTCCTTATAAGGAAACATTCAGTATTCATTGACTGAGCAGCCAGTGTTGCTACCGTTTGAAATTTATAAAATATTTCTGTTAAAATAATTTTTCAGGAAACTAGGTTTCTCAAGTCCAGTTACTGTTATAGCTCTTTTCATTGACGTTTACTTGAGGTTGTGTAAAACGTCAGCATCTTGGTTAAGATGGATTAAAACTATCAACAAAACAATTGCAATAATTAAGAGCGTATTGACCTAGAGTGTTGTAATATTGATGTTTTTTTTTACAGCTTATCAACCCTTTGTGGATTATTTAAAACCGAAATATATTTTGGACGTGTATTATGATAAAAAACAATAACAATAAGATGGGATAAAACTACTAATTAAATAATTGTAATAATAAAGAATTGATACAGTGTGTAATATTAAATATCTAAATAATGATATAGAGCAATCCTAGGTAAGAAGTAAACGCTTTCTTAAAAGTACAAAACCTAAATATAGTATGAAGAAGTTCAAACATGTTGGAAAGCCCATAAAAACTGGTTGTATTGTTCCTCTTGTCTTAAGTGACCAGCTTTTCGATCAACTCTCATGAAAGAGAATTTCTATGAATTTTAAAATAACATTTTTAATGATTCTTCGGTTTATGGCTTAATATTTTAAAATTTATCAACGATCCTCTTTTAAGAAAGTTGGTCGAAAAACTAGCTGCTTGACAGGAATTATACCGACATGTTGCTTTTGACAGTTACTTTCAACATGTTTCCATGTTTTCTAGCTGTAATAAAATAATATTACTCATGAAGAATGTATCAAGTGTTGTGATAAAAGACAAAAATAATAAGGAGTAAAACTAATATAAAATAAAATATT
Source organism: Acanthosepion lycidas (assembly GCA_963932145.1). NCBI lineage: Eukaryota > Metazoa > Mollusca > Cephalopoda > Sepiida > Sepiidae > Acanthosepion > Acanthosepion lycidas. The sequence goes on from OZ010590.1 coordinate 53,689,755, forward strand.
AACAAAATAAGAAAAAAAATGGTTATTTTTATTTATTTTCCAATTTAAAATCGTTTATGACTTCAAATACCTTAGCTCTTCGATGTCTAATTTGTGAAAAGTTAGAAGAGCTCTAGCGAGATGTAGGCGGCCACCAACAAAACCTTCTGCAAGAAGCCAGATGGATGATGTCCTAGAGACCGGAATTCCAAACTAACGAAGGAGTAACTCTACGGAAAGCTAACAGCAGTGTCGAAAGATAATAGTGACATGTCCCGAAAGGGATATATTTGTTCGAAGTAGCAAAATGGTTGTTGACTACTGTAACCGGGTAGGACAATCTAGCAGGTAACCGTAATGGACTGGTCCTCGTCGTAGTGGTAGGCAATAGGCGTAGCTAATAGGCGAAGACAATAGGCATCCACATCAGTCTGTATTTATGGCTGACACCAGCCAATCATATTATTGTGAGGGGGAACCCAGGTGCATGCATATTCATTACATCAAATAGCATTCAGAAGGGTGAACAGGCTAACAGCAGTGTCGAAATATGGCAGCATTCAGAAGAATGAAGTTTACGCTATCCAGAAGAAATTGCATCAAAACTCGTTTATAGCAACTATCTACAGGACGAAAGAACAGGGGTCGACAAGCCGTAAACGCTTCCAGATACACTTATGAAAAATACTGACATCGAACATCTGGAAGAACTCAAAACACAAAATGGATCAGGACAATCGGAGACAACATGTTGTAACACTCGGCCATAAAAAAACAAAACAAAAAAAACCCCAAAAAACAAACTTAATCCTAAGACAAATTAGTAGTCTGGGGAACTTTTAGAATAATAAATATCGTTCATTACCAATTACTGCTAATTTTTCGGCTAGTGTTACTTCCATCTTAATTTCAGTTGCTTTCTACTTGATAAGGTTTAACAAACATACCCGCCTTGCCTTAATCAAGTAAAAGAACCAAGCGACTAGGGTATTTCGTTTCATGCAATTTTTAATTTATTTGCTGATGATACTAATCGATATCATTGCATCAGTAACGAAAAAGGTTGCTCATCACTTCAAGATGATTTAAATTCAATTCTAGCTAGGATTATAGCGTCTAGAAAGTGTGTCGTGATGAAGTTCTGTTGAAGTTCTTGGTCATTTTACTTCCAATCCATGCAATTTGTCTCCAAATTTCTGTAATAATAAAGAAGGCTAATAAACAATAGGTATGATTAAACGTGTCAAAAGGACAATTTTTCTTTTGACATCGCTATTATTGTCTTTTGCCTCGACAATTATTATTAAGCATTTTTTAGAATTTTAATAAAACTCAAACATATGAAACATTATACATAAAATTTTTGCTTGAGAATCAACAACAAAAGAATTAATCACTATTTATTTTATTACATTGTTTATTTACAGGAATAATTTTATATTTACATAATTATGAGAATATGGGAGCTAACTGCAATGCCATGTTTTTTTTTTTATTTACATATAAAGAAATAAATATGAAAACAATTTTGTTATTCATAAATTTATAAAAACATCTGTAAAGTATAGAAGAAAATTCAAATAAACACATAATGAAAAGTAATTATAATTATACATTTTGAAAATGTTAATTGTTCGGATGAGCTCTTCGCTATGGTAAGTAGACTTTTAAAATTTAAACGCAGTACTAGAATGGCGACGAGGCCTCATTAATTTACTGTTGAGTTGGCTAGATGTAAGTTCTATGCTAACAGTTTCTTTTCTAGCACTTTTCGCTTGTGGCTTCCGGCTGCATGCTTTCCAGCCAACTTTAATCTTCAAAAATTTGAAAGCAATGTCAATCGCTATCTACTGTCCTGATTTCTCCTTTCTCTTTCCGCACATTATTAATGTTTTTGTCCCTAATTCCTCCACACCTTGTAACCTCATGTCTTACATGAGGTGATATCGATTAAAAAAAAAAAAAGGCAATATTCGGGCATTTACCCAGGCCATTATTTACGGCTGTCCATAAGCAGTTCAGATTAGGTAAAAAAAAAACAACAAAAAACAAAAAAAAAAAAAAACGTAAAGCCACAATCAAGACTCGAACTTGCACCCTTTTTTTTAAAAAAAACTTTTGAAAGCCTCTCCTAGCGTGACGAAGCATTGTCAATTTTTATTCATTTTTCAACTTGCGTTTCTTTCTTTACCATGTTTTTTTTTCCTTCTTTCAACTACATTTTCTTTCTTTGTTTCTTTTCAGCTGTTTTCCTTTTCAATTCGCCCCCCCCCTTATCCCCTTAAATATATTTCTTTTATCAGCTTATTCAATAATAAATTCTGTTCATCCATTCGTTAGTAGTTTTCTCGTTTTTCTTCTTTTCACGTCTTCATGTTCAAGTCAATTAAACGTATGAATACATACATTCCATTTGCCTATGCGTTCCTCGCTTTCATCTGTTACATAGCTATTGATATTCTCATGAATATCTCGGGATTTTCAGTGCATTACTCTGAAATAGTGACAAAACAAATACGTTCTTCTTGATCTTAAAACGAGGGCCGAACGGGCGAATAAATAAATAAGTAAAATATTATAAATCAATTAAAACATTTAAACCAGTATATTCGGCTATACGCATCACTTGAAAAAGTGAATATATATATTTATTTAGATTTCATAGAGACATTGAACGCGTTAATTCAAACACACAAAGGTAATCATTGAACATGTTATATCTGCTTTGTTTCGGCTAGCTTAAATGTTATAACTTACACCGATACCTTCAGAGAATAGGAAGAATAATCTAAAATTAGGATGAACTGCTTTTAAGAATCCTCTTAAGTACAAAAGCGTCCCCTAGGCACTGGTTATTAAATTACCGAACATTAAATAAATTTAAAATTTCATATTTTGTATCGTTTGGGAAACCTTTATTTTGGTAGGTTGTAGATTATAACATTTACAGACAAAAAGAAAATTATCATTTTCGACGGATCCAGTTTTGCACATTTTCGTATATGTGTATACACTGTATTACCTGAAGGTTCTGGAAAATTTTAAGAAATTCATTGAGCTGTTAAATTGTCAGTTTTCCATTTCCCGAATCTTAACTAACATTTCACGCATTTCTTCGGGAAATAAAGAGCCTTAGTTTATATATTGTTTTTTTTCTTTGCAGAACCATTTTTAGTCCTTTAAAGTCGCCGAGGCTTTTGGAATACTTCTAACCGATTATAACAAAATATAACGAATTGAACTTTTCTTATCTTTATTGTTTATGGAAACACTCCTTATAACAATATCTATCTATCTATCTATCTATCTATCTATCTATCTATCTATCTATCTATCTATCTATCTATCTCAGTCTATTTCTTTCTTTCTTTCTTTCTTTCTTTCTTTCTCAGATAGATAATGAATAGACTATCTATCTATCTATCTATCTATCTATCTATCTATCTATCTATCTTTTAATCGTTTCACCTCAAGCAAGGCAATAAAGCCACTAAGACTCACGGGATTACTGAGCATGAGAGAGGGATTAAAAGAACAAGAATTAAGATAACAAAAGATAATGATTGAGATTGCATTTAAATTTTTGAAGCTCAATGTTGAATGGGAAACAAGAAGCCGGGAGAGAATTCCACAAGCGAGAAGTGCGAGAGAAGGAACTGTTAACATATAACTTATGTTTACATCTAGAAATTTCAACTGTAAGATCACGAGACCTAGTATTGTGCTTAAATTGATAAAGTCTTGGTACCATAGAGAAAAGACACAGAAAAAAAGGCACAGGGAAGCTATGTTAATCCATATTCTATATCTATCTATCTATCTATCTATCTATCTATCTATCTATCTATCTATCTATCCTCAAAATTAGTTTCAGCATATTACCTACAATCTCCATAACTAATGAACCCGAAAGAAATTTAGCTAATCTCAATATAAAAATGATCACAAACTGTTGTATATTCCGGGATGAAATCCGGTCTCAAATGAATGACAAACGCAGGAATGAAATATAGCAAATAAATTTATTGACGTAATAATACAATTGATAATACGGTTAGTAGATCCAGACATGCGGTTAGTATCAGGTTGGTGCAAAAATAATGTCGTTTTTTGACGTTCAACTTCATAACTTCTTTCATAATAAACTTTATTAATCGAAATAAGAACCATTAGAATCGACACATTTTTGCCAACGAGAAACAAGTTTATTTATCCCATTAGCATAGAAATCCGGAGTTCTGGAAGCGATGAAGTCATTGAAGGCCGATTCGGCATCATCTCGGCTTTTGAAGCATTTTTCGCGCAGGAAGTTGTCGAGATGCTTGAAAAAGTGATAATCGGTGGGCGATAGGTCCGGTGAATATGGCGGATGAGGCAGAGTCTCGTAGCCCAATTCGTTCAGCTTCTGCAGGGTCAGTTGAGCAACATGCGGGCGAGCGTTGTCATGGAGGAGAATTGGTCTCTTCATATTGACCAATCTCGGGCACATACATTGGAGCTTCTGGTGCATTTCGTCAATTTGTCGGCAGTACTTCTCCGCCGTAATCGTTTCGCCCGGATTCAAGAAGCTGTGATGGATGAGACCGGCCGCAGACCACCAAACAGTCATCATAACCTTTTTTTGGTGCAATTTTGGCTTCGGGAAGTGTTGTGGAGCTTCTCCGGCATCCAACCACTGTGACGAACGTCGCCGGTTGTCGTAGAGGATCCACTTCTAATCACACGTCACAATCCGCGCGAGAAATGGGTCGTTTTTGTTGCGCAGAAGGAGCATAGAAGACACCTCAAAACGACGATTTTTTTGATTATCGTTCAATTCATGCGGCACCCATTTATCCAACTTTTTTGACTTCCCTATTTGCTTTAAATGGCGAACAACTGTTGAGTGGTCGAACTCGAGTTCAACAGCAACTTCTCGTGTGGTTTTGCGTGGATCAGCTTCCATTAAGGCTTTCAAATGTTCGTTATCAACCGCAGTCGGCCGGCCGCGACCGTCTTCATCTTCGAGGCTCTCGTCACCATTGCGAAATTTCTTGAACCACCGTTGTGCCACACGTTCGTTAGTGGTTCCTGGGCCAAACGCATCATTGATATCACGAGCTGCCTCGGCAGCTTTTCGGCCTAGTTTGAACTGGAACAACAAAATCGTGCGGATTTGAATTTTGTCCGTGCTGTCGAAAAGCCTGCAAAAAAATGAATGAAGAGATTGAGAACGGTATCGAATAACACGCTTCGATAGAGCGAAAAACGCACTTCAAAATGATATATAGTAAGATTCATAAAGCACCCTTTAGTCATATCTATTCTATATACCTACCTTATGATTTCAGAAACATGCTATGTTGGAGACAAATTGCAGGAAACTAGAAAAAACAAATATCTTTGTTATTTGACTTAAGATAGATACCTTTCCAGATTCGCTAAAAAATGAGCATACACGAGTTAAAATGTAACAAACTTAATAAAACCAATTTTTTATCGTCAATATCTTTATGACATTAAGAGGAAGACCAAAAGATTTTTCTAATTATTAAATTATATGTTTGATCCTTTTTAGAACGTACAAAATTTTGGTTAAAAATTTTGTTTTTCTTGCGTCAGCAGGAGGGGGCGAATGTTTAATAAAGGAAATTTTATCGTTTTTTCGTTTTTTTTTTTTGTTTTATTTTGTTTTTTGTTTGTTTTTTTGTTTTGTTTTGTTTTTTGTTTTGTTTTGTTTTTTGCGGTGAAAAACAGTGATTTTGAAATTCTTTCAAAAATCAAATAATTGTCGTATTTTAATGAAACTTTCAGGATTTATTTTAAATTGAATGAAATTATTTTAGAAATATGTGTGTGTGTGTGTGTTTTTTTAAATCTTGGGAAAAAGTTTTTTTACACATGCTACCCCCACTTATAATCTTTAATTTTAAGAAAGTTTAAGAAATTAATTGTTACCGCTAATGTTTTTATCAGTTATACGCAGAACTCCTTGAAAAATTGAAATGTTTTTTCCTAGTAAAACAAAACTCCAGTTACAGAAAGTTTGCTCTGAATCGTAAAATAAAAAAGGCAATAAAGCCAAGGCGTCATTTAATTAGAAAAATATTTTAATTGTTTTTATAAATAACATATATTATGGACAATATTGTCTTAAGAAAAAAAAATTCAATGAATAATAATTTTTTTAAATTTTTTACAAGAGTTGTTTATTAATTATTTTAAAATTTTAATTAGAATAATTTATAAAGTTTTAAATCTTTTAAATTTCTGCATTAATTTATACCGGTTAGGTGATATTTTTATTACGTAAAAACTATATTTACTAGTCATAAATGGAAAAGCTTGCTACAATTCAGTGTTTCCCAATATTTAAAAAAGAATTTTGAATTTGTGTGTGTGTGTATGTGTGTATGTGTCTATAAATGTACCAATTTTTATAAATATAGACGCCCATACACAGCATTATCAGAAAATAAGAGCGATAAGTATAGTAAATTTAATGCTAATGCACCTGATAATTTAATAAAACATCAGATTATAGAAAATATTTTCCTAAATTTTTAAGATTACTGAGTAGCGAAAAATTATATAAAAACGGGAATCACATCATATTCCTCAAGCAATTTTTGCAAATGTGTCTTCCGTAGAAAAAAAAAATCGATAAACTTCCGGCTGTCAAATAAAAATGTCATCTTATTAACACTTTAAATAAACACCTACCTCCGTTTTAAAAAATGCATTTCTGCGATATTTTAAATTACAAGTAATATTTCTTTCAAATCAGATAAATTATTTTTTAAATCAGCTAATATTTCTTAAATAAAATTTCAGAAAAATATATTTCATTTTTTAAAATATTTTTTAATAAATACAATTACATTGTGCTGACAAATTTCTAAAAATGACGGTAAAATCAGCGATTTTTAACGATTTCAAAAACAATTCTTCCATTCAATTTAAATTATTCTTGAATGGCGGCAAAGCATATTGTTTATTAGAAATATTAAATTTCATTTATTCTCTTGAAATTAAAACTAACATAAAAGAAACATTTTTCTTTTTTTTTAATGCATTTTAAACCTTAGCTATTGCGTTTGTTTGGAAGTGCCTAGATTAAGGCAAACTCTATCTAGTGTGTAAGTGTATTACAACTTATCTCTGATCTTCACCACAATACAGTTTCCCGCATTTTAGATGCCATAACGAATTCCGAATTGAATGTGAATTTAAATCATCTTGAAGTAATGAGCAGTTTACATTGTCATTGATGAGACGATATAATATCATCAGTAAATAATTTAGCATTAGATTTGATCTGATTAGGGATGTCGTTCACATAGATCAAAAATAGGATTGACTTCCGGATGGAGTTTCGATAGCACATAAGTGTACTTAGTGTATTGTTTCATTTTAAGTCTCTTTTATGTACATATATTATTTTCTCTAAATTTCAGTACGTTTCGCCGATGCATTTCATTCAAGGTATTATTTGCATCCTACTTAGTAGATTCTTGCTTAATTTTGCGGTTTGTTTTGCTTTGATTAAATTTTAACTGTTTTAGAAGTGTTTGTGTTAAGGGGTCCACCCCTTTTTCATACAAGTGGACTTGCCCAGTGTGTACTTGTATTGCTGCCGGTGAATACCCGGGAGTTAGACGACAGATACACTGATACAGTGACACAGTAAGAGTTTGAGGTAACCGCTTTGTAGGAGTCACAGTTGCGAGCACGTAGACTCAGAAGGAAGTCCTACTTCGATACTGAATTCCCCAAACTATATATATATATATATATATATATATATATATATATATATATATTGCTATAATAAATCTAGTCATCATTTTAAACTGTTACTTAACGTTATTGAAATTTTATTTCAGATTAACCAACCCTTTCAGATGGAATTCCAAGTAGACCAAATTGAGTATGATTAACAGCTTATTCTTTTTGCTTTTAACCAAAGTCACAAATCTGTTCAAGACATTAAGTCTGTGTACAGAGATGACTTCATTACCGATAGAATGGCACAGAAATGGTTTCCCGTTTCAAAAAGGGGAAGTTCGAACTCACAGATTCTTCATTCTGGCCGATCTGTTCAGTTTGATGAGAACCAATTGCATGCACTGATTAAAGAAGTATTGCATCAGACCACAAGGGAATTGATTAAGAAGATGACAAGTTCTCATGTTACTGTCACTCGTCATCTTCGTTCAATGGGTAAGGACTAGAAAAACAGCGCATGCGTGCCACACGCATTGACCGAGGGAAACAAACTCCAACGCTCCTCCATTGCCATCAGTTTACTCAGTCAACACTAGGCTACTAATGGATACAAAGAAACAGCTCGGTTGGGAAGTTCTGCCACACCCACCATATTCTATTGATTTAGCCCCATCAGACTACCACCTTTTTCGGTTGTTTTCTAACGATTTGAGGGGTGTTTCATTCAACAACGACGGGGAGATTAAAACGTGGCTTGATGAATTTTTCCAGTCAAATTCTAGGGATTTCTATCGTCAAGTCATTGTACACTTAGTGGATCGTTGGCAGGAGGTCGTAAAAAATGAAGTGATTTCTATTGTCGTGGCATTGAACAGTGTTACAGCCAATTACCGCAGCACAAAGTTTAGAAAGAAAAGATTAAAACAACAACAAAAAAAAAACAACTTGTCGACTAAAAGACGCTCAGGTTTACCACTCCACAGTGGAAAGATTCGGTGCAAAGTCAAATAGACGATTTCGAAACGATAACAAACAGTGACCAACGACAAACGCCAATATACAAATTAACAATATTTAATTACAACTAGGCTGTACATAAAAAATACATTGAGATATGAGAATGGGTGGAAATATGTATGATATGCATTTCTGTGTGGGAAGATGCATGCGTTATTTTACGAGGGAAAAGTTGAAACAAAAACTTAGCTTCCTCTGAAATAAAATAAGGTTTTCTCTTTTCTCTCACTCACTCACTCACTCACTCACTCACTCACTCACTCACTCACACACTCTCTCTCTCTCTTATGATTCTCTTTGTCCCTTTTAATTTTAAACAAGTTCGATCGCTCAAGAAGTGGTGTTCTTTGATCTATTCTTCTTCAACGTTGCTTTCTTTACCTGGTCACTTAGTTTCGGCATTGCAGATATCCTATATTTGGTTATGAAGATTCGATACTGTGTAAAGGTTTAACTGTGCAGAATTCATGTTTCGGATCCTTCATCCAATTAAGTATATCATATATACGTTTCTTAGGTGATGGTCATGTTTCGCCATTCACTTATGCTCTTAATATAAGCTGCATAATGTTAAGTTAAATTGGAGTTCTTGTGCGATCTCCCTTGCTTGACTGTAACAAGTTAAAGAGGAATTGTCCACGCAAGACTCGTCTCCATTTAATTTTAAGTTGGAGTTTCATGTGAGTTGGGGTCGTCATTCCTTCTCTTCAATTTGGAAACTCAATTCACATGAGAATTTAATATACGCTCCGTTTTCTTCGAGATTCGTCACCTAACTGAATTCTATCTTTTCCGCTCGATCGTTCGTATTTGGTCACGTGATTCGTCACGTGTATGAGAAACTATTTTTAGCTTTGGCTTTCATTTGTTGTCAGTTTCAGTCTAACCTAATTGTTTTTGTGTTCAACGACTGTTATTACATACAAAACAGGGAGAGGGAGGGAGTTCACATATTATATTATTAGAGAGATGGGAAATGAGACGGGTCGTTAAGTGTAAGATTTTGTGTGAGCATCGGTGTGGTGACTTGCGGAAAGCCATAGCAACAGACAGTGGATTGTTAGCAGGAGGTTGTAAAAAATGAAGTGATTTCTATCATCGGGGAATTGAAAAGTTAGTGGATTGTTGACAGGAGGTCGTAAACAATGAAGAGGAATACATTATTGAATGTTTCATGTGAGCTATTAATAAATGATAAGTATTAAAATAAATGATAAAAAACGAACAAATTTATGTAACAACTTAATAATGATATTAAATCGACTATAGTGAGAGTCGAACTTGGGTGTTTTTGGAGGAATACTAACATTCTAATCCCTTGGATAGGTGTTTATTCACATGTACGTTATTTTAAAAAGCATCTAGTTTAAACATAAATATGCAATTTATTTATTTGCATTAAACAAGAACCGCTAAGGTGGGTAAGATATGAGGCACATAAATAAATATTGATAGGTTAAAATTGCACAAGCGAGAAATGTGAGAGAAGAAACTCTTAGCATAGAACTTACGGTTACATTTAGTCTTTCTAACTGTAAAATGATGAGGGCTTGTTGCCAATCTAATAGTACGCTTAAATTCATAAAGTCTAGGTACCATAGAGGAACGTTGATTAGAACTATTACCATGAAAATATTAATAGAAAAGGCACAGGGAAGCTATGTCGTGGTGGTGGGAAAGTGACTGAAGTCGAAATGTCAGGTCAGAATGAATAACATTATAACTATTTCTTTGTGTCTTGTTTCGAATCTCTACAACGTTAAGTGGAAATAAGTCAACTCCGTTAGTAACTACAGTTGACTTTCAAATAGCCGACACGATTATTTGTTTATGGAGAGAAATACACTCGCGAAATGCCTATTCCACCCCTTTTATTAAATATTCAGGAAATTCCCTCCAGCATCTTATATTAAATTTATATTAACGGATATTTCCCCTCCTATCTTCTTATTCCAACCACCATTTCTTTTAGTAATGGGACATTCTCATGCTATCAATTCAAATTGCCTATCTTTCATTCTCCTGCTGTCAATTCAAACTGCCTATCTTTCATTCTCCTGCTATCAATTCAAACTGCCTATCTTTCATTCTCCTGCTGTAAAAATTCAAACTGCCTATTTTTCATTCTCCTGCTGTCAATTCAAACTGCCTATCTTTCATTCTCCTGCTGTAAAAATTCAAACTGCCTATCTTTCATTCTCCTGCTGTAAAAATTCAAACTGCCTATCTTTCATTCTCCTGCTGTAAAAATTCAAACTGCCTATCTTTCATTCTCCTGCTGTAAAAATTCAAACTGCCTATCTTTCATTCTCCTGCTGTGTCAATTCAAACTGCCTATCTTTTATTCTCTTGCTGTAAAAATTCAAACTGCCTATCTTTCATTCTCCTGCTGTCAATTCAAACTGCCTTTCATTCTCCTGCTGTAAAAATTCAAACTGCCTATCTTTCATTCTCCTGCTATCAATTCAAACTGCCTAACTTTCATTCTCCTGCTGTCAGTTCAAACTGCCTATCTTTCATTCTCCTGCTATCAATTCAAACTGCCTATTTATTCAAACCACCTTATATATTTGAAACTTAAATTTACTTTACTGCTCAGGTAGTAATAGCAAAAAATGTTATGGCCATTGATAGCTTCGGCAGAATTCTGTTCATCATTCACTTACATGTGTTATATGTAAACTATATGTGTTAATTTGCGCATGCGTACGAGATAAGGGGAGATAAAAGCGATGATATGTCGTTTTTAATAGAATTACGTTCTGGCTAACAAAAATTTTGAAAAGAGCGTTTCTTTAAATCTTTTTATGTCGCGAATATTCTCGGTACAGTAACATTTTTTTTTGTTCAGTTTCAATCACAGCATTCCAATTAGAGACCTGCGTGCCCAGATGAATAAAGGTAGAAGTATATGTCGACATACCTTTTTATCATCGTTGAAAATCCATATTGCCCAATTGTTTTTCTCTTCTCCCGGAACATTGTTGTCGTTGGCATCACTGGTAAAACGAATCAACAAGAATTATTATTAATGTTAACAGTATTAATGAATTTCCACTTAGACGACTTCTACATATACAGTTATTCTCCTTGTTTGTATTAATGGGTGGTTAATAATATCATATTATGTCGAGTTGAAACAGATAATGGATGGAAGAAAGGTTTATTCTCCTTTTTTGCATTTCTCTCATTATGGACATTAATATATCCATGATAAAATAACACCTTATATCGCCACCTTAAAATCATGTTGTAAATACCTTTCTTCTACGAAAATATATCTTTAAAAACCTTTGAGAAATTAAGTAAAAGCAAGAACATCGAAACAGAAATCAATAGAATATAGTATTTCAAGACAAGACTAACTGTTGTTATTAGATCTTTGGGAATTATATCAAAATAGCAAACAAGTATGCGGAACAAATTCTTGGTAGCCCTAAAATATATGAATTGCAAAAAAATATTCCCTTGGTACCCCTCACAAGTTGCATAAGTTTCTCTCTATACAATTACCACAATTACATATATTTACTTTTTATCCCTGAATGTCTTGCACCTCATCTGATTGCATCTTCTGATACAAGATAGGAGAAAACTTGGTTATTGAAATCTATGGACGAGACTTGGGGACAAGTAGTACTACACAAAGCAAAACGTAATAATAATAATAATAATAATAATAATAATAATAATAATAATAATAAAGAACAAATTTAATCTAGTATTCTATTGACAAAAGAGCTGATTTAACATTGTCAGTGGCTCTAATCAGCTGACAAACATAGGTTACAGATGACACCTTGACAAAGTTTCCCTTAAAATATATTGGGGACTATGCAGAATATATGGCCTCGATTGTACTGAGAAGTGGTACGAACATCCACCACCGTCATTAGTCGAGAATGAGCGAGTGAAGCTCATGTGGGAGAGGACCACCTTGAATGACAAGCGCTTGGAATGCAATCGCCCAGATATCACCCTTGTGCGCAAGTGCAGCCTTGAATGGATCCTGATAGACGTTGCAGTACCTTGGAATAAGAACATCGTGAAGGCAGAGGAGTCGAAAATATAGAGGTACAAAGACCTGAAAGGGAAAATACAGAGGTACATAGAGCTGACACGGAAAATCGGTGCAATGTACCAAGCAGTAACTCAAGTTGTTTCTTTTGTGATTGGCGCAGTAGGGGACTATTTCCAGGAAGCTGTCTGTCTTGCAGGAAGTCTTGGGGATACCTGACATGATTAGGAGTGTGCATGTGGTAATGCTACTTAGAACAGTTCATGTTCTGAGGAAAGTGCTGAGGAAAGTGTCCGTAAGCTGTGGGGAGGAGATAAAATATGATTATCATCACACAGCTGAAAGAGTCGGAGAGGATATCAATAAAACAACAAAACTAATACATTCCCTGAGGATATACTCATGACCTTTGATCATATTTGATTGGTTAGGGACTGACGCATTGGGCATTTCTGTTTATGAACGGGAGTAATGTAGGAGCATCTTGGCCGGCTATCGGGAAAACTGATTTATTTTTAAATTCGATGGATAAGGCAGCCAAGGCGACTTGAGAATCACATCTTGATACTTGGGAATACTCTCAGTTGAAAACCGTCTGAGCGGCCTGGACTACTCGAATTGAAGGTACTTCTGACTGGACACTTCCTGCTAGGATAAACACTTCTTTTGTGTGCCGTGTCCCTTCAGGACGTAGGTGATCATGTCTCTCCACTTCCCCCTATCCCTTGTAGCTCTCAATAAGTTTTGTCCCTTTGCTACTTCTCGCATACACACATACATACATACATACCCTGTTCTGTCATTCACTTACTCAAGCCCGCTGAGTATGTCACGCGTTGCATTCCTTTGTCTTTCCTTCTATTCGCCCTGTGAATATCAGATTCTACAAGCTCTCCTTTCTCATCATGTTTCCCAGAAACTTCAGCTGCCTTTTCCTGATATGAAGTATAAGCTTACTCCTTGTTTGTATCCTCTACAAAACCTCATCATTGATCACACGATCTATGTCAGGTCCAGACAGTCCTCCCTCTGTAAACAGAGAGAATGTCTGTTAGGCCTTGACGTTATTTCAATCTGATTGTCCCGCCTTTAATACATTACATGTATTTCATATTTTATATTGTAACATTTATTCCCTCGATTCTAGCTTTGTTGAGTGAGAGCGATAACGGTCGGCTGCTTTTTATTTTACTTTTTTCATCATGAACAGTAAAACTTGTCTTGCCTTTTTTATTTCCATAATATATATATATATATATATATATACACCCTTGTGCAAATTAATTAAAACAACCGCTTTAGTTCCTTTCTCTCACCATAGTCATTTTTAGCCAACTGGAGTGACAGGGTGTAATTAATTTATATTTTTTCCTCAGATTAGGTCATTTGCAGTGGTGTGCAGTAATATGAATCTATTTTCGGGGTGTATGATGAAATCTGTTTGGTCTTGAAAAATATTGCGTCATCCGTGATTGCATCAGATTTTCATAATACCCAGATGCTATTGTCTCGATTATCGATTAATTGTCCTACGGCTATTGTCTGCGATGGTCTTTACTCCAAGAAAGCGTACGAAAATTGTAACGCTGCACGAACACACTGGCGAGCATTACCAGTGAGCAAATCAAAGTACTATAGACTGGCACGGAATCTCTCCTGTTTTAAATCCAATCGAGAGTCGGTGGTCTATCTAGAAGGACCGATTCGTGGAATGGACATACGAAGTATAAACATGTGCACTGTGTCATGTTTCATTGTAAAAATACGAAAAAAATGTAAATAATAATGGAATTATTCGTTTTGTTTCAATTAATTTGCACAAGTGTGCATATATATATATATATATATATATATATATATATATATATATATATATATATATATATGTATAATCAGTTCACTCCTATCAAGGCGGCGATAATGCTACTAAAAAGAAAGGGGGCTAATAAAAATGAAGGAGAATAAAAATAAAAAAAAGAATTTAAGCGGAACCTGAAACCCAATCCTGAACAGCAAACATGGAATAAGCCTCTCCACCTGCTCAAAAGAGCGGACAGAACTATGGGGTCATATATATATATATATATATATATATATATATATATATAGTTAGTTTATGCAAAACTAGGTAATCCGTATGGGTAGACCCAAGGAGGATGATACCCAGAGAGCTCAATGTAAATTCAGAGCAAATATGTTTGAATAAAAACAGATCACTTTAAGGTTCCATGTAATAAGTTATTTCACCAAAGAGAAGGTTGAGGAGAGAAAGATATGCATAAGAATATGGGTTGGAAATTGGAAACACCGACTGTACAACCATCGCCAATCCTTCAAAAATAAATGTAAAAAGAACCAAACGGCACTGTCAAAACATAATTGGGATTTGTTGGAGGGTGGCCTAACCCCACAAATAAAGTGGAAAATAATATCGAGAGCGAGAACTCCAAAAAATTTCAGAGACAGATGCGACTTATGCATGAAAGAGAAAATCCTCATAATCAAACATAAAGATCCAGACCTATTGCTAAATAGATACAATGAACTAGTTTTTAAATGCAGACACAAGAACAACCTAAACCTAAGTAAATACATTGAAAAATAGCTATATAGGAAGAACAATATTGAATGATCTTTGGTCTTTTTGCTGTTGGAAATATTACTATGCACGCATGAGCGCGAACGACTGTATGTATATGCCTATGGCATTGTACTTGAACACTGATATACTTTTTGATGCGTACATGTATATGCGTTTATATGGAAAGAGAGGCATACAAGAGTTTATTTTTTTTTCTAAGTGTGAATGGGTATAACTAGATGGGTATTTATATGTCTTGCCACAGATATGGGATAGCGGGTAATATATGTGTAAATTATAGGATTTTGTGTATTCATAATGTAATTACATATTGATATTGATATGGTCTTTGAATGCAGGCATAAGTGGGTGTATGTGTGGACATGTGTATGTATATGTATGTTTATGTCTATATATGTATGTATATATATATATATATATATATATATATTGGTGCAAAAATAATGTCGTTTTCTCACATATGTTACTATGTGAGAAAACGACATTATTTTTGCACCAACCTAATATATGTATAGATGTATGTGTGTGTGTGTATATATATATATATATATATATATATGTGTGTGTGTGTGTATGTGTATATGTGTATATGTATATGTGTATGCGTATATATGTGCATATGTATGGATGTACATATGGGCATTTGTGTGTGTATGTGTATATGTGTATATGTATATGGGTTTACATATAACTTTATGTTTGTGGATGTGTATATATATAAGTATATGTGTATGTGTGGATATGCGTGTAGATATGTGTGTATGTATTTCTCTATAGGTGTATATGTGTAGATATGGGAATATACATATAGTTTATGTGTAGATGTGTGTGTATGTGTATATATGGATTCAAAGGTATATAAGGAGATATGGGGATGTAGATATAGATAGGGGATAGGATATGTGTAAAGGTGTACATGTGTGTGGATTGTAAAAGAAGGACCTAATTTTTTCTCTTAGTAGTGTTTTATCCAAATTTCTCCTCTTGGATTCTCCAATTGGAAGTGAGTTTAAATAATACGGAGGTAAATTTTAAATTGGTAATTTAATTTGAATAGAAATATATTACCCTTTAATAAGCATTATTGATGATAAAATTATCTAAATTGGAACAACCTTAAAGAAAAAAGTATGTGTACGAATATATAGAATATTGTAAAAGAACGACCTAATTTTCTGTTAGTAATCTTTTATCCAATTCTCTCCTCTAATATTCTCCAATTGGAAGTGAGTTTAAATAAATAATACGGAGGTAAATTTTTAAATTGATAATTGGATTTAAATTGAATTATGTTACCCTTTAATAATCATTATTGATGATAAAATTATTTGAATTGGAATAAACCTTGATAATTAGGTATCTAAAAACAGTAACGAATTTAATTTATGAACAAGAATCAAACGAATAGATGTCAACTTAACAAGCTATAAGAAAAA
Source organism: Acanthosepion lycidas (assembly GCA_963932145.1). NCBI lineage: Eukaryota > Metazoa > Mollusca > Cephalopoda > Sepiida > Sepiidae > Acanthosepion > Acanthosepion lycidas. The sequence continues at coordinate 53,706,514 of OZ010590.1, forward strand.
AGTTTAGGAAAATAAAAAGGATTACTAGATATAAAATGGATTATTCTTTCAATGTACATTCTATGATTTTTCCAATCGACTATTTCATAGAAAATATCCAAAACTCCAACAAACTTCAAATTAAATTCGTCGTAGATTTTTTAGACATTTAGATTTATATCAAACTTTAACCCCCAAAGATACCCTTTAAAGTAATGCGAAATAACAGCATCTAAGAATTTGTGTGAATCCTATTCTCAGGGACATGATTTATTATTTTATTGTCAACTGTATCTCTCACCTTTAAGTCGGTCCCCTCCCTCACCCCTTACCCATCTATACCTAGATAGAAGGCGTTAGGTTAAGGGACGTCTAGCCTACATAGGGTGGGGTTAAGGATAAGGAATTGAAAATGGTACATCTAACTCACTCATATCTTCTCTCCCACCCCACTTCCTCACTTCGTTAATTTCACATACGCTCGGTGCGGTCCGTCAAAAATGTGTAAATTTCTTTTCATTTTTCATTTCAACATTTGGAAGTAAAGTCTGATGATCCAGAGCCCTTTAAAAGGGTTGTGGTGAAATAACTTATTACATGGAACCTTAAAGTGATCTGTTTTTATTCAAACAAATATATATATATATATATATATATATATATATATATAAGTGAACGAAATGTAAATTCTTATGTATCAAGAAGAAATACAATGGTGCAAAAAATGTATGACAAAGTAAAAAATAAAATAAAATTTAGAATTTCCCATTTCCTTGGTTCGTTTGCATATGTAGCCGCATCAACGTAACAAATTTAGTCAAATGTTTTACACGAAAAGTTGTATCCACTTTGTTGTGCATAAAGAAAAATCGAGAAATATAAGCAGTTAATTGCTGGTAACTCCTGATGATATTTCATAAAGAGAAACCCTTTTTTTATATACTATTTCACTCGGTTGCAAAATAATATATTTACTGCTATTATTAAGTGGGTATTTTTTTTTTAAATTGTTATAGATTTAAAATGATACAAATTAGTTTCAACAAACAAAAATATTTGTTCATTCACACAAGATGTCTAGTGTTTATGCCTTTCAGTATTTGAGACGCAAGGAAATTTTGAACCTACATTGACTACAAAGATTTCTAGTAGATATGATACACTCCAGATAAGCCATCTGCTGGATTGTTCCATTCAGTCCAGCCAAGGGAGATAATGGGTGAGTTGTACTCCTGTCAAAGTGGATCTAGATATCAAGTATTTTAAATGTAGGTGCTACATCCTGCAGAGCTAATCCAATGTTAGTGATTTGGGTTGCATCATCAGCAAATAGAAACTATCTAGGCAGTTTCTCCATCAGCTTTGTATAAACCTGGAGCCATCTCAGACTGACCAAACTGCTTTTTGTACAAATATTAACAACAATATTTAAATGTAAACAATACTATTGCTAAATCAGATATTTGGCATTTATACCCTTTAGTGTATAAAATTCAAAATAATTTTGAACCCACGTTGACTACAAAGGCTTCTAGAAGATATGATTAAGTCCAGGTTGTTAAACTCTTAGACTGTTCAATTCTGCCCAGCCACCGGAGATAAAGAGTGGGTGGCATTTCTCTCAAGATGGAGGCAAAGATCATGTTTTTTTTTTTTTTTAACCCCGATACTATATCTTGCAGAGTTGATTCAATGTTTAACCTTTAATATACAAGACGCAATATATTTTTGAGTCTTCATTGCCTAGAAAGATCTCCAGTATATAATGAATATTCTGTGCTTTAATAAAAGTGTCTTAGATGTATCTGTAGGGAAAGCCATAAATTAAAGTATAACAAATTTGGAAACTCAAAGATAATTAAGTTCAATATTTATTAATTACATCCATGAAATTTAGTCCATTGTAACTCTGATCTCAAAACTCCAAAAATCAAATCAGTTATCTCAAATTGATACCATTAGTATTACGGTATTGTTATTTTGATACTGTTTATTGTATAAAACACAATAATTTTGAACTCTTACTTATTACGGAGACTACCAGTATATACTAAATATTTTGTATTTTAACTTTGTGGTTGTATGTCCCTGTCAAAAAATATGATTCACCCGGGAGAAGTAAATTTTCACCAAAATGGTTTCAGTTCTTTCCAGACGATAAAAATTGGGATTGGTTGGTGCTTCTGTTGAGATGTGTTTTTTTTTTTACATCCTGTACAAAGCCCGAGAACCACTCAAGGTTTATGCGGATATGTCGGGAAGATAACAGTTAACCCTAGACTTGAACAGGTTAAGATTGTAGTGATTGGGGAAGCATCCGCTTGGGAGTCGGTTCCACAAAGCATCAGTTCGTGGCAACTTACTTCTCAACAATGGAATACGAATGGAATGACGGTTGGTCGCTAAAATGTGCGTGGCATGGCGGGTTTTAGTCGTGAAGGTTAGAATTGGTGGAACCAAGGAATATAGTTCGTCTGAGCACTTTCCATAGAAATAGCGGTAGAATAGCGAGAGGCTTTCGACGTTTCTTTTGTGGGGAAAAGGGTTGTAGGATGGGAAATACTTTGTCAATCACAAGGACACGTAGAAGCTTTTGGTCTCTACCGAGACTAGAAAATGAAGACTGGGCAACTCATGTACAGCACCAATACTTCATTCTCAGCCTGATCTGGCTGTTGTAATGATAAATTATATCAGGAGGAGTCAGATACTTACTGGAGCGATACAGGGAACAGACCGTTCTTTTCAGCATCTTTAGGGATGGATCGTATGTACGGCGTCCACTTGAGGTCTGGATTGAGTTTAAGTCTCAATAGGCGCTCAAGGCATGGGGCGATGATGGAATGTGCAGACTGATGAAAGATTATAGATATCTTAAGGCAGACTTCATGACCAAAAATATTTTGTAGCCTCTTTAAAACTGGATACTGTACTCTGCAAACGTTCTTTAATGTGAACGAAAAAAGCAACGTCATTAGTAAACAGACGCTCTCTAGCCAGCGGCTCTATTGTCTTGGCATGGGGAGCCAACTCAAATTGAGCATACCGCCATTTGTATAAATACTAACAACAGATTTCAAAGTTATTGCTCAATCAGACAAGACGCCAAACGTTTATAATTTTCAGTACTAACATTCAACGCAGGAGAATTTTGACTTATTTTGAAAACAAAATAACCATTTTAAATATTGAAATATATTAATGTTTATAAAGTTGGAAAATGTAATTTATACATTATTCGAACTAATGCTTCCATGCTGTTTTTTTTTCAAAATGTCGATACATTAATTAGCTTTTCTTGTGAGTGTTTTTTAAATTTCACTTACTTTTTCTTCCTTTTATTCTTTTTTTTTATCTTTTAAACTAAAACATAGAATCCTGTAACCGGTTTTTCATATTTATGAGTTAGAATACTAGAACGTTTAAATAAAGCAACGACAAAACAACCAGTTGAATAATGTATGGCGTATCGATAACACTTCATCTCAAAAATTCATGAAATCACTGAAAAATGTATATATGCGAAGTCTAAGAATAGGCAGAAGTAATCTGTAGTCATGTTCCCGACAGATATAGCACAGATATATCCATGCTTTTAGTTTGGGTTCTCTTTTTTATTAAGTTGCATTTTTGTTTATAGCGACTAGGGTTGCTTTGGCATGGCACAAGACTATAATGAGAATCCAATTCACTACCAGCCCTGGGTATGACGATAAACTGCATCCACGTCCTGGGTAAGACGATAAACTATGTCCAACAGCAAGGCCTCTGATCAGGTGGTTTTGAAGAACGTGCAACCACCTCTTAATTGCTGGTGTTCCCAGATTCATACTGACCCAGGGTGGCAGTACCTGTTAGGATCACAGCTATGGGTAAATAGATAACATCAAACTGGGGTCAAAACACTATAAAAGTGTAAAAATTGGTTTTAATACCAGAATTACTTTGTAAAAATTATTACCAAAAATTTATTTTTGAAAAAAAAAATATCAGCAATATATTTTTGAAAAAAAAGTATTACCAGCAATAAAAATCTTGTTGGTATTAAATAACCCATTGAGGTTGATATGCCGTAAAACAAACCAAACCAAACCAAACCAATTCACTACACTGTATACCGCAATAGGTTACTGTTTTGTTTAATGACAAGACATAAATATCTAGCATAGATCGTACGAACATAAAATATTCCATGTAACAAGGTTACTGGACAATATTTGTTTTTATTTTAAACAATATGGAATTCATCCGTAATAGATTTAGTCATTGTTTCCGTAGCAGTTGTAGGTTTTTATGGGATTAACGACCATATCACGTTGAAACACCGGTTTGCTTTTAGTCACCGAAGTTAAGCAACGTCAGTACCTAGATGGGTGGCCTCTTGGGAATATTAGGTTCTGTAATATTGGATGTGAGTGTAGATTAATGGATGCGGCTCGGAATTGGAAATCGAAGGACCAAGTTCCAATTCCAGTCGGCTTCGTTATTCATTTACGCGCAAATACCCTTGTGAAAGGTATGAATTCACTTATTCTCCCCATCTATGGATTAAATAGTATAACTTTTATCAGTAAATCATTATTATCTCCAAAAGATACTTACAGCCTAAAAATATTTTCTGGCTTTAATAACCCGCAAAAAGTTGATAAACCATAAAAAAAAAAATCAAGCAATTTTTGGCCTGACGCCCAATGTTCAACCAGGCTTAAGACTAGATATGACAAATGCCAGCCTGTAGTTTTTGTTCTTGTCTTAGCTGGACTTGGATAACTAAAGGTTTCCAGTCGTCTTGCAATTTACACATAGCTTGGGTAAGGGGAAGTGGGTTCATGCCTTTTCTTAAGGGAATCAGTGCGTTGTGAACTTTAGTGAACTCTTTGGAATTTCCCATCTCCCAAATTCAGGAAATTCCTATATTTTCTAATTTAGGCAAGGATAAAGCTAGACTACTGAAAACTATAAATGGGAAGATTGTATCACTCCAAGAGATTCTTGTACAGGATAAAAATCCGTAATTATGTTAAATCAATTTTCGTCGGAATCTTCGAGATGAGGAAAGTAAACGAAATTGAACATTCAACTCGGAGTGGATTCGCCCGAAACCGCAAGCTGCTAAAAAACAAAACAAAACATTAACCTAAAAAATCGTGTTCTTAATTACACACGTCAGATCGAAACTTTTGTATGAAGGTCATGCATGGTACCAAACTATTTAAATTCTCAAGAGCTTTCTCAGATCAATGATTAAAAATAGTTTCGAGAGAATGAAGCTTGTAGAACATATCGAGGACCACCCTTCTTCGAACGTTGTGAATTGGCGCTAAAAAATCACAAAGAACTGTATCAAATAACAGAAGCCACTGCGCTTGAGAATTTCCAACAGCAGCAACAGCTAAAATGGATAGCACGTGTAACTCGAAGAGAAAATAATGACATAATGAAGATGTTGACGTTCAACATTGCTCCAAATAAAAGGTTAGGAAGAAAGTCACCCCATCAATACTGAAAAGAGCTATAACAGCTACTCGACTTGAGAAAACTATTTTCCACAAAACTTGTTTTAACAGAGAGATTTTATATATTTCAACTGTGGGTAGCGGTGACTTCTTGGTCAGTGAAATCCGAATGTTTCTACATAAGGAAACGGTTGATAGTAACACGACCATTAGCATTAGCTACTCAGACCGGATGAATATAGTCTGGTTCAGTGGAAAAAAAATACAAACGACACAAAGGGGAATGACTTTCTTTTCTTTTTATGGGCCATGTCCTTTCAGGATGTAGGCGATCATGGCTCTCCCGCTCCCTATATGCCTTGCAGCTCTCAACAAGTTCCTTCCCTCAGCTACCTTCTCCAGACCACGTTCTGTCATCCACTTGCTTAAACCCGATAGGTATGTCATGCGTTGTTTTTCCTTGTCTCTCTTTCTCTCTATTCAACCCGTGAATATCAAATTCTCCAACCCCTCGTTATGTGTCTCAGGAACTTCAGTTGCCTTTTCCTGATGTTAAGTATAAGCCTCCTCCTTGTTTGCATCTCCCCTAAGACCTCATCGTTGTTCACACGTTTGGTCCATGATATCCTTAGCATCCTTCTGTAGAACCACATCTTCGTCACCTCGAGTCTCTTCTTCATTTTTTGTCCAACATTCACTGCCGTAAAGAAGGACAGATGTCACGTAACAGTTCAGTATTCTTTTCTTTGTTACCAAAGAAATCCTCCTGTCTTGCAATACTCTGCCCAGCTTTTGGAATATGTCTTTAGTCATCCCAATACGTCTATGGATCTCAGTGTCACGCTTACTGTCCTCTGCTAAGACGCTTCCCAGATATTTAAACTTCTGCATCTGCTTGATTCTAGTGTTCCCCACATGCAAGACACATTTCGGGCTCATCCTTTTACTGATGACCATGCATTCTGTTTTCTTGAATGACTAGTGAGCGTTAATGACTGATATTAAATGTCCTCCAAGCATCGAAAGAGAAATGAGAAAATCTTCTTCCGTGGATTGAATAAAAGGTTTATTTCGAAACTCCAAAAAGATTAACGATTAAGAAGAGCGGCATCTGAAGAAGGCCGGAACGTATATTAATGGAAATGTTACAATTTCTACAACGAAGATAAGCATGTTCACCCGACAAGCAAATCACATAGCAATCTCAAGTATAAAACACATATTTAGTTACTTACAAAGTTTACCCTATTCTGTTATAAAGGTACAAAAATGGAAAACATTCAGTGGGGACCAAACACATACTCAGGTGAGTTGGTCTTATCTATTCCTATAGTTGTGGGTACGTGACCGAATGGTTAGAGAGCTCGAGTTCTCATTCTGAGATCCGGGTTCGAATCTCACCGTAGTTTATTAGTCAAAGAACTGACTTTTTGAATATATCATCCCGAAAAGATTACTTCAATGTGATGCCTGGAAACTATACGACCGGTTGATCCACGCATTGTGTGTGAAATTCGCTAGATGGAACTGGTTGGAAGCCGTTGATGGTTGTGTTAGCATGAAGATGCAAGTTACCACCTAATGGTCAGAGAGCTGTTTAGCCTTCGTTGGCAATCGCTCTAGGGATGGTGTGTCGATTAATCATACATTCTTGCGTGAAAGGATTGGCCAGAAAAACACACAATGACGAAAAGAAAAAGATAAAACTTATTTTATAATTTTTTTATAACGCGCGATCGTAATTTACCTAATTAGAAATAGCTTTTAACGTTTCATTTATTCAAGATTATTAGGGTTGATTTATTCCTTCCTGCTGTTCGTTTTAAGTTAAAATGCTCGTCTGTCCGAACACCAACAAATGCGATGTCAGATTAACCAAAAATGACAAAATATTGATTGGTTTATTCGTTTTTTACGGTTTATCAACCCTTTGTAGGTTATTTAAAGTGAGAAAATATTTTTGATAGTAAGAATTTAAAAAATAATAATAATGGTTTCGTGATGCAACTGTATTTAAACGTAAGTGAATATAACGAACCCAACAGGAATTGAAACTCGGTCCTCCCATTAACAATTTCCGAGCCATTATCCACTACACAACCCGCACACTCAAGCTTACAGTACCTAGTATTAGCAAGCGATCGCCCATCTAGGTACTGACCAGACTCGACGTTGCTTAATGTAGGTGATCGTACGGAAACTAGTGTTTCAACGTGATGTGGCCGTAAGCCGTGACGAAATAATCTGATATCCAGTGGTCATAGCTGGGGAGGACGTGAATGGTTGACCGCATATAGTTTATCTCTTATTTCCCATCGCTGAAAAGTTAGAAAGTCATGATTACAGTTTTAAGAACCACAAAGGATATGAAGGAACATGGCACATATAAAAAAAAAAGAGCTTGGGCACCTCGGCGTGGTGTAATGGTTAGCAAGCTTGTCTTGCTAGATCAGTTACAACTGAAAAGTGAGTTCGAACCTCACTAGATGCCCCCATACTTTCGGCTTTGTGCCACATCTGAGCTATGCTTGGAAAATAACTATAAAAAGAATAACTGGCAAAAGACGGTGATATGAACTATTAGGTTGGTGCAAAAAGTAATGACATTTTTTTTAACGTCAAAAAACGTCATTATTTTTGCACCAACCTAATATTAGGTTGGTGCAAAAATAATTTCGTTTTCTAACATATGTTACTATGTGAGAAAACGTCATTATTTTTGCACCAACCTAATAGTAACTGGGTTATCTGTTGCGTCCAGGGTTTGCGATGACACACATTCCTTAAAATTATATTAGAATTTTTCTTTCGTCATACATTACTTTTCTTTGCAGATCAGTTCTCTTTTGTTCCACATTTCTAACAATTGTACTAAGAGTTATACTTAGTACGTGTAACCAGCATCAATTCTCCAACGACCTTCTCTTATATCCTCTTCCAAATAAATCATCCTCAAGTCATCATAATGAAAGCCATTTTTATGGTCTTTATTTTTTAACTATTCCAAGACCTTGGTATTCTGGCTAACGGCCACCTCCATTCCATATCCTTTAAGTTCTCTGACCTTTTCTTTTCAGTAACACAGATTTAGGTTTGTGCATTTTGTTGAAGGCTTTATTTTCTTTGCTTGCTATATTTTCTTCTTCCCATTTTTGGTCGCCCAATTCAGAAGACAAACTGTTATCCTTCCGAAGCTGGACTGAAGCCAGTAAAATAGTTTGTATTTAAGTAGAACAGCAAAGAAAAATTCGTTTTCGTTATGTTTATCATAACATTCATTCAATCGTCCGTTTTCTTTTTTGTATTTCGCTCCCCTCGCCTGCATTTTGTCTTTTGTAAATGTGTCAGTCTCGGATACTCTCTTCCACTGATTTCTATTATTTCTGCTGTCTGATGTTATTTATTTTATCCCACCAAAGTCCCTTTCTTTTCAGTTTTATCCTTCTTTCTTTCTTTCTTTCTTTCTTTCTTTCTTTCTTTCTTTCTTTCTTTGTATGCCGTTTTTCTTTCTTTCTTTGATCGTTTCGCTCTTTCTTTCTTTCTTTTTTGGATTGTTTCTCCCTTTCTGTTTTTTTTCTTCGATAGCCTAAATCTTTCTTTCTATTTTGTATCCCGTTTTCCTTTCTTTTAAAATTTCACTCTTTTTTTCTTTCTTTTTTGTATCTCGTTTTTCTTTCTCCCTTTATTTAACCGTTTTACTCTTTCTACCTTACTTCCATTGATAGTTTCTCTCTTTCTTTCTTTCTTTCTTTCTTCCTTTCTCTTTCTTTCTTTCTTTCTTTCTTTCTTTCTTTCTTTCTTTCTTTCTTTCTTTGATAGTTTCACTCTTTCTTTCTTGCTTTCTTTGATCGTCTTACTATTTTCTTTCTATTTCTTTGATAGTTTCACTTTTTCTTTCTTTACTTTCTTCGATCTTTTCACTCTTTCTTTTTTCTTTGACCAGCTTTCCTTTATGATAATTTCTTGCATATGGAAGGCGATCGCTGTAGTTTTGATGTGATTATGAGGGGTTTTGATGGGTCATTATAAGGTATGGTTGTAATTTATCTGCTCTGTAAATTAACGTAAATAATGGATAACTAAGATGAAGGATTATATCAGGATGTGGACCTAATGTTTCTTAGGGGTTACAATAGAAGGAATATAGATAAAACCAGAAAGGAGAGTATAAAGGGTTTTAAAAATCTTGGTTTTGATATGGAAATTAAGACATATTTGAAAGGTGTGGACGTCTCCGATGTTACATGTGATGTCATTGAAGGAGTATATCGCCGGTACACCAAAAAAGTAATACTCTAGTGTATATTAATTTTCGAACAGATACTGAAATCTATATTTGTCTGTGAATTCCAGTAATGGCGGTGCATTTTAGCCTGTCTAGCCCGATTATGAAGCGGCATTGAAGAAGTGACAATATGAAGCAAATCTGTTTTTCGAGAATGGAAAAATAGCAGCAGAAAAAGAAAGATCATTTGGCTTCCCCACACCTTTACCATATAACAAGGATATAAAAACAAAAGCGCGGATTATGCTTTTTAAGCTATTTGAAAAGCACTCTGTGTTTACTCTTAAGCTCCTTAATATATTTAATAAAAACACGATGAAATTAAGCTATTGTTGTGCCGACAACGTAATCCGAAAAATAGAAGGAAAAAAATACATTGCATGAAATTACCGTTTTCACGTGATACAAACACAACACTCTGTTCAGTAAAGGAATAGAGATACCTTCCCTCCACATGCTAATACTCTTGGGAAAGGTATGAATCCTCTTCTTCTCCTTCCAGCTATGTGTTAATAGCAGGACAGACTGGGTTCTATAGCCTTGGATGGCAACTGGTCTAGGAGAAGGACAACTCTGAATTCAAAACCTGCGGAGGGCGTTTGGGGACCCTGTGGCACGTAGTGCACCAGGTCTCTGTATTCAGGCTTTCGATAGTGTGGATGAGCCTGCACGAACCTTCACCCCTATAATCAAATCTCATGTGCCGTTGTCGGGCTGTCGGTTTCCTAGGAACTGATCTGCTTGACCCGCATGCATCGAATTTCGACGAGGCGAGATTCGAATATATATATATATATATATATATATGTATAGCATATTAACTTTATACTTGGTATATTATGAGGTTTACTATATATTTAGTTTAAATTCTCATGAATAGTGACTAAACGTCTTTTATTTGTAAACACGATTCAACGTCTGTGTTTGTGTATTTGCGTGTGTATGCGTCTGTATGTATGTGTATGTATGTGTGTGTGTGTGTATATATGAGCGCTTGGGCAAGAGAAAGCTGCTTTCAAATATCATGATATAATTTATTTTTTTAAATTAATGTATTTATTAGATTTTTTCAACGCCCAGACAGCGGCGAGTACATCAAAGGTTCTGCCGAACAAACTTTATTGACATAAGTTATAAATACTTTTTCAATTTAGGCGACTATTTAAGACTAAGAATATAAGTTTTTTTTGTTTTTTTTTTAAATTTCTTTATCGAAGAATCGTGTGCATCAAACCACATCAAATGTATCCATTCTTAGATACCGTGTTGAGATTAATTGCCGGCACGCTACGTAAACTTCCCTGACATCCCTGGCTTAAGCATAGTTTTTATTGGTAAGATTTGATTAGCAGATCAATGACACGAAACCACTATATTAGATTTTAACAATTGAGAGAATGTATGGGTTAAATGAAATATCTTTCTTAAAATTTTATCTATTTAACTTTTTTAGATTAGCAAAATTTACTTGGTATATTTATGCTAGTTAGTTAAGAAAAGAAATGGTTATTGTTTTTCTGTACAAAATTATTTTATAAACGGGTGTGCTAAAGTTTAAGGGAAATCACAAATGATTATAGACTTTCATTTTATTAAGTAGATTCTTTAGTAATATACTTTTATCAGTTGTGTCAGCGGATCTGAGGATGGAAAATACGTTGTTGCGTTTTCGTAGGTGATGTGTAACAGAAGATACACCGCTTTAAGCAGCTTGTAGCTGAAAAAAGACCATGCAAATCTATTTGGCCAATGAAAGACCTGAGTTGATAAAGTCATGATAATATGCACGTTTCTAAGTAGGATGCATTCCATCTTACTGACGGGAGTTAAAGTGCCTTGGCAAGTCATTGTAGTTAAACATTTGCTTGCTTTTACACTAAAATCATAGATAAAATTTCTGCTAAAACAATGATGAAGATTATTAATTTGAAGATGAAGATGACTCAAGGGATATAACCAGGGGGCTAGGAATTTACAGAAACAGTGTTCAAACCACCCAAAAGATGTTTGCTCGACTGGAAGTGTTTTAAGTGCAAAGAAAATCAAGAGGCCACAAAAGTTAGACATGGGACATGAAGGAAATTTGTGCGAGTCCCGGTAGGCAAATCAAAATTAACAGCCAGACAAGTGAGTAGATAGTACAAACCTTAGTAGTGATACATTACGCAGAATAGTACGAAAAGATTAACGGGCGTATAGTAGCAAAAAACAAAACAAAACAAAAAAAACAAAAACATCATTAATCAAAAAAAAATATCGGAATAGAAGATTGAAATGGTCTAAAGAACATATAATTTAGGATGCTGGAAAATGGCAATAAGCAATTTTTAAAGATGCAAAATAGATATACAGTCTAATGCAAGAGATTATTCAATGAGACCAGTGGGAATAAGAAAGAAAAAGCAAGATACACCAAAAAGACGCTAAAGATTGGTAATAGGTACATAATGGTGTAAAGTTTTATCAAAAGAAGAAAAATAGTAGAAGAAAATTGGTAAAAATTGATGGAAACGTAAACAGTGAATACTATATTAGTTTAGTTCGGTGTAATCTTCTGTCAGACTAAGAATATGTAGATTTACTACGAAGGAAATATTTAGAAGGGATACTAATAAACACTTTCCTATCGATAAACACACGAAAAACACTTTTACATATTACTAACTTTTATAAAAGCTATACTTAAGAATCTAAAATTCACATACCTGTAGTGTTCCATTCGCACACTAAACATCCCCCCATCAACATACTACCAAATAGTAACAGAAATGCCCACTAGACAGACATGTGCACTCATCTTCATGAATTATACATATGGACAGTACCAGACAGTTAAAAAATGCACATTAGAATCCAAACGTACACATACGTACAGACACACACACAAAACACACACACACACACATACACACACAAAACACACACACACACACACATACACACACATTAACACCACAAGACAAAAACACATGAGTTTTAACTGATAAATGAAAAAAGACAACACAGAACTAGAAGTGCCGGAACTTCCATCATTCATCTTCCCCCGCCCCCAAAATTTGATGAAGCTTAAATAAAAGCCTTAACAAGTATGTGCCATACATGATACACGCTTAGGCTATCATGTATCTTTCGATATATGACTGACGAGGCAGATTTTTTGTCCAGCAGTAGGTTGCCATTTCTTTCTGCGGTAGACCAGTTGCCATCCAGGGCTATAGATACCGGTCTGTTTTGTTATTTACAGCAGAAAAGAAGAGTATTTGTACCTTTCCCATAGCTTTTAGCACCTAAGTAAATGTAACGGATTCGACTGGAATTCGAACTCGGCTCTCTGTTTCCTCAAACTGAGCTGCTATCCATTACTCCACCTTTCCTCACTATATGTACAGAGGTCAAATATAAACCTTTCCTGTGTATGACGATAAACTACATCCGGCAGCAAGGCTTCTGGTCGGGAGATTGAAGGTTTTGAGGAGCGTGGAACCACCTCTTAATTTCTGTTATTTCCAGTTTCACCCTGACCTCTAGTGGTAGCACCTGTTAAGGGTCCTAGCTATGGGTAAGTAGTGAACTCCCAAAGAAGAAAACTCTATGAAATTATAAAAATACATATTTAATGTAAAATTGCTAGCAATACCAATTCATAGTAAAACTACGAACAATACATGGACCAACATGAAAGAAAGTCTTTCGTGACATTATTTCATATATTATTCTACAATTTCTTAAATCAATCTGTATTTTGAGGCGCGTAGATCCATCTCTTAGTTGATGTTGTTCCCAGGTCCACCCTGTTATGGGAAAATAGTGAACACCCACAAAAAAGAAAAAAAAAAAAAAAAAAAAAACACTATGAAAATATAAGAATACATTTTTATAGTAAAAATACAAGCAATACATTTTCAGAAAAAAATCATCTAAAAATTATTAACAATACCTAATTATACTAGAATTACCAATAATAAATTTTATAGCAAAACGACCGACAATCTGTGGTTGAAGACATACTATTACATTCAAAATATTTAGATTTCGCTATAGAGATTGATATGCCGCTAAACAAAATCAACCAAGCAATTAACATGAAAGAACTCTTTCATGTTATTAATCCATATAATACCCTACAATTTATTAAAGAAATCAAACTATATTATTCCAAAATATAACTTCAACAAAACTACAACATAAAACATATATTTAAATTTTTTAAGAATGCATTCAAAGATGGCTACGTAATGTAATGTTTTAGGCGTGTGTTTATAGTTAGTAATAATATTATTATCAAATTTTCAATGTATTTTCTCTTTAAAGAATTGTGTTCTTGTTTAATTAGGATGACATTACTAAAATCAAGGTTATGTCTAGCATCGTCTGACCCAAACAAAATTGAAAATACCAGAGTTTTCTCTCAATCTCTGACGAAGCTTTAATAAAAGTGAAACATGTTAGATTGATATAAATTTTCTACTTGTTCTTTATTTCATCATCCTGTCGGATTCCGATCTATATTAGATCTGTATTTGGTCTTTAGCACACACACACACACACACACATATATATATCACACACACAAACATATATATATATATATATATATATATATATACACATACATATATACACACACACACATATATATTATTATTATTATTATTATTATTATTATTATTATTATTATTATTATTATTATCTAACGTATATAACCGAACAAATACAAATGAGTTTATGCCATAATATAATTTAAGGAAAATCTGATTCCTGAAAATTAGTACAATTTACTATCAAGTCTTTATTTTTAGGGGATACCCGTGTTTGAATAGACCCCCCGTTTTTTTAAAGTGTGTGTTACGTCTACCGACTTGTGTATAGGAGAAAACTTAATAAATAAAAGGTGTTCGAAAACAACATTGAATCTGCGTCACCCTTTGTAAGAGAAACCATAACAGAAAGCAACACAGCTATTTACCTGTTCAGATTTTCTCGAATTCCATATCTGAAACGCAAAAAGGGCGTCTATTCAAACACGGGTATCTACTAAAAAAGACATTTCATTTGAAGTATAATAAATGTTGTGTTAGAAATAAATCTGTTAATTCTTTTCAAATTGTTTTGTTTAGGTTTGACTGACCCAGACTCTATTACTGTGTTGATTATATTCTTGACTGGGAGATTTTCCTGTCGATAAGCAACAAGAACGCTTCTATTTTAATACTCAAATAAATTTAAGATTCATAATATCCTCATAATAAAAACACTTCAACAAAATATTTCTTTTTTCGAGCGGTTTCGCTTTCATAAAATTAAGGGGAAAAGTTGCACCTTGCCCTCGAGCAGAGGATATGAGAGGCGTAAAAAACATGAAATATTTATTGTGTTATTTATTATTATTATTGCTTTATTTTTGTTTTGTTTTACCAGCTAGGGTGGGCAAATTCCGTTTAGACGGCAAGCAACATATCACCCCTCTAGAGAAAAGGAATTCCTATTTTCTTTGACAGCATCAATCAACACATTTAATAGTTTTAGTCTGTTCCTTTTTTGATGAGTTCTTGCTTACATTTTATCGTTTGCTATAATTTTCATAATATTTTTGTCTGAAGATTTTGAAATGAGTGTTTGCTAATATTTTGGTGTGTGTGTGTGTGTGGGGGGGTCAGTCTTCATTATAATTTAATGTTATTTCTTAATTTGTGTCGGTGTGTAAGAAAATCAGAGAGTCTTTTTCAATAGCAGGACATGAAAAAATGTTTGCAGCAATGAGGTAGTTGAGATATAACAGGTCACTGACCCTGTTCAAACGTTTAATTTCATGAATTTACCAGATGGTGATTTTGGAGGGCTTACTAATTGTATAATACTTATTAAAAGTCTCAACAGAGTAGGCTGAATGGTTGAATAAAAATGAAAAAAAAAATGGAACAAGTTAAGACTTATATTTTAAACGATAAAATGAATTTAGGAAGGGTTCTACACAGAATTAACTAGCGAAGATTCAGTAAAATCAAATTAATCCGCTGCCACCCTACCCCATCGGAATGGGATAATCCAAATGTCAGGCGTATCCAATCCATAGATGAAGCGGACGAACCCAAAGACGAATTTAGCGCAATATAATTTATAAGTAGGAAAGAAAAAAAAAACGAAGTTAATGATCATTATAAATGTTTATTATAAAATGTATTGGTTTCAGAAGGAGAGACTAGTAAGTCGTCATTTTGTGTTACCAGATAGGAATATCTAAAGATAATGGTATGTATTGCCACTGTACCTAGACGTCAAAGAAATGTCCAGACCTATATCAGTTGTGATGTGATATCTGCTGAGTCAAAATCTCAGTATCGGAATTTGGTTTTAGTTTGAGCATATAATCAGCAAACTGAAAAGAGTCAGGCACACAATAATCAGAAAAGAATACTAAAATAGGTTCTAGAACTTCGTTAACTTAACCAAATTATGCTGGGCTGAACCCAGCATGGAAAAAATCCGCCTTAGTGGAACATCCGTTTTATGTATTTTCGGCAACCCATACATCCGAGGGCATCTATATCTACAGGACGAATATTATTATAAACTTCTTTAGATAGAAATTTACTTCTATGAAGTTCCAACATTCTCTTCTGTAAATTTCTTCTTTTCAATATATATATATATATATATATATATATATATATATATATATATATATATATATATTAAGACAGTTTTATGTTTATACATTCTTTTTATAGATACAAATATTTAAGTAAATGCTCTGTTTTATAATAAACATTATTAATAACATTTACCGGCCTGAATGTCCGAGAAATTTTCATAGAAAATATTCGTCCTCCGAATCGAACCTGTATCCTATACAGAACCGTCATTTAGACTGACGTGCCTTAACCGATCGAGCCACGAAGGATCGTTCGGTTAGCAAGGTCGATTTTATTGCTTTTAAACTTCAATCTTCCATGAATCTCTCACGTACATGCATATCTGCTCAAAGCGTATCCAGATGTAAACAAATGACGTCACACATTATGAAATGGACAAAGTCCGATAATTATTTTAAGTCATTTTTATGTTATTACATTCATTTTATTAATTTTTTATTAATAATGTTTATTATAAAACAGAGCATTTACTTAAATATTTGTATCTATAAAAAGAATGTATAAACATAAAAATGTCTTAAAATAATTGTCGGACTTTGTTCATTTCATAATATATATATATATATATATATATATATATATATATATATATATATATATATATATACTCGCTACTCGACTCTCCCGTCGAATTTGACGTATGAGGGTCAAGCAGATCAGTTCCTAGGAAACTGATGACAGCCCGACAACAGCAGATGAGATTTGATTATAGTGGTGAAGGTTTCGTGCAGGACCATCCACACTTTTTGAAGGGACGAATACAGAGACCTGGTGCACTAAGGGCCACAAGGTCCCCAAACGACCCTCCGCAGGTTTTGAATTCAGAGTTGTCCTTCTCCTAGACCAGTTGCCATCCCAGTCTGTTATGCTATTTACCCATAGCTGCAGGGAGAAGAAGAGGATTTACACCTTAGTCAGTGACAACCAGGATTTCGCATCTTCCACTTCCATGCGCCGTGTCCCTTCCGGACACTGGCGGTCATAGCTTTCCACAGTTCTCTGTCCTTTGTAGCTCTTAACATATTATGCCATTTAGTTTTGTTATGCCATCCATTTACTCAAGCTCGCTAGGTAGATTACATGCTGTTTGCCTTTGTCACTCAATCTGTCCTGTGAATATCAAATTTTCCAATTCCCCATTTTATATGCCCTAAAAATTCCAACTGTAACTTTCTGATGTTAAATATAACTGTCCTTTTTGCTGCCATTTTCTCTAAATCTTCGTCTTTGCTCACATCTTCGACCCATAATATTCTCATCATCCTTTCGTTTTGCCAGATTTCTGTTGCTTCAAGTTTCTTCTTCATCTATGAGGAGATTGTCATGGCATTTAAAGTAGGCAAGCAATCAAGCGCTCTTTCATTATTTGGAAGAGGAAATAAAAAAAAAATCCTGCCTCCTGTTTCAATTCACCCTCCCATTTGACTTTGTACCTCACTGGCTTAGTCTATTAAATATTAATTCCTATCTATCTATAGTCAATAGTCTTGAACAGGAGTAGAGGTTAATCCCTTGTTTTCTGTTTAGGAAGATGTTCTCGGTTCCTTTCCTTTACTTTGGCCTTACTAGTGGTGCTGTCATTAATTTTTTGTGATATGCGTGGATGGTGTCTACGTCTCTTCATACTGTGGGGACCGGGTTAGCAGTTTTTGGTTGCTGTTCCCAACTGGTAGTTAAGAGCCCGAACACATGCGTAGCGTCTTGAGAGGCTGCTCTGATCAGCAGTTGCTTAATATCGGAGTTCTTGCAGTGCCATGTCGCACGAGGAAGGGTGTCCCTTCAAGCACCACAGGTGGACAATCCCGAGACCACACTTCCTACACGTTATATTAAACGACCGGATGCTACTAATACCCTAGGCCTTTCTTTAACACACAACACATCATGACTATAAACTGCCAAATATATAAACCTAAACAAGGTCAACAAAAAACATCTAAACCTCTTAACCTTTCTTTTTCCAACATTCGTGGTGTGCTTACCAACTTCTACAGTGTGGAATCGTTCTTCGAAAAGTCTCCGAATATCCTAGCCCTCAGCGAAACTAATCTTAACTCTTCTATCCCCTCCTCTGATTTCTAGATTCCTGGCTACCTTCCTCTGCTTAGAAAGGACTCTAATGTCCACATGCATGGCCTGTGAATTTATGTCCGCAGACATTTCCCGCTGGCTAGGGAACTTTCTCTTGAATCTCCAGACTATTCTTACAGACCATTCTTACACGTGCTTCCGACTGTCTCTACTTAACTCAGTCAGCTATGTCTTCTTTCTCTACATTCCCTCTTCATCTCAAGAATGTTGCGTGCTAGATATTTTTCCGATAATATAGGCAAAGCCATCTCCCTACACCCGTTTGCAAATATATTTGTGCTTGCTGACTTTAATGCTCACTATACCAGGTGGCTTAGACACTCTGTCACTGAAATCGCTATCACCCAAACCCTTAACTTCTCAATCATTCAATCTCTGACGCAAGTGGTTGAATTCCCTATATGCTTCCCCAGTAACCCTGACGAACACGCTTCTCTTCTCAATCTCTTTATTTATTTTTTTTTTACCTCTATCCTTGACTCTTGTCGTACTACGCAGCTCTGCCCTCTTGGCAACTTTGATCATGCAGCAATGTCTGTAAACATCTCCTTCCGCTCCCCAACTAGCCAGAAACATTTAACCAACAGAATATCTTTCTGTTATCAACGAGCAGATTGGGACTCGTTCCATGATTTCCTTTATGATATTCCTTGGAATGAAGTTTTTAGTCATGCTGTTCAAAAATGCGCGTCTGAGGTTTCCTCCTGGGTGAAAGCCGGCATCGATGCTTTCATTCCAGCAAGGAAATGCCAAGTTAAACGGCGTTCAACTCCTTGGTTTTCACCTGCATGTTCACTCGCTATAGCCCACAGGAATCTTTTCTTCTGGCTGTACCAGGGCGACACGTCTGATTGCAACAGACGTCTCTGTCTCTGCTCGTAACGAGTGCAAGCGTGTCCTCAATGTAGCGAAGTTACTATTTTCTGATAGAATGAAAAAACGTATATTATCTCACAAGTTCGGTTATAGAGACTCGTGTGTCTCAGGAAACTTGCTCCCCAGCGGGGGTGATAGAACGACCCCACTAGCTACTTAAAAATGTACACGTCGACGGTGTTAATAAAATAGATAAGTTTAAAATTTCTTTTGTTGAAGTTCTTATTTTACATCCGGACTCAAAAATCATTTCGACACCCGGCAGAGAGAAGAAAGAAAGAGGGGAAGACAACTAGTGATCATCCGACCGGGAGAAGACGACGGAAAGATGACAGAGAGAAGATTGTAACATATGAGTGAATCAAGACGGTTGCCTCAAGACTACTCCCAGCACGAAGGGGGCTATACAACATATAGACAATTTGGTGCGCAGTTACCAGCTCCTTCCAGCAACGAAAGGCGCAAGTGAACAGGGTTGAAACACAACGTGGAAAAGTTCGGAGAAGATTTTCGACGGAGCACTCCAAAAAAAAAAAAAAAAAAAAAAAAAAGGGAATATAAAAAAAAAGTAATCTAGACATATTGGACAGTCTGTAAGTACGATGATATTACTTTGTTCTGCTTCCACACATAGAGATCTAAGCAACAAATAAAATAGGAAGTAATGATGGAAAAAATGAGAAAAAGGCATTTTTGATGGACAGACAAAAGAAAAAAAAAGGACAAACAAGGAAAAGAAAGAAGGAAAGGACAATGAACACCCATGCTCACGCATAGACCCTGATATAACAATGTCAATTTACATGAAACATTTTAGTAAGAGACTGATTTTGTTTGTTTTGTCTTTTTACAAAAGTTTACACCATGTGCGGAAATTTATTGTTTGATTTTGATTGGCACGTTTATTGTTTTTGGGTGTATCCAAATTGTATATTCCTGGCAGCGTTTTGGCCACGAGGAGGCCTGAATCTGCGTATATTAACGTAATGGATTTTTTCTTTTTTTTTTTTAAAAAAGAAAGACTCACGGTATTTTGTGATGGGGCATTCCCACTATGATTTCTGTGAACCTTTAACAAGTTGAAAGTTTTTGTGCCTATGGCTTTGCGTGCATTCAAATGTTTTAAGTTTAGAATTATTTTGTTAATAGTAATTAACTAACAAATGATTTTTTTTAATTTTTGTAAGAGGGTGTGGATTTTTTTGTTTGTTTTAAGAGCCGTCTGTGTGCGCGCGCTTTTGCCTTTATTGGTTGAAGAATTAAATTATTAATTGGTGAATTTTGAGAATTAATTTTTTTTGTGAAAAAATTAAGTTAGCTAATTGTTGTGGGAATAAGTAGATTCGGTTAGCATGGTCACGGATTTCCGAATGTATTTGGTCTGTGTCCTGGAGTAGAAATAGTCACATCTAGCTATGTAGTACCCGATAATTTATGGGGAGTAGAATGTGAGCCTGTGTGCCATAAATTATTTATATCGAATAAATATACCCTAAGATACCCCCAGAACCAAGT
Source organism: Acanthosepion lycidas (assembly GCA_963932145.1). Classification (NCBI taxonomy): domain Eukaryota; kingdom Metazoa; phylum Mollusca; class Cephalopoda; order Sepiida; family Sepiidae; genus Acanthosepion; species Acanthosepion lycidas. The sequence continues at coordinate 53,727,369 of OZ010590.1, forward strand.
TTTTTGCCTTCGATGACCTAGTGGAATTGGTCAGATGACTTGTGGGATGCCATGCTGCGGTAGCGGCTGAGGAAATATTCCTTGTAACCACGGTAGAGCCAGTAATAGATTCATTAGTAGATGTTGAGGAGGTGCGGTTGTTTTCCTCATGGGGCAGCCAGGGGCAGCCTGGGGCAGCCAGGGGCAGGATATGGTGCGAGCTGAGTTTTGTCCCACAGAGTCAGATGAGCAATAAAAGTAACCATAAGGAATTAATAATGGTACAAATTGTGAAGATCTGTTCAAGTGAATCTGGTAATATTCAAGTAAAAAAGTAATTAATTGGTTTCTGAATAAATAGGGTGATAAAGAACCGTGTACGCCGTGTCGCTGTGATTGGGAGAGGAGTGTAGATCATAGTATATTTAACGTGTAAAAATTAGGTAGCAAGGACGTGGCTCGGTTATGAAATTGTTTGACGCCGTGACGTGAGGCTTTTGGAATGTGTTGTGTGTTTTTGGACCAGTGTTTGTTTTTCAGTGAATTAGATGTACATTCTGTGAAGTCTCAAGTGAAGAGGCAATGAATTTTGTTTTCCCAGGAATACTGGATTGCAGAAGACATTGAAGAGGTCGAAATTCACTGTTGGAGTGACTTGTATCCAAACTGGGGTCTGACGCATTGACCTTGGGTCACGGAAGCTAGTGACCAAAAATGGACAGAGGATTGTCCGGTATTCTGTTTTTTGTTGAAAAGAAAAAAATATTTGTAAAGTGTGAAAAACTGGTCAGAATTTTGTTGGAAAAAATTGTAAGGAGCACGCTTTGCATACACGAAATTATAGAGGGTCTTTTAGAGTAAATAGTTGAAATAAAATTCATAAATGAATCTTTTTTGATGGTTAGGTAAGGAATGTTAAATAATAATTTCAGATTATTATTTTTTTAGTGGCAGTGTATTTAGCTCAGACTTTAATCTGAGGTTGACCTTGGGGTCAGCTGGTAGACCAAATAGGGATCGCGATTTTGATAGGCTGAGTCGAACATGGGAATGTTAGAGTTAGAAAGTGTTTTCATTGAGTTAAGTTTTAGTCGTCGAAGAATGCAGACGTGTTAATTTTGTGTGCGGAAACTGTTCCCCAGTGGGGTGGGATAGTAACACCACTGGCTAGTTAAGAATGTACACGTCAACATGTCTAATAAAGTAGTGAGTCAAAATCAGATTTGTTGAAGTCCTCATTTTACCTCGAAACTATTAGGTTGGTGCAAAAATAATGTCGTTTTCTCACATAGTAACATATGTGAGAAAACGACATTATGTTTGCACCAACCTAATAAGAGAACAAATAACGATCACCCAACCGAGTGATGAAAGAGAAGACAACTTTATTATAATCGCCTCAAGACCGTCAACTAAAAGACCTCCCCAGAAAAGAGCAGGGTATACAACACTTTGTTGCTCTTAATAAATTTTTTATCATCCATAACCTTGTTTTGTCATTTATTTATTTGTTTTCCCCTGTCCCTCTTACCTTCAATATGACCAGTGAGTATCAAATTTTCCAAGCCCTCTTTCCTCATTATGTACCCTAGAAATTTCAACTATCCCTTCCTAGTGTTAATTATAAGTGTCCTTTTTATTTGCAGATGTGTTAATTTCGACGTTTGAAGATGGGAAACTTGAAAATCACTAAACAAACACAATGCATTCCTATAAACACTACACAAAGAACGTTATCATCACACAAAGTTATTTTATAAAGAGTTATAAACGCAGAAAGCAAATCAGAGGACACTGGGCATTTGACAATGTTTAACCTACGGACCAGAAAAAAAGAAAAAAAAGGGTGTGTCAAAATGACGTTTATCGCTATTACTGTATACACTTTTGACTCCCTCGGCAACGTTTACTTACAAGATTATAAAAATATGTGAACCAATGATAATACGATATTTCAATATCTGTCTATATTTCTGAGATGAGGTATTATGTATATTATTTATATTATTCCGACTATTGTCCTCATCTTTGTCGCCATATTTATTACAACGTTTCGGCCGTTGTGGTTGGAATGTCGAACTGAACCCTGGATATTTCGCTCACTGGGGTAGACTCTTCTAGTTCCACGTGCCTTGTTTAATGGATGTCAGTTATCAGTTATCTTCTGTTAATTTTCCCTCTGAAAGTTCTCCACTGCCTTAACCGGGTATTGAACTCATACTCTTTGGGTCCTGTCACTGGATCTAACCAACGCCTTTATCCACTGTGCCATGTGTCCTTGGGGACATAAATATGGCGGCAAAGATGAGGACAATAGTTCGAATAATGTAAATAAAATACGATATTTATTATCTACATTTTTTAAAGATTTATTATTTATCATTTTATAATTAAATTTTGAAAAGAAATCTTTTTATTTAAAAATTTCTAAAAAATAACAAAATTATCAAAGCAACATTTATTATTTGCTACTTTATAAATAATTATGAAGACAATTTATTTTATTCATTATTTTATTAAAAATATCATGAACTATACAACAACTATTTCACTACAGCTGGGTCACATATTTCTTTTATTATTAATGTAAATAAGGAATTTGATAAATTTAATATCTTACTTGTTAATTTTCAAGATGAAAGAAAATGCATAAATCCATTTTCATATGTTTGGGTTTTATTAAAATTCTAATCATTACTGTTTAAAACAATAAACATTACCGAGGGTGTCAAGGGTGTATATAATAGCGGTGTCAAAGGAATAACCGTCCTTTTGACAGATCGATTTTTTTCGGGCACGAAGGTTACACATTGCTGGACAATTCATGTTCAAATTATCCTCGAAAATCAGAGAAATGTTGTAAATCGTAGAAAGAAAATCCTTAAACAAAGAATTGTTTTTGGTCTTCAACCAAAAGTGGATACACATATACATATATTGCCCAAGTACTTTTAATGTGTGTGTGTGTATGTATGTGTATACGTGCATGTGTGTGCATGTATGTACAGTGGAAGAACCATTATGCGTTTTTCATCCCACTATGTGCCCGTGTGAGTAACGGAGAAATATATATGTATGTGTGTGTGATATTATGTATAGTGCCAATATACGTCTTTGCATGTGAGTATAACAGAAACATACTCAAGTTCTTACATAGAGTTCCACTAGGCTATGTGCGCTCTACTGATATATATATATATATATATATATATATATATATATATATATATATATATATATATGAGTGTGTGTGTGTGTGTCCGTCATTTCTCTGTATGTGTCGGGGTTGGGTGGGAAGCACGCAATCGGCCTTATGTTTGAGTTTATTGCTATGCCGAATAAAGAGATTAGCACTTAGGATGTTGGGACAATATTCAGAGGAGTTTAACATTTTGGCGGGAATGGGGCTGAGGGTGAGGGTAGTTTGGCAAATGGACCAGCTGCCAGCAAAGAAGAAATAGCCCCGAAGGCACATTATATGCGCGGAAATTGTACAACTGCTCTCAAAAAACCTTCCCCTCTTCCACCACGACCACCGCCTCCTGATGAGATTCCTTTCTTCTTGTCAAAGTAATAATCAATAGCCTTCTAATCGTCTCAAGTGTTAACTTATCAAGACAGCGCCATATTTAATACTCTGTATTTTTACGATTTTTTTCATATTATTTTTTACATAAATTATCACCATTAACCTTACCATTATTATTATTATTATTATTATTATTATTATTATTATTATTATTATTATTATGTTTGATATGAGTTCGAGCATGTAGACAAATCGTATCAGTACAAACCAGTGACTGTTATAAAAAAAAGCCAATGTCTAACCTCCGCCCCCACCGTAAAAAACGGTGTTTCAAAGGGACAGTTATTCCACTGACACCGCTATTACTCTGTATACATTGTTTCTCCCTCGGCAATGTTTATTTATAAGATTATAAGAATATTTGAACTAAGCATGATGTGAGATTTATTATTTACCTTTAAATTTTTTTTAATCAAAAGTTTATAAAAACTTACAAAATTATCAAAATATGTAAGAGACAGATTTACTCTCAACCTATTTTTGTGAATTAGTGCGTAAAGCGAAATTGAAAAAAATCTCTGGAAAATGGATGATTTCAAAAAATATAATTAGTTACTAGTGAATTTATGTCCTCATTAAAACAGAAAAAAATGAATCCAGTGCTCATCAAAATAAGAGTTATAAAATCTTCTCAGAAGGTTTGTTCATTTTAAAAATATTACTGATTTTACTCGGGGTGGGGGCGTTTAGAAGGTTGATTTATTAGAAATAAATCGACCCTTGCCTCCCGCGCGCGCGAAAAATTAAATAAATAAATAAATAAAAATAAAATAAATAAAATATTTTGAATTGAGTACTCATTGTTGTGTTTATTTAAATTTTCTTGTCCAGAGATATTTTTTATAAATTTATGAATAAAAAAAAAATTTCTTTATAAAATGGTAAATAATAAATATTTCATTATAGATGGTCGACATATTTTCCTAATCTTGTAAATATAAAACTATTCTTGTACACCCCCACCCCAATCAAACAAAAAACAATCTAATTCAATTCTTAAGAAAATGTATAAATCCATTTACATTTGTTTGGGTTTTATTAAAATTCTAATCATCACTTTTTAAAACAATAAACTTTGTCAAAAGTGTATGGAGTAATATTGATGTCAAGGGAAGAACCGTTCTTTTGACTAGGGTCAGAGTAAGACTCTCATGTCCCACCCCCAATCTATGATACGCACCCCCTAATCTATGATACGCCCCGCACACTACTGCATATCAATTTTCATAAGGTAGTATGCATATAAAATAAAAAAATGTTATTGTAACCTAATTAATACCGACCGATTGCATTAAAGAAGATTGGTTGGGGGATGCCAACATCGGCGTGATAGTGGTCGCGAGGTCTGCGTAATTCTTGTCCTTAGCACATATGTACGCGTATGGGCATCGAACTTTAAGCCGACGACATGTCTGCTCTCGATACATGAGAATAGAGAGGAAATGAACTCTTGTATATAAGCTATGTAACAAATATATTTGGTACTGTGTGTCAATCCAAGATACTTGCATTTAAAATATGTCCCATGATCATGGGACACATTGTATATTTAAACTAATGTAGACAATACAGGGGAATAGTTAAGTTTACCAGTACAGAAACAGAAATTAAACCACCAATCACATAATAAAGAAATATAATACACTAAATTCGGAGAACAAAAATAGGCATGACTAAATAGAGATAGGCGATCTTCTAAAAATTGTTCAAGAGGGTGGGTTTTAAGCTGATAAACCAATGGGATAGGCAGGAACCAAAAATTGTGCGAGAAGAGACCTGCACAAAATACGATCCGCGGGCCGTATGTGACCCACTTGTTTATCCAGTGTGCCCCACGTGGAATTTTCCTCACTTACAATGGCCCAAGAAATGTTTTCAACCAGGAGAAATAAACAACATCCAATTTCAAAATGTAATCCCTATTCAACATAAACAAACAGTATTTGGAACTAATATGGTGTAGGTCCCACATTTGCTAATTTCAGCTTTCGATTTTTCATGGATTTCTTCAAGTCATCAACAATCGTCTGATCCATATTTTGCCACTCCTTTAGCAATGTTTCTTTAAGGGTTGCCACTGACGTGATTTTGGTTGCACGCTCTTGAAATATTCGATCAAGAGGCTCCCAAACGTGCTCGATTCATTTCAGGTTTTGTGGCTACCTATGGCTGTGACTTGATTCCTTGCGATTCCCTCCAGGACTTTGCTACTTTGCTCGTATGACATGGCGCTCCATCTTCTTGAAAAAGGTAGACATTCCTGTCAATCTGATTGGTTTCATATAATGGGAGTAGTCCTTTCTCTAATATTTGACAGTATTTTGGACCATTCAACCGCTCGTCAACAAGAATCAGCTCAGATTTCCCTCCAAACCAGAAAGCACCACACATCATTACTCCAATCCCTCCATGTTTCACGGTGGCCTTCAGACATTCAGTGTTCCTAGTCTCATTCTGATTTCCCCATACATAAACCAATCTCGAATAAGAATATTAGAAGAATTTACTTTCATCTGACCAAATTACAGACTGCCAAAATTCATAATCTTTGCTCTCGAATTCTCTCGCCCAGTCCCTACGAAGGTTCCTGTTAACATCTGAAATCAAGGGCTTCTTTCTTGCAACTCTTCTTTGTTAGCCTATTTCTTTTAGAGTCTTTCTCGCCGCATATGGCGACATTTCCATGCTGTTGGCGACATCTTTGACGCTCTGACGACGGTTTCTAATGACTTCCTTATTCGGCGCTTTTTTTGTTCGCTCAGACACGATGCTTGGTCTTCCTGAAAGTTGTTCCACACAACGATGGTCTTCTTCATTAAATTTCTTGACAATATTATTAACCGTTTGATGATTAACCTGGAAAAACCTAGCAATTTCTCTATTTGACTAGCCACACTGATGCTATCCTATTATTTGCCCTCAGTGAAATTCACCTCACTTCCACGAACTTTCATTGCAAAATATAAGTCAACTATTGTTCATAGATGAGAGTAGTTTGACATGGTATTGTCTGAAAAAAAAAAAAAGAAAAAGAAAAAAAAAGACGTTATTAAACAAGCCAAAATTGATGTAATCAAGGGTGGCTAAAAACTTATAGCCAACTGTATGTGACACACTTGACTATACAGTGTGGCCCACGTGGGATTTTCAAAATATTTTTTTGTGTTCAGCAGAATAATTTCGACGATTGGTCGCGTACGAAAAATTCAGTTTATGAATTTATTCAATTAATATTTCGCCATCTTTGTATCTAATTAATACTTTTAACTATTTAAAGAAAGAGAAAATATCGCTAGCCCCCCCTCTTTTTCTCTCTATTTGTTTCTGTCTCACTCGTATTTTACTCTTTAAATTTACTTCAGAGCCCCTGGTTAATTTTCGGAGTTTAATGTAACTCTTCACATTTTTAATTGTGCAGGTCTGTGCCAAAGTCTAAAAAAAAGTAACATTCTCTGAGACTGAAATTTAAACGAATCACGGCATGTATTTTTCAGTGCGCTCACTTCGCTACCGAATATGACACAAGGTCAGTTTAAAGTGGGTTTAACGACAATACCGTGGAAAACTTGCCGGTGGTGATTTTCTAAGTGTAGCTTAGATGTGGCACAAGGTCGAAAGTATGAGACACCCAGTGAGGATCAAACTCAATATTCAGTCGTAATTGTTCTAGCGAGACAAGCTTGCACCCAGTGAGGATCGAACTCACTAGGCCGTCGTAATTGTTCTAGGGATGTTGGGGTAAAGAGAAAAACTGTCAGTTGGAGAGACGCCTTGCTCTAACAGGTAACAGAAATAGATTCAAAAACAGAATGATATCTACGTGGTGTACAGAACTAGAATAATTGAGACATGCAGATGTGAGTTTTACCCATGATTTCTGGTTCACTTGAAAGTCCTTTAACCCCCCCCCCAAAAAAAAAAAACTGGAAATCAGAAGAAATTTTTTTTTAATATACTACTGTTAACCCAATACAAGGCCCAAGAGTAACGCAAGGAAGAGCGTTATTAATAAGGTTGTTGTAAGGTCTTACAGGGCGGGAGCAAGAGGTGCATATTATATGTAGGATTGATAACGGTTGACTCTAGACTTGAAGAGATTAAGATTGTAGTGATTCCATCCTCCTGGGAGTCCGTTCTCAAAGGCAACAGTTCTGGAAGAAGATAAGTTTCCAGACTTCAGTCTTAATCTAGAAATACTAAGGCAACATTAAGGAGACATTCTACCACTTCATCTCGAACGAAAACCAGAATACATGTGAAAAATTCAACGACTATAACTACTACTACTAGTAATAGTATTAATAATAATAATAATAATAATAATAATAATAATAATAATAATGATAATAATGATGGCGATGATGATGATGATGATGATGATGATGATGATGATGATGATGATGAAATACAAGCAAAACGCAAGTAATTTTTAACTATAATACCAGCAAGAGTTTTGTCGTGGAAGGTGCAGTTGTCACCCTAGGACAACTACTAACATTACTACTACTACTGCTACTACTACTACAACTAGTAGTAGAAGTTGTCATGAAAAGGAGGAGGTGTGGAGTCACGATGGAAGAATAAAACAAACTCAATCATAAACCTCTTTTCTTATTGTATTTTGCCCTTTCTTTCACCCCGAAACACATCGGACCCTCAACCGCCCCTTAATAAGCACATGTATATCAGTCAGGTCATATATTCTGCGCATTGTCCTCAAAATTAAGGTGGGTCAATCCTTTGTAACGCTATTATGAGCAATTCCCCATCCGATTAACTGGACCCAGTGGGTTTCTTTATTTTTAACACAAATTGATAGGTTATTTTCAGAAGGCTGGTTGATGGGCTAAATAGTTACGCTTTATCCATTGTTTCCACTGGCGCCAAAGATCAGTGTTCAGGCCAAGGTAAATAGATGCCAATATATATATATATATATATATATATATATATATATTAGGTTGGTGCAAAAATATTGACGTAATAATGTCGTTTTTTGACGTTAAAAATGCGTCAAAAAACGACATTATTACGTCATTATTTTTGCACCAACCTAATATATATATATATATATATATATATATATATATATATATATATATATATATATATATATATATATATATATGGGTGGGGGGTAAACAGTATGTAAATATTGATATATCAAGAAATAATTTTAGGGAAATTTATGACAAAGTGGAAGTGGTTTTCGTGTGACACGTTTAGTTCTTTATGAATTCATCAGACTAAAGTTGTTTAGGTTGATGTGACTACACATGCGCATGAAGGAGAGGAGACGTTGAGAATTATAAATTAATTTTTTTTTTTGACTGATCTTCAAATACAGACAGCGCGGAGTTGTTTTTTTTTTAGTCTTGTCAGGTTTTCTGGGTTGTTTCCGTGGCTCGAAAAGCGATGGAAACAAAGGGATGCAGGTTCGATTCCTGTCGTGGGTTGGGGCACAGTTTTTCTTTGGTAGGACTTCTCTATTTGGTCCGTTTGTTATTAATTTCAAAGTTTAATAAAATAAAAAAGAAACAGTGACAGCAACTAAAACATGTGTACCCACTAAAAATAATGTTTATAGTAAAAAGAAATAAAACAGCTAGCAAAACGTTGGTCCTTAACCCTGTCTGATCGCAGCAGATTAGGGCAGGGGTGATGGCATCATGCCTGTAGGAATTTTGGTTGTACTTCACAATTTCAAAGTCAGTTTATCTATCTATCTATCAATCTATCTATCTATCTATCTATCTATCTATCTATCTAATACTAAAAGTCTGTGATTGCTTTTGTGGTGCGCCCGTCCGGCGCATAATGATTTACGAGTTGTTTATAGAGTAAGTATTTTTATTTTAACTTTCTTTAAACAATCTCTTTAATTAAAATATTTTTAAGTTAAAGACAAACACAAAGAGATCCCGCTTTGCCGTTTCGTCCAGTTGTTTGTAGTGTAATTATTTATATTTCAGTTTTCTTTAAGCAAACAATATATTAAATATTTAAAAATATGTTTAAGTTAATCTGATTTAAAAACATATTTTAAGTGAACAAGATTTAAAAATACAAGTTGTTTATACAGTATGTATTTTTATTTTCACTTTCTTCTTTTAAATATTTAAAAAATATTTTTGGTATATTAAAAAATATTTTTAAGTTAATCTGATTCAAATTTTATCTCGAAAGTTCTATTCTTATTAAATGTTGTAAATAATCAGTAAAACATTAAACATGAACTTCTAAACCAGACAAAGGATGATGTGAACGAATTGAAATATTCAACTGAATCATAATAAAATTAGCTTTAATTTCAATGAAATGTTGAAATCAACTTCAGTGTTTTATAACCTGAACCGTCAACGGGTCACGGTTGTCTAGTTTTTATATAACAATATGTAATGCAGGCTTCTTGCCACCACAACATGACTATAGAAGTTGTCAGAGAAATTCACTAATATCTAAGAAGCATGGAGAAGCCAGTTCAAACCAACCAAGTCAAACTATGATCGTCACTATCAAGAACGACTGTGATTAATATGAGTCCTCCCCACTGCATGATGTCACATTAGTATTTATCCATTAATAAGAGTTGCAAGGAACAAAAGCTTGGCTCCCCATGTCCTATAGAGACCCAGCATAGAGAAGAAGAAGATAGATTTATTTAAGGTGCAATGATCTATTGACATGTCTCCATTTTGTATTTAGAAAATTGAGATGTAGTAGAGTGGAAGCCTGTATTGTAAATTCGTGGGGAGGGGTGCGTATCATAAATTCGAGAGGCCCCTTATCATAGATTCGGTGGGAGTCCACAAAGTCCTTGTACCGACCCTGCTTGCTACCACAACATGAAGTTGCCAGAAAAATCCAGGAAGACCTAAAAAGACCGAAGAAATTAGTCCAAAACCAACTATATGAATGACAAAAGTACGCATGAGTAGGCTTTAAGAAAGCTTTAGTCAGGTGAGGCTCGTGTATAGTGTCCTTTTATAGTCCCAGTAAACAGAAATAGTTATCTCAAAGGAGAGAGTAATAAAACAAGGGGAGACCACTCTTTATTATTCATAAGACTGATCGTCACTTTCAAGAACAATTGTGATTAATTAGAGTCGTCTTTACTGCATGATGTCACATTTGTTACTGTTGCCAAAATCCGTTCTTGTGTTTATCAAATCCCGAGTTGAACGCCATTTCACTACCGTTTACATCGTCACGTTTAGTTATGGTTAAGAAGAGTAAATTGACCAAGTTGTAAAATAACGAAAACACACTCATCACTTGACGCTCACTTTGCCATATTTGTTGCTTTATACCAGGAAAGAGAGAATTGCATGAATTCAAATCATTTTTCACTACAGCTTTTTATAAAGTTAGAATATTTAAATTTACGAACTGTTTATTTCTGGAGTTGATCCCTGGCAATTAAGAATGTAGAGACAGGGAAGCTGCTTTATATTAATTTGTTTATATACAATCCGACATCTGTAATCCGGCATACCGTGATCCAGCAACACTCATGGTCCGGCATTAGTCCTTGAAGCGGCTACAAGGGCACCGCCACAGTTTACTACTCTCCGCAGTAGTCGACAGTAACGGAATGTTTTAGGGATACGGACTTGCTCATTTCTTATATATAGCTTTGTATTTATCCATTCAAGATGCAACCCAAGAGAGCAGGAGATGCATGAAGCAATAAAAACCTTGTTTCAAAGCATTAATGATAGTTTTATTTCCTGTTTTAAGCTCTGTTCTAACAGCCATATATCTGTGGAACGAGCTGGAAAGACTATATATACAAGGGTTTTTTTGGGGGAGGTCTTTTCTGTCATTAGGCATGTTCTATGGTGCAGCAGTGGACAGGTACCAATGATGCCGGATTAACGAGAATGGACGGTATTTATATCGATATACATGATTCTTGTGGTCTACCTCGTGAGATAGTTTCCTATCTCCGGCTTACGGCAATATCACGTTGAAACACCAGTTCCCGTACGATCATTAAAGTTAAGCAACTTTGAGTTTGGTCAGTATTTAGATGGGCGACCGCTTTGGAATATCAGTTACTGTAAGTTTGGATGTGTAGGTGGCATAACAGATAATGGCTCGAAATTGTTAATCGGTGAACCGAGTTCCAATTCCCGTTGGGTTTGTTATATTCACTTACGTGCAAATAACATTGGGAAAGCTATGAATCCATATCTTTTTCCACCTCAGCTATTGGTTCATTAGTAAACCATTATTATCTAAAAAAGAAAAAAAATTCTTAGGATCTAAAAATATTTTCTGGCTTTAAATAACTTGCATAGTGTTGATAAGCCGTAGAAAAATGAATCAATCAATCAAATTCTTATTTCCCGTCTGCACCGATGATCAGTGTTCGAGCCTAGTTAAACAAAAAAAAACAAAAAAAAAAAAAAAAAAAAAACAAACAAAAAACAACCTAACATTTCCGCATACTGATTTTTAAAATGGATAAGCTCTTTCCGCTGGGAAAATTACGTTAAGAAAATCTTCCAAGTCCAGTTTCAACCCCATCTTAGCTTGTGTTTTATTCAACTGAGATTAGCCAAAACAAGGCACCTTTCTGTGAACATTGATTAATGAGGTCATCTTGCAATCTATAAATATAATTAAGTGAACCCAACACTCACCACGTGACCAGCGTCACCCTGTGCCTGGCTAACTTTGTAAACCTCTAAGTTCTGTTTTACGAGATTAGTTTAAATATTGTAGATGCGATGAGACACTTATGCACATTGAAATGGGAATATTGCCAAAAATTCGTAATGGCATATTTGTTTAATGTTAGGAAAATCATCGAAGTTTACTGCCATACTAAATGTGTTTGGCATCCCCTATAAAGGTTAGATTTCAAATAGCCTGACATGGTTTGTCCTATAATGCAGGTGCGTCTTATACGCCACAGAATACTATACTCATAAAGTGCTTACAGTTCAGCCTATGACTATTGATAACGAAAATACAGCCTAACATGCAAATTACAAATTGGAGATACCGAAATCAGACAGGTGCAATAATTTAGATATCTAGGAAGCGTATTAACAGAGGACGGAAAATGTGACACTGAAATCCGAAGGCACATTGGGATAGAGAAAGGTGCCTATCAAAAGCTAAGCAATGTATTAAGAAAAAAGAAAATTTTGTTAGAAACTAGGAAAAGAGTACTGAGCTGTTATGTAATATCAGTCCTCCTATATGGCTGTGAATACCAGACAATTTCCTCACAGATACAGAAAAAACTTGACGCAATAGAAATGTGATTCTATCGAAAGATGCTGAGGATACCATAGATTGAACATGTGTGCAACGACGAAATCCTAGAGGAAATGGCAGCAAAAAGGATGCTTACACTTAACATCAGATAGCTGAAATTTTGAGGGCACATAATGAGGAAAGAGGGCATGGAAAATTTGATACACACAGGCCAGATTGACGGTAAGAGAGACAGAAGAAAGTAACGCATAATCTACCTGACGAGCTTGAGTGAATAGATGGCCCAGCAGCATTTCGGAGATATACCAAAAAGACAAAAGTTATTAAGAGCTACAAATGGCAGGAAACTGTAGAGAGCCATGATCGCCAACGTCCTGAAGGGATACGGCAGATAGAAGAAGCAAAATATAAAACTAACATGATGTGTAACATGCCCGTGTCTCAAAGATGGAGAAAAGGATGTTTATTGAATTGAGAAAAAAAGCAAGATGTGTAAAATGATAGACGAATGAATCATAAAAAAAAAATCCCAGTAACTTTTGTGTCCGTTTGTCGCCAGTCGGCACCGCCAGTTTTCAGACATGTTTTATGTCGTTGTCCTGTCGGAGAAAAGCGGCTTTTAGATAAACGTCACTGCATTTTTATAAGCGAACGAGCAAATATCCTTCACGTCCGTTTCCTTAGTAAATGGTCATAAAATAGGGATTTCTGAAATAACAGTTTCTAACCAATTTCGATCCTCATGCTCGCTTTGTCGTCAAAGTTTTCTATCTTCCTTTCTTTCTATTTCTTCTCATTTTTCTCTATTTTAGTTTTTTTCCTCTGTTTTCTTTTCTTTCATTTCCAAATTTAATTTCGCTTTTTGATTTGATTTTCTTGAAATTTAAAAAAAAATTTCTTTGTATCTAAATTATTTCTGAATTTATTGATTATCTCTTTTTTATTTCTCGTTTTTGTTCAGTTTTTTTTAATTTTTTATTTCACTAGAGAATTATTTTCGAAACGCGGTAGCGTTGTTGAATTTCTCGCAGTATTTATTATTGTTGAAGTTATCGCTAACAATTTTATCGAGAAATTACAAACTCTAGGTTTCGTTCAATTTCGCATACCAATCGATGAAATTTGATTAAGCTGATTTGTTTGGAAAAATACTTTGACAAAAACACTACTTCGCGATATAATAATTTATTCGATTTAATTTAATTTTATAGGACTTCAAGGTAAACAATATTTTTTTTAAGAAAATTTTTTTTTTCTTTTTTAATAGTGAAGAATAAATTCTTAGGATTTCTTATTCTTGAGCATGCAACATACAACTGACCATGCGTAAACATTTCTTTCTGGAGCCAAGTTCTAACTTTTTGAAGCGTTTGGCTTTGTGATTTGTTTATAGTTCTCGTAAACGCAGAGCGAACTGGAAACTAGATTCTTGTATTTAAAAACGTAAAGAAAAGATATGCAAACAAACAATATAGCATTTTTATTAAATATATATTTGTTATTTTAATTATTGAATCGTTTTTAAAATACAGTGTAACCCGGATATAAGAGACCCTGATATAAGAGATATTTTATCTGGTCCCAAATTAGAGCCATACTTACCTAAACAAAATAGACCAAACCCAGATATAAGAGAAACCCGGATATAAGATACGTCTTCTCCGGTCCCGACAACTCTCTTATATCCGGGTTACACTGTAGTATTGTTGTATGTTAAATAAGAAAAATTTTCCCGTAAAATTTTGCTAATCCTTTTTTCTGAAATCGTTTTCTAAACTTTACCGTTCTTGTTCTCTTCATACATTTGCTTTTAGGTGCATTGTTTTTTAATCCATTCACCTCAAGCAAGGCGATAAAGCCACTAAGAAACAAGAGGTTACTTTTGGTTGAAATGAAATGAGAAGTCTTTCGGAGAAGGAACCGGAAACCCAGTACTAAAGGGGAAACAATGAATAAACCTCTACTCCTCTTCAAAAGATGAGGAAGGAGTGTAAACCGGGTGATAGGCGAATCTATCTATTCCTATTAAAATGAACGTATCCGCGTTTTATTTTTTTAAAACCATTTGTATGTCTTTTAGTCGATATTTTGTTAATTTTTCCACATTTTCTGTATGATAGGAGAGAATAAAAATAAGCCGAGTAAATAATTTACCTCGTCGTGGAACAAAGGCTAGCAAGCTGGATATCAAACAATTCCAAAGTTGAAACCAAATAAGAGAAAAAAGTACAACGCATATTCCTTAAACAGGATAACAATATACACTTGAAGAAGGCTGGAGAATATATCAGCCCAAAATATGTTAATGATAACAGAGGTGAAGGCAATAGTCCGGATAATTTACAGAATAATACCTTCAGGTAATTAGCAATATTCTATAATGATTGTCGTGTGTTGAGAGTGTAGAGAGTAATGTGATTTCTGTTTGGTTTCTGGCATCTTAATTTATCAAATTGTGCACATTTTCTAAAAAAAAAAAAAAAAAAAAAAAACTTTATGAAATGTGATCAAGAAGGATGGAGCTATATAAATAAACGTCGATTGGTGTATATCTTTCATGGACTAATAGAAAAGGCGCTGCCTTTTTTTTTTAAATCAAATCACCCCAAGCAAGGCGATAATGCCACTAAGACGCAAAAAGCTACTAGGAGTGAAAGAGAATGAAAAAACTTCAGAAAGGAACGGAAACCTAACCCTAAACAGGAAACAACTGATAAATTTCTACTCCTTATCAAAAGACCTGGGAAGTGTGAGGACCGCGCGATAGTAAAGACCTATCTATTCCTATCAGGGGAAAAAAAATAATAGTAAATATAATTTAAAATTTTAGTCGGAGACGTTAGAAGTATCGAGTTCGAGAAGTAGATGTTCGAAAGAAACGGAAATCCAACCCTAAACATAAAACAAGTGATAAACCTATACTCCTTTTCAAAAGAGCAGGAAGAGTGTGAACTGGACGATCAGATAGGCTACCAAGTGAAAAGGATATCAGTTCAGATTTTCTTATTTAGTTACATTTATAGAATTAAATATGACAACTACTTGAGCATCGTGATAAAATACAACAAAATACAATGAACGAGAACCTAAATATCAATAATGAAAATCTTTCACCTATTAAATTCGAAGAATGTAAAATATATTTGGTTGCCATATCGTGCATTATTAACAAAAACTTTTTTTTTTATAAAATATTACTATTTTAGTGAGGTTATTCCTCAATTGCTTACTCAGACTTTTTGGCCTTGTGTTCAGATTAAGCAAAGTAACAATAGATGCAGGTATAGTAACGGCGCCATAGCAATTTCCCTGACTGTCATTCAAATAATCACCTCAGCAGAAATCCACGCGGAAGATCCGTGGGGGCCAAAATTACAGCTACAGGTAACTATTCCTGCAGAATAATGAAATTTGCAATTCCGCTGAAAGGTCGGTGAAGCTCATTAGCATTAATTTGCTTCAGAAATGAAAACTCATAATTCAGTCTGAGAAATTTGCTAGAAAGTGGGTGTACTGTCGTTGGTTCTACCTAACATTTAGACCAAGTAACTCGGTTGATAAGAGAGGCTCCAAGTAGACTTTGCTTTTTTCCTACTCATTCGGCATCTGGTCAAAGACTTCCTTCCTTTCTTCTCCTTTGCGCGATTAAAACAAAGTAAGAACGCGAGAGATGCGTGCTTAAATGGCTGAGTGGAAGCAAGACGGAAGGAGAATAATAGAATGGAATGTTCTTTCGGTGCGCATGCGTATGACGTAAAGCAGTAAATTATGTAACCATGAACATATCAGCATGTTAGACGGATGTTTAAAGTAGACGGCGTACAATAAGAGGTAAAAAAATACGGCGGGTAGGAAATAGGTAAATATATGGAGGTTTACATGGCTTAACTTAGGCAGGTACAAGAATAAAGGGCCGAACATTAAAAATTCTAAAGTGACATAAAATAATTATAGATTAATTGTTTGTAGGATAGATTCACAAAAGATTGTATTACGGTTGGAAAATCATTTACAAATACTGAAATTATATATCTATCTATTCCAGTCCGTTCATATCTATCTATCTATCTATCTATCTATCTATCTATCTATCTATCTATCTATCTATCTGTATCTGTATATATTTCTGAGATGAGGTATTATGTAGATAGATAGATAGATAGATTATTTACATTGTTCGGAGTATCGTCTTCATCTTTGTTGCCATATATATCACAACGTTTCGGCCGTTGTATGCTCCGGCCTTCTTCAGGTGACTGGAATGTCGAACTGAACCCTTTATTTATATTTATCAGGCGTGGCTGATCATATATGAAGAGAAAAGTGAGATCACCGCCTTCTGCGGGATCAGGTTGAAATCATAAACAAAGAACATCATTGTAAAAGTCAGCACATATGCTAGGCCACAATAATAAGGAGTGCCAGAGAAAAACAATAATAACAACGAAAATTGCAATATGAGTACTGGTAGAAATGCTTGCTTAAGGCATTAGGTTTATAAGAAATTCATACACAGATGTCTTCAATGCCACATGACACTGTGGATAAAGGCGTTAGTTTCAGTGAGAGGACCCAAAGAGTGTGAGTTCAATACCTGATTAAGGCGGTGGAGAACTTGGCGAGGAGAATTAACAGGATATAACTGATAACTGACATCCATTAGACATGGCACGTGGAACTAGAACAGTCTACTCCAACGAGCGAAATAAAGGGTTCAGTTCGACATTCCAACTACCTGAAGAAGGCCGGAGCATACTACGGGCGACACGTCGTGATAAATATGGCAATAAAGATGAAGGCGATAGTCCGAACAATGTAAATAATCTATCTATCTATCTATCTATCTATCTATCTATCTATCTATCTATCTATCTATCTATCTATCTATCTATCTATCTCATTCTGTTCATATCTATCTATCTATCTATATATCTATCTATCTATCTGATTCTGATCGTTTACTGATATATATGAAGTATAACTTCGTCTGTTACAAGGTCAGACTTTGTTTCATCTAGTGAGAATAGAACTTATAGTAGTAATGACATGTTTAACTAAAATACCTATGTCTCTTTGTCTCATATGAACTCTCTGAGTTATCTCTCATCAACGAAATCTACACTAGCTTGAATACCACATTCAACGTTTCAATGCTCAACAGGAACATGGACTGTAATTATTTGTTTAACAAAAAAAAAACAAAAAAAAAAACATATGGGAAACAATATATAAATTTTGATATATCAAGAATAACTTCAGCAAAACCCAATACAAAGTGGAAAAACTTTAGGGCTTTATGGGACTAAACAAAACGCTTCACACGAAAACTTTTCCACTTTGTAATAGATTTTTCTAATATATATATATATATATATATATATATATATATATATATATATATATATATATATATATATGTACATACCGAGTGTAACAGTGAAATTGTCCAAATAGTGTAACAGTATAATTTTTTATCCCACAGAATGTTTAATATATAAAAAAAACCACTAAACTAATCAAGTATTTTTCACTTTTTCAGATTAAAATCATTTTGTGTCAACCTCACTGTCAATGGTGAGAGGAAAAAGATCATTCGGGCCTTCAGTAATTGTACCAACATTCATACTCTAGCTTCCATCTTCAAAGTCCATTCAAGTGCCATCAAGAGAATGGTGAATAATTTAAAAAATAAGGGAACAGTAGAGAAGAAAACTGGATTAGGAGACCACAACAGAAAGAGGGTTCGTCATTTCAGCTTAGGGCTAAAGAGATAAATTAGAATCGAACTGAGTCCATTAGACGTTTGACATGTGAGAAAGGAGTTTCAGCTATGACCGTCGAAAGAGCAGTGAAAAAAGACTTGAAAAGTAAATCATGCGTGAAACCTGTGAGACACTTTTTTACACCAGAACAGAAAGTTAGAAGGTTAGAGAGGGCAAAGAACATCTTGAATAAGTTGGAAAATGATTCCGGAATAATGACATGTTCATCATTAATTAATGATGAACATGTCATTTTCTTTTATGATCGATTTAATCACGATTCTTCTGTTAAGCTTAGAGAGTAATTATACGTTCTTATTGCTCAATGCAAAGTCCAGTAGTGTTATAAAAACCTCGGAGAATTCCAGTAAGAGATGTTTTATCATTTGTAAGATAGAACGGTTCAACTCTTAATCTAACAAATGAATAATTTTGCTTTTACACGATTTGGACAATTTTGGTGTTACACCCGGTATATATATATATATATATATATATATATATATATATATATATATATATATATATATAGATAGATAGATAGATAGATAATATTAGTGGTAAATATACATATATATGCAAAATTCACAGGTGCATATACACACATGTATATTTTTTTGAATAAAAAATTCCGAGAGGATAGAATCCAGGTAGAACTCAATGTCCAGTAAGTAAGTAAGGATATAATAAAAAGGCTTAAACACTAATATTTCATGGTCATAATTTATTCCATTGGAATCGTAAATATATATATATATATATATATATATATATATATATATATATATGATTAATGTGAGTAAAGTTTGTCACTTAGCTGATTGATGTTACCCTCAGCCTCCAGACCTCCAGAGTTTTGTAGATGGACCTCTGTCAACTCTTCAGGGGGCATCAGCAATTTACCGCTTATATTTTTTCGATATTTTCCTTTTATGCATATATATATATATATATATATATATATATATATATATATATATATATATATATATATATATATGAAAATATCCTTCTCTTTCTATATAAAAACACACTCGAATAAGTCTGTTGAATTCCTCAGCCGAAAAATTCTGGCAACAGGATAAACAAAACAAAACAAAAATTAATATAATTGTCTAAACAAATATTAATGACTCTCTTACTTATTAGAGCATTGATTTTAAAAAGAGTGAGTTCAATAGTATGAACCACACTTGCCATTATAATGATAATTCTAAAACTGTAGACTGTTAATGCAGTTGTTTAATTAAACAATAATATTTGATGTAAACGCTTTGTTCAGATTTGTCGGCCATAGTAAAGACAGCACGAAGCCTATTGGAGACGGACTCAGTAGGCCAGTACATTATCCGTAAACTAAAAATAATATCATTGCATTTACAGGCCAGGTACCTGCCAATACTACATCATAAAGCGCACACGGAAATATATATATATTTTTTTTATTAAGAAATAGTTAAGAGTGAAGATTTACGCAAAACATACAGTGAATTGGTCGGCAGACAGCGTGTCATATTTCAGAATGTCAAGGCAAACCTATACTCAGTAAAATTAATTCAAGGGAAGATCAAAACATTGGGTGGGGATATTTTATCATATGTTCTTAATTCAAACAGCTTAGTACCTTCAGATTGCAATGTAATCAGATCACAGTAACATTTTCTTAGTACTTTTAAAAGTAAGCAAAAAATATTTTCATCCAGAATTTCAGATGTTTTTTAGCAAGAAATTAAAAAAAAAAAAATTATTTACACGATTTACATTCGGATTATTGTCCCCATCCTTGTTTTATCACAACGTTTCAATCATTGTGTCCTGCAGTCTTCATCAGTTATTTTGAACTGAAAGCTTTATTTAATCTACGGGAGTACACTGTTTACGTGCCACTGCCTATGTCTAGGAATATCTCGTCTTGTTTCTCATTTTTAGTTTTGGTCAGTTATTGCTCGCCCCTTAATTACTCTACGGATCGACATACACCTGATGAAGGCGGTCGGAAAGCACATCTACCGAAACGTTGTGATAACAATAGCAAAGATGAGGAAAATAATCTGCATGTAAATAGTGTAAATATATATTTCTTTTATTTCTTGCCGAAAAATTCGAAATTTAGGACAAAATAATTTTCTACTTACTTTTAGAAGACTTTTAAACAGTATTTATTTCGTCTAACGGCCGACTCACCCGAAAAAACTTAAAGAGAATCTCTCTTAAGTTTTCTTAAGAAACTTTACCTGGTATAGGCAATGAAAACTTAAGAAACCTTACTTGGTCTGTACATGCAATGATTTTATTTTTAGCATGGGGCTAACGTATCCAGACTACTGTGTCCATCTCCAGTAGGCTTCGTGCTGGCATATACTGTTTGAAAAACTCAAATACCTGTCTCCACTAAAAATAATGTTTCAAGTAATATTAATATATCTCCTCCATATTTCAGATACACCTTAAATAAAAGCGAAACGTTAAATCTATAAATGTTACCAGTTTCTTGCTTATCCTATTATATATATTAGGTTGGTGCAAAAATAATGACGTAATAATGTCGTTTTTTGACGTATTTTTCAACGTCAAAAAACGACATTATTACGTCATTATTTTTACATCAACCTAATATATATATATATATATATATATATATATATGTGTGTGTGTGTGTGTGTGTGTGTGTGTGTGTGTGTGTGCGTGTGTGTATGTGTGATGATAAATTAAAAAAAAAAAAAAAAACACCTTAAAAATCCGTATCGGTTATAATTTATTTCATGTATATTGTTATATTCATCTTTTCAAACCGAAAGTTTTTAAGAAGTGGAATTTGTTATACCGAATAAAAAGGAGAAAGGAAAAAAAAAAAAAAGAAAAAAAGAGAGAGAAAAAAAGGGGGCGAAAATAAAAAATAAAAAGGAAGACATAAGAATAATGAAAAGGGAAGAAAGAAAAAATACAAATATAAAAAAAATAAAAATTAAGGGAAGAAAGAAAGAGAGGGAGAGAGAGAAAAAGAGAAAAGGAGAGAGAGAGGGAGAAAGAATTGAATTAATGTCCACTTCGAATTATCCTTGCCAATTACAAATTGGTATTATATATATATATATATATGTGTTTGTCTGTGTATAATTCAATTTCAAAATATAAACAAAATTTCACTGTGACTTCAAGTTTCACGCTATGAAGCGATCCTCAGACGGTTTACTGTGAAGTTTTGCGTTTCAGATATTTTTAGGTTGAATTCATTTTACATCAGTATCAGTTCGAATTAACAGAGTATCAGGAAAACCTAATGTTTTATTTCTATTTTTTTATATGGGAATTCAATTGTAGGTTCTATTAAAGTGAGTTTCTTTGTGAGAATTAGTAATTTTTAGTATTATGCCGATAGTAATTTAGTAAGGCGTGATTTATATAATGAAAGTATTCAGCATTTTTGGATAAGATATTTTGAAATTATCTGAAAACAAATATTCCTAAAGAGAGTCAGGTCAGAATATCGCTGAGAGGAAAAAACCGCAGGTAGTCCCAGTTTTTGTTTGTAAAAACTATTTTTGAATGTGAAAAAAAAAAATTAGTTTATTCAATGTCGACAAAAGTTTTACAACTTATGTTGTTTGGTAGGTAGAGGTTTTTGATGTTGATTTTGGATTTTGTTGGGTAGTTCATCAGTAAAGTCAAACATTTACTAACTGGTATATTAATACATGAGGAGTTAATATCTAAGCTAGTGATGATTTTTTTTTTTCTGTTCATGTTTTCCAATTTCTTTTCAATGAGATCGTGAGAATTTTTAAGGTTCGATTAAAAAAAAAAAATCAATAAAAAAAACTAATAAAAAAATGAAAACAAAATATAGGTGCTACTAATGTGTTTTATTTTTTAATCCGGCATATTTTATTACTTCCAGCGTAATTTTTAGTGGATACCCGTATTTGAGATTTTAAACAGTTTTTATTTCGCCTATCGACATACGAACTCGAGAAAACTTAACAGCTTTTCTTTATTAAATTTTTACGAGAGCACAGGCCGGTAGACGAAAAAAAAAAATCACTGTTTAAAAAAGAATCGTCTACACTACGGGTACCCACTAAGTAGCATTTTCAGTAATAAGGATTAATTAATAGATAATCATCCATGAATGCTTTCACTTTATCCAAGCCAGATTAACTTCGTAACAGGAATCCTCATTTTCGAGAGTTCCAAGCTCTCTTGTCAAATCGACATCTTACAACCTGTCAATGTCAATGTTTATAAATTTCTTATAAATGATTCTTTTTTCAGGTAACATTTATATAGGTTCCTTCATGAGATCGCTAAAAAAGAGCATACCATGATGAAAAAAAAGCCAAACTTGACGAAAACAAAATTTTATCGTCTAAATGTTTATCTTATTATTAAGAGGAAAGATCAAAGTATTTTGGGGGTATTTTTTTTTTTTACATTTATTAATCGTTCCTAGCACGTTCGAAGTTTTCGTTAAAAAACTTGTTTTTTTGAGTCAATAACCATTTTTTTCCATTTTATATATATATATAAAAAAAAAATCTCCGTTTCAAATTCTTTTAAAAATCAGTTATAATTTTTTCATAACTAATTTTAAGAAAATTAAAAATTATAATGTTTATTTAAAATATTTTGAAACAAGCATTACTTAGTTTCTGCGCCGAAAAGAAGTTTAAAAATAAAACAAAGCAGGTCATAACATTTCGCGTCACTTGACAAGTGATGATTGATGATTTCATCACGTATTGACAGTTTACGCGAGGAAAACTTATCGTACGGTAGGACAGATGTGATATAATTATCTAGGTTTAAGTGAACACATTATTTACCTCGTTATTTTTAAGGAAAACTTTCAGCACTCTAATTTCTTTTTTCTACTTAGCTTTCACCTTTACGTTTACTATACTTTATGGAAAATATATTATAAAAAAATTAAGATAAGACTGTTCAGAGTGAGATTAAATTTCATAAGAAAGGTATCTAATTAATTTATAGGTACCTTTCTTATGAAATTTTATCAGAAGTGTACATAAAATACTATAATTTTATGTAAATTTATTACATTTTATTGTCTTATTTGTATTTCCATTCCTTTTATTATTAATTTTGATATTTCATTTATGAAAATATGATATAACTGAGATTAATATAAAAATAAGATCATATAAATTTCATAAGATGATACTAATACTTCTAAGTACTCTTCTCAGTTGAAACTGAAAATCAAATTAACTTCTCCACGCGTGTTTTGCAAAAATAAAGGCCTTAACAACGTCGAACAATGTTTAACTCAAATAACGCAACTTAATTGCATTCTTGCCGATCTTCCATACTTTATAATTACAGCCGTATTATAAACACAAAATTACATTTCTTAATTACTGCGGGTCTTCTGATTGGTCGAAATTATAAAATTTACAATTCGCTAAAAATGATCAATCTCACAAGGACATTCAAGAAACTGAACCCGGCTTTCAACTAATTTTATAATATTTTAACAACTTAAATGCAAAAATCTAAAATAATTAAAGAAATAACATATGAGTGTATTAAAAATTCATTTTTCATCGAAAAAAATTTTTGCTTTCAGAAAATATTATCCATATTCATAAAAAACAATTAAAAGCAAATAAAAGCAGTTGAAATTAAATGATATCTTTGTTTTATTGAGTTTTGTATGTTACAATTCAGAGCTGATTTTCAGGTAGCTCCAATTAAAAAAAATACATGGTTTGCTTTCCTCAGAGCCTTGTGCTTTTAACTAATATAATCACTAAACTGAATGCGATTGAATTTCTGGAGTTTTCATAAAATTATTTGGGGGGGGGGGAATAAATATA
Source organism: Acanthosepion lycidas (assembly GCA_963932145.1). Taxonomy (NCBI): domain Eukaryota; kingdom Metazoa; phylum Mollusca; class Cephalopoda; order Sepiida; family Sepiidae; genus Acanthosepion; species Acanthosepion lycidas. Next base: position 53,751,764 of record OZ010590.1, read on the forward strand.
AAAAAAATATTTTTCCATGACTTTAAAAAAAAGAAAACATTTATAATAATTTCCATCATTTGTGAATAGTTTCTGAAAGTTTCATTAACATCCGACAATTATTTTTATTTTTGCAAGATTTTCCAAATTAATGCCTGTCATACAAAAAAAAAAAAAAAAAAAAAAAATGCTAAAAATTTATTTTACTAGTTTCGGTCATACAAAAAGAAACAAGTTTTTTTTTTAATCAAAATTTAGAATGTTCTAAAAAGAAGGAAACATTTTAAAAAGTAATTAAAAAATACTTCGATCTTTCCTCTTAATAATAGCATAAACATTTAGACGATAAAATTTTGTTTCATTATGTTTGGCGTCTTTTTCATCAGACTATGCTCTTTTTTTTAGCAATCTCATGAAGGTACCTACATTTATAATAAGAAGGTTAACTTAAAATCTACCTACTCGTCTCATATTGGAATCATTTGCCTCCATATTTTTCTACGTTCGTATATTATGTTAATAGAAGTTAAATAATTATCAGATTTATATCATTATTCTAGTAAATAATTTATGATTTAATATTTATTTATATATTTTGTTTTCAGTTAGGTCCCCTTTATAACACATGCTACAGGCTTCATACTAATTTAATCCGGCCCTAGATTTTCATAAACACACAAACCCAACACTCAATGCGATTTATTATCTCTGGTATATAGAGCTCTCCTCACAAATTAGCAAAAGCCCAAGGAAAAATTTAACGCCTCTTTCAGTAATAATCAGCCATATAATAAATACATAAATAGAAATAAAAAAAAATCAAATTCGTTAAAATCTAATTTTTAAGGATTTTGTTAACGCTACAGAATTTAATTATGGCGTGAAAAACGGACATATTTAAAATATTAAGTTAAACAGTAAGAGAAAAAATAAGCATACACACACACAAAAAAAGAAAATAATTGGTACTTATTTTTTATTTCATCCTCGATCGAGTTTTTGATAAGAGAGGTGCGAAGCCAGTCAACCCGGAAAATTCTTTTTTTTGTGTGCTTACTTTTTCTCTTGGCTGTTCAAATTAATATTTTAAATATGTCCGTTTTTCACACCATAATCTAATTTTTTAGCAATACAGCTAAAGTCAATATCATGCGTTCATGGGTTTTATTTTAATTATATTTTGCCTCGTTAACGTAATTATCTTTCGTATATATTATATACGAAAATTCTTGGCCCGTTCCATTTCAGAAAGTCTGAACAAATATAAGAATATTTGGAAAGTGCGTTTTGGTCGGGCAGTATGTTTTCAGCACCTCTTCGTACATATATATATATATATATATATATATATATATATATATATATATATATATATATATATATATATGTATTATAATGAATATTACACACTCAATATATATATATTATAATGAATATTACACACTATATATAATAATAATAATAATAATAATAATAATAATAATATATTATAACGAATATTACACACATATATATTATAATGAATATTACACACTCAAAATTCGATAGGTAATAAATAAGATAGCAATATGTTTTTTAATTGTAATCTGGAGTAATTTTTTTCCATTTTCATTTGTGATTTTGTTTGTAAGTCTGAAAGTTTGAGAGCTGTTTTTAAAGCTCTCATGAAATAAAAATTATTACCTGCAGGATTTTAAGTGTTTGATATTCATTAATTAATAATAATTTTGCTCTGACATAAAGCTCTCCCTGGATCTATACCCGCCTGGAAATTCCATACGGATTACCACATTGTATAATTATTATATATATATATATATATATATATATATATATATATATATATATATTTGTGTATTTAGGCAGCAATCCTTCTTTCATGCACATTTCATTGAATACGACAGACAAGGTGCTTTGATTTAGTTTAATAAATAGTTATATATATTACAGGCAAACAAATTATTAAAAAAAACCCGAAAAAGAAATATTTTTTGTATTTTTTAAAAGTGAAGATGACGTTTCATTAACTACAATGTATTTGTTTTTATTTTGACAAAAACAATAAACACTTATCTATAAAGAAATTATCATACAACAGCATCATATTCTGTTTTCGTCAATAAAACCACCATCTGCTTTAATTACTGCTTTACAAATTCTTGGCATTTTTTCCAACAGTTTTGGAAAAAAGTATATGGATACCTTCCCAAGCATTCTTCAACCAGTAAAAAAGCTCACTCTCACGCTTTAGGTATTCTCTTCGAACTATACTATCCAATTCATCCCATGCTATTTCGATGAGAGAGACGTCAGGGGCTTGAGGCAACCAATTAATAATTTCCCAACTTTTGTTCTTTTTTTTGACTCAAGGTAATTTTGACATAATTTAGAAGAGTGTTTTGGATCATTGTCTTGTTGAAAGGCGCTATTTTTTTCAAATTTAACGTAAGCCAGATGTTATAGCATGTCTTTACAAAACTGAATGACATTGTTCCTTTTTCATGATTCCCTTGACCTGAATCAAATCTCCAGCCCTTTTGGTAATCGCAAAATGTATAGTGAGGGGTTAATGGTGAAAAAATATAATGGTCCTCATGTAATATATTAATAAATTAGTAAAATATATTGCGGACAGCCGAATCCAAATTTGAACTTTTTGTTGTAAGAGGAGCCTTGAGAAAGGCTGAAAAAATAAAAGCAAATACACTGGAATTAATGAATTTGCATCTATTACTTTAAAAAATACAGAAATATCTCATATATATATATATATATATATATATATATATATATATATATATATATATATATATATATATAAAATACAGAAATATCTCATATATATATATATATATATATATATATATATATATATATATATATATTTGTGTGTGTGTGTATGAATGAAAAGATAGGAAGAAAACTATACTTAGTTTTTAGCCAACGCGTTTCGTCATCTGACGGAGTTTATCAAGGCAAATGTGATGTGATTATTTTTTGTTTTGTTTTTTTGTTTTTTTTTTTACAGTGAGGTTCACCCTTTAAAAATTCCGGGAGCCACTCAAAGTAGAGCGCTGCGTTTGGTGGCCATTTGTGTGTATAAGAATGAAAGATGCTGGTTAATCCTTGCCTTGATCAGGTTAAGATTGTAGTGATCGGAGAAACATCCTGCTGGTAGTCGGTTCGCGAGAAGAAGCTGCTCGAGTGGAACTTCTCACCAATGGAATACGGAGGTAATGTGGGTGATTTGCTACTATGTAAGTGGCATGGCGTGTTCTTGCTGTGAAGGTTTGCCTCGGCAAGACCAGAGAATATAGTTCGTCCGAGCACCTTCGTGGAAAGCGGGAGAGCAGCGAGAGGCTTGTCACATCCCGCCTGTGGGAGAGGAATTGAAGAGTGGAGAATAATTCGTTACCCATAAGAGCTCGGAGTCGTTTTTTTTTTAACTCTGTGGAATCTAACTATTAGGTTGGTGCAAAAATAATTTCGTTTTCTCACATAGTAACATATGTTAGAAAACGAAATTATTTTTGCACCAACCTAATAGCTTGGTCTTCGAGGCATTGAATGTAACCAGCCAGTTTTTACGCTATTCGGTAGTTTGTGCAAGAGAGATCAGTCGCCAATCTCTGACCATCGAGAGTTTTAGAGGTGCGCCCGTATATAGTCGTATCATCGACATAGCTATTTAAAATGATCTGAGTATATTCTTAGGCAGATCATTTATGAAAATCAAAAAGACGTTTGATCCGAGGAGTGATTCCTGGGGGACGCCTGCGTTGACCTCTAGGGATCCAGAGGACTGGCCATTGATAACTAATTTCATGGACCTACCTGTTGGAAGGATTTTATAATCGGGAAGTCCCTTCCAGTGATTCCTTAACTGGAGAGCTTGTGTAGTAAGCCTTTGTGCCACACCTTATCAAAGGCCATTGAGATATGTAGTGCTATGGTCCTCGGGGTGTGTTTGTCGTCCATAGCCTCACTGATTCTGTGGGTGATAGTAGGATGTCGGCAATTGATCGGGCCGATCTAAACCTATAATGCTCGTCACTGAAGTGGTTATTCTTTTCTAGGTGCGCAACAATTATTACTCAAAATTTTTAAATTAAAGTCGCTCATAAATATTCATCAGGTTAACTGTATAGTTTAGCTTACGTCATATAGAATCTTCGAAAGGAAATTTTTAAATTTAAAGACGCTCATAAAAACTATATAGTATAGTTTTCCTCTTGTTTTTTCATCCATTTTGTCTCCTCTCCAGATATACTCTATCTGAGAATATTTACACCCCCATATATATATATATATATATATATATATATATATATATATATATATATATATATATCCTACAGTTCAAACGTTTGAAGCCACACTCAGAATTAGCATGGGATGAACTTGACAGAAAAATGAAAAAGAGCTCTTACAGTCATTGGAAAAAGAATGGAATCAAGTATCAAACTTATACTTTGAGAAACCTTTGCAGCGAATGCCAAAAATGTCTGCTGCAGTAATCAAGGCTAAAGGAGGATATTTCGACAAGAGCAAAATTTAATCATAAAATGCTTTTTTTCTTTTTTCCTCCCAGTTTATCTCCCACAGTTCTTGTTAACAATATTCTAGTCGCCAACGATTCTTCTTATGAGGTGTTAGCCGAAAAAAGTTTACCTTTTAGGGAAAAAATATGCGGTTTTGTCTGTTTTATATTTACAAGTTCTGTGGTATCTAACACACACACACACACATATTAAAATCGACCTAACAACTAAGAAGAAAATACAATGAAAGTGCACTGATTTCATAATTCTCTACGGTCAATCTCACACTTCGCTCATATAATAGCATCTATCACCGCAAAAGCATTAGCACAGTACAATGCGGTATATGAACTAATAGAGAAAAAAAGAGATCTGCACTGTGTCAGTAAATTTAAAATCCAGCAAACGTTAATAGCTTCAGTACGCACACACGCACGCACACATATAACAATAGATTTTACACCCCAATTATTTATTCTGCAACATAAAAACCCTTTTTCAATGTACTTAATTCAGTGGTAAATATTAGTCATGTGATCGAAGATTATACAGTGAAATCTACTAACTTTGTGTCAGGTTACCCCCCCCAAACTCTCTTTCTCTCTCTCTCTGTCTCTGTCTGTCTGTCGCTCTCTCTCTCTATCTATCTAAATTCATCAAAGTTATTTTTCATGAAAGATGGATGAAAATCCAGTTGCCTCAATACGTATTAGGTACTGCTTCGGCCGACAGATGGCGAAGCTGGTTATTTTCTTGTTAGATAATCTTATCAGTTTTAATTCTGTATCAGCCCTGTTGCTGCGTCTACGCTCACCTCGCTATACTTCCAATCTCCCGGGTCCTATAGTTCCTGATTAACCAAATAGGCAGTGGATAAACAACCATGAAAATCCCCAGCCACACCTTGAAGTCTTTGGAACACGTTCAGCTAATTGACGTTTTTTTCTCTGCCTTTCTTTAAAGCTGATTTCATTGGAAACTCGAAAACAATAAGTAATTTTGCTACAAAACCATTTTCTTATATATTTAAATGTAGAAATACAGAGAAAACTAGGAAAGCGATGGGGGGAATGTGAACAGAAATTAATACTATGGGACTATTATATTAGGCCCATCGCCAAGGGAGCTCTTTATGTAGGACTTACACCACCAATAAAAGTTACCATCCACTGTGAGAATGAAGAGAAATAATTTTAGTATGAAAATTCCTACTCGCGTCCCCTTATATTGATTTTCTAAGCGTAGCTTAGATAGGGCACAAGGCCGAAAGTGTGGGGCACCCAGTGAGGATCAAACTCACTATTAAGTTGTAACTGTTTTAGCAAGACAAGTTTATTTTAAGTTGTAACTGTTTTAGCAAGACACCACGGCGAAGTGCCCATCGACTCCTGTTATAAAAGCCACCATTCTGTTGACGTACTTGTATTATGGCTAAGATAAGTTTTCCTTTTGTTTTTATTCATATTGTACTTTTACAGATATACTCTATCTGAAATTTTTACAAACACATACACACACACCCACATATATACATATATACATACATACATACATACATACATACATACATATATATATATATATATATATATATATATATATATATATATATATATATATAAGCGGACACTTACATCAACACCGAAAGATGTTTCAAGATTTAACGCAAACTTCACGCCATGGTTTTTATATTTGCATATCACTGATATTGAGTATATATGTTCTTATCACACACACACACACACACGCACACACACACACACACACACACACACACACACACACACATATATATATATATATATATATATATATGTGTGTGTGTGTGTGTATGTATGTAGATCAATATGTATATATATATATATATTTATTATATATGTGTGTGTGTGTTTGGGCACCCCGAGGCGGTGTAGTGGTTAGCAAGATTGTCTCGTTAGCACAATTACCAATGAGTAGTGAGTTCTATCCTCACTGGGTGCCCCATAATTTCGGCCTTGTGCCACATCTAAGCTACGCTTGGGAAATCACTATATGTGCGTGAGTGTGTGTATCAATGAAGATACAGAACGAATAGAGTACAATTTCAACGTTCGTAACATTTAATTTTAAAGAGAGCTCAATACAGAGTAGAGCAATATTGTTTATTTTAGGATATTACACCGAACATATGTAAAAACCGCTACACAATTGCCGTCGTGTTTCGATGCATATGAATGGATCTCATCATGCTGTCCAGTAATTTTATAATCAGATATTAAAGTAATTTCCGTGGCGTGTAATGAACTGAATCGCTTATGCATAACATTACATTTGATTTATCTTAGGACTGCGAATTTCTTACAACTGTCAAATGTTCGAAACGATGTTCTTCATTCAATTTTAGCAATGACTATTTAGCGACTTTATCTAGTATCACTTGTATATTCTTATAGTTTGCCGCATTATCGTTTATCCTACTTCTCAAAGTTAGCATTCTTGAACATAAACCACTTATGACGCGGACTGCTTTCAAGCGGATCAGTTCTATAGATTTCATCAATCTCCTTCTTCGTTCCTGTTTGTCTTGTCTAACTTGAAATTAGTATGGTCCAGTACATTTTGAATCTGCTGCTGCTATTAGTTTGTTGATCAACCCCTAATTGTTTTGTTTCGATTTTGAAACTTGTATGAACCGTAACTGAGCGATTTATGAACTCTTTTAAAACGACTATATAAAAACTTAACGTAAAAATGACTCTGATGTACTCTTCTGGTGTAGTATGAAATGCAGATATTTTTATTAGTTTTATTTATTTATTTTTGCCTTAGGCTTCATATGACTTGAAATAATAAAAACCTTGAAATGGCGATATACCTGACGTTTCTCCTGCCCAGAGATGTGATAGAATTTGTCGCTTCTCTAAGTAAAAATTCCCAAAAACATCTACATAATTTAAAGATTACAATTACGAAGAAAGAAAAAAGAATTAAAAATGATTAGAAAAATGAAACTTAAAAAAAAAAAAAAAAAAAATAAATAACAATTTTTAGGATAAAATTTTGTTACAAAATCTTGCCGCCAGGGGCTGGCGGCAAGATTTTGTAACAAAATTTTATCCTAAAAATTGTTATTTATTTATTTTTTTTTAAGTTTCATTTTGGAGGTTGTGTTAATTTCTGGTTTATGCTGTCTTCTTGAGATAAAATAACAATAGTTACAAAGAATAAACTGACCAGTCTAGGAGTTGGCGTATGCTTACGTAGTGGAGACACTTAGGGGTCAGTTTTTCATTTCCACTATTTGATGCTATCTGGCAATGAGCAGATCCAAGACTACCAGATTACATATTACCTGTTTTACTGATTACGCATCAATAGCATATCTGTTGGATTCGTTAAGATATTAGATATGCAGATGACACAGTGTTGATAGCAAACACAGAAAATAAACTACAGGATCCCCCATAAAAGTTAGTAAAGGAAAAAAAAGGAGAAAGCATCAATTGTAAGAAGACAGAATGTATTATTGTCACCAAAAAGAAGAGCCCAACATGCAAATTACAATGTTGGGATGCCAAAATCAAGCAAGTACAAAAATTCAAATATCTAGCAAGTGTTTTAACAGAGGACGGAAAATGCGACACGGAAATCCGAAGGGTAATTGTGATATTGAAAAATGCCTTCCAAAAGCTAAGGAAAGTATTAAGAAACAGGAAAATCTGATTAGAAACAAAGAAAATAGTACTTAACTATGAAATATCGGTTTACCTATATGGCAGTGAATACAGGGCAATTTCCTCACAGATTCATAGGATGTGGGAGTCTTATCTCGCCTGGCTGGTGATCGCTGGTCGTTTTGTTTAAATCCTCTTTTTCTTTTGGTCGGTGTCGCGAAATGTTCTTTGGCTTCAGAGACAAAAAAATATCAACAAAGAGAACTTTTAACTTAATTTTATTAGTGTCGCCGACGTACATTCTATCAAGTAGGGGTTACTACACCCCCTATTAGGGAGCCGCTTCCAAACACGAAATCTCACACGTCCATTTCCTTTGATGTGTAACAACCAGCACTCGAAAGACCCTTTCCCCTTTTCCCCACGATAGCGGATGATGTCCCTCTACAATCATTGTTAAAATAGGTTAAAAAAACTTGGTGCCCAGCACTTAACAGTTGTAAGACTTTCACAAAGTATAGGGGCTTACGGCCGCATCACGTTGAAACACCGGTTCCTTTACGATCATCGAAGTAAAGCAACGTCGTGACCGGTCAGTACCTAGATGGGTTACCGTTTGGGAATACTATGTGCTGTAAGCTTGGATGTGCAGGTGGTGAATTGTTTATCGGAGTACCAAGTTTCAAACCCAGTTGGGTTTGTTGTATTCATTTACGCGCAATTACCCTTGGGAAAGGTATGAATCCACCTCTTCCACCAGCTATGGGTTAATTAGTAAAATTTGTTTCACTAAACCATTATTATCTCCAGAAAAAAGGAAAAATTCTTACGATCAAATAATATTTTCTGGCTTTAAATAACCTGCAAAGTGTTGATAAGCCGTAGAAAACGAATCAATCAAGCAATCAAATTCCTAATTCCGATCAGCGCCAAAGATCCGTTTTCGAGGCTAGTTAAAAAAACAACTAACATTTCCGAATACTGATTTTTAAAATGGGCAATCTCTTTCCGCCGGGAAAATTACCCTAAGAAAATCTTCCTAGTCCAGCTACAATCCCATCTTAGCTTGTTTCTTATTCAACTGAGAACACTGATTAATGAAGTCATTTTTCTGTCTTTAAATAACTTGCAAAGGGTTGATAAACCGTAAGAACGAATCAATCAAATAAAAAGAAGCAATGTATAGGGACGTTTCAAAAAGAAATAAAATAAGTTTCAAATGAATTATCAGGTAATATTTTTTTTGTTGATAATTGTCACTGGGGTTGAAAGGTAGGGTCATGATAATAACCTGAAACGTCGAAAATCATGGGTAGGTCATAGGATTTCTTTAGCGTTAAGAGCAAGTCCAAATCCATTTTGGTGGGCTATCAAAAGTAAGTTACATTACGGTCTGCTATCAGTTGTTTCTGTAAACAATTCCCAATTACATAGCGCTTACATTTTTTTAATCCCCAGTTTCAAACGTTGATGTTGACGTTAGCAGTTCACTCCAGTCTCATTCAGCCGGGTTTCATTAACCTACAACTCTCATGCGCATCCTCCTAACCTATTTTGGTCAACCGATAACTATTGCAATGCGTTATTTTGACCTAAGATTCAGCATCAACAGCAGCTTTTACCTACACGTGACTCCTGTCTATCGCTGACGTGTCATTTGACTAGGTTGTCACAACAACCTATTCAAAGACAGACTGTTTATTAAATAAAGAGCTACTATTCCAATGTTAAGTTCCAAGACAAGCATTCTTTACTTGAAAGATCGGCAAAACAAGTTCTCATTTTATCTATCTCCGTGCCAGACTAAATCAAACGTATTTATCTATTCTTATATATCTCTCATTCCGTTCATATCTATCTATCTATCTATCTATCTATCTATCTAGTAGAGTTATAATAACCAGCTCCAATTGTAGGCCAGAATACAATATTTCTAAATTTTCATTAACCCTCTAAATCACTTGATTCAACGAGGAATAAGAATAAGACGTTCTTGTAAGATGAATATTCAAAAGATATTGGTGACAGCAGCAGTAGAAGAAGAAGAAGAAAAAGAAAAATGATTCGTTTTCTACGGCTTATCAACCCTTTGCAGGTTATTTAAAGCTAGAACATATTTTTAGATTGAAAGAATTTTCTTTTTATTTTCTGGAGATATTAGCGAAACAAGTCTTGCTAATTAACCCATACATGGGGAGAGAAGAGGTGGATTCATAACTTTACCAAGGGTATTTGCACGTAACTGAATATAACAAAAATAGCGGGAATTAGAAACTCGGCTCTCCAATTCTGAATTCCGAGTCGTTATCCATTATACCATTCGAACATCCAAGCTTACATCAACTGATATTCCCAAGCGGTCACTCATCTAGGTATTAACCAGGCTCGACGTTGTTTAGTTTTGTTGATCGGATCGTATAGGAACCAGTGTTTCAACATGACATGGCAGTAAGTAAAGAAGCGAGCGATACTTGGATATATAAAGAGATTCTATGCTATACATTTGACAAAGTGTCTTTTTTGAAGATTTTATGGTCCAAGGTTAGGAACATGGAAGAACAACACGAAACACCAGAGTAGAAATAACAAAGAATATATTACAAGAAAAATAATACAAGAAAGTGGAAGGTGTTAGTATGACTGTCAGGCTGGTTTGGAGTGAACTACTATCAGCTCGACTCGATTCAATACCGATATTTAACAGTACCCCCACGACGAATGTATGTGGCACAAGGCCGAGTTTAACGTAGGTTTCTCCGAGCCCATAGGCTGGTCCCAAAATATACCCTTTGAACCTGCCTGGACAGATTCAGGGCCTGTTTACCTCCCCGGACGAAACCTTTGCCTTCGGCAAAGCTTCGTCCGGGTTCCTCTCTGCCAAAGTAGAGAGTTCGACAGAAGTCGCATCCAGTCGAGACTGTGGGTGACTCAATTCAATACCGTCCGTCTCTCTTGAGAGGCGTAGTATACATAGCGTTAGGAAGAGTTCATTCTATCGATTTAGGTAAGGACCCATGACAGTAGACGATATCTGTAAACATGACTTCCGGCTGTTCATTTACAAATGCGTTCACTATGAAGGTCCATAGTAGAATTTGAAAGACTGACAGCCACTTCCAAAATTATCAACTCTGATGATCTGGGCGTTGGATAAGGATTAGAGAGCTAATCTGGTTGACATTAACTGTTTAGTAGTGAGTACGAGCCTCAGATAGTTGTGGCCTTTTGCAAAGTGACAGACGATAGAAAGTGCGAAACAGAAGGCACTTAGGAATATTATAAGATGTCTTTCAGAAATTAAGCAACGTTTAAAAACAGGAAAATGTTAGAAAAAAAAAAAGTTGAACTGCTATGTAATGCTCCATCACTTGTATGGCAGTGAATGCAGAAAAATCTTCTCACAGATGAAAACAAGAAGTGACAGTAATCTGGTTCCAACGATGGATACAGAGATTACTATGGACAGAAGATGTGAATAATGATGTATTTTTAAGTATAATAGGAACTATATAGATACTTATATATGGGACACGTTATAAGGAAATAAGGCCTACAGAATTTAACATTCATAGGATATACTGAAAACAAGAGAAGTAGAGGCTAGAGAATTTAACACGAGCGGAACATATTGAAGAAGTGGCAAACACGGACCTTCGTGTCCGCAATGCGACAGAATGTCAAAAGGGCGATTTTTCCTATGACACCGTTTTTATTTTAATTACTGTCACACAATGTTTATTGTTTTAAAAAGCGATGATTAGAATTGTAATAAAACTTTAAAAAAGAGCAATCTATGATGAAAAAGCTCCAAAACTTGATAAAAAACAGTTTTATCGTCAAAATGTTTATGCTATTATTAAGAGTAAAGACCAATTTTTTTTTAAAATTATTTTATTACATTTTTATATACTTTTTAGCACATTCAAAATTTTGGTTAAAAATCTGTTTTTTCTTGCGTCAGTGTGTGGGCCAAAGATTAGTATGGGAAATTTAGCGTTTTTTTTTTGTTATATAAACACATTGTTTTGGAAATTCTTGGAAAAAATCAAATAATTGTCGGGTTTTCATTAAATTTTCAGGACATTTAAAAATTTCTTTAGAAAATCCTGGTAAAAATATTTTATTTTACATTTGTTACTCAACTTACTTAATTTTACGAAATTTTGAGCGATTAAAATTCCGTCTTTATATATATATTAGTTAAAAGCAGGAGTCCTTGGAAAATTTAAATCAAAAGTTTGTTTTTGTCAGACAGAAACGCCATTTACCGAAAATCTGCTCTGAGTTATAAAATAAAAAATGCAATACAATTCTGATATCATTTAATTAGTAAAGGGTTTAATTGCTTTTATAAATAAGATTTATTAAGGACATGTCAATTTTCAGAATTTTTTTCGATGAATAATGAACTTTTACAAGAATTGTTTTTATTTTTTCAAATTTTAATTAGGATAATTTATTAAGTCTTTTAACATTCCGTATTACTTTCATCTTTTTAGAATGTAGTAAAACTATATTTACTAATCATAAATTGAAAAGCTTAGTACAAATCATCAAACACTAATATTTTTAGAAGAATTTTAACTTTTTATCTGTATAAACGTGCCGACCATATACAGCCTTACATAAGCCTTAAGAGCGATATCTATAGTAAATTTAAAGCTAACAATTATTAAAGTGAAATAAAATATTACGGAGAATATTTTCTTAAATTTTTCGATTAGTGAGTACTTAAAAATTATATAAAAATTGAGCCCACGTTAATTCAATTTTTTTAACGCCTAAGCCCCCCCACCCATAGAACGACATTAGATAAATATCTATCTGTCAAACCCGCCAACAGCTACTGTCAGGTTAAAAAAAGCATTTCAGCGTTATTTTAAACTTAAAGTAAATAATATTTGTTTCAAATCAGTCAATTTTACTCAAATTAATTTTCAGAAAGTATATTTTATATTTGGAAATTTTTTTAATAAAGATAATTAGTTTTGAAATACAGTAAAGTATTTTATTTATTGGAAATATTAAATTTAATCTACTAGCTTGAATTTAAAACTAAGATAAAAGCTTCAAGAAAGATTTTTCATTTAAAAAAAAATCATTTTACACCTTAGATATCGCGTTTTTTGCAGTGGTACCTACCTAAACATATAATGAAAGTGGATTTATACATTTTTGTTCTTGAGAATTTACAACAAAAATATTAAACATATTTATTTATTTATTTATATATTTATTTATTAGATTGTTTATTTACAAGAATAATTTTATATTTACAAGAATCTAAAAACTAATAAAATTAGTAAAACTAATGCAATGCAATATTTATCATTAATCAATTTAAAAAGAAATAAATATGAAAACAATTCTTTATTCATTATTTATAAACATTTACTAAATTATAAATCTATGTTAACCAGCTATAAGTAAATCCTTATTATTTACCATTTTATCAAGTTTGAATCAATTGGTTTTGCCAACCCTTCCAATAAAGAATCTAATAAATAAATAGTGTAAATAAACAATCTACTATTAGATTGGTGCAAAAATAATTTCGTTTTCTAACATATGTTACTATGTGAGAAAACGAAATTATTTTTGCACCAACCTAATAAATATATACTGTTTATTATTTTGTTGTCAGTTCCCAAGAACAAAGAAAATGTATAAGTTGACTTTCATATGTTTAGGTTTTATTACAATTCTAATCATTGCTTTTTTAAAACAGTAAACATTACTAGTAGCATTGAAGGTAGTTAAAAAAAGCACTGTCATAGGAAAACCGTTTGTATTGCCGACACTAAGGCAAGAAGCTATGGAAAACAGCCCGAATGGAACTTACTTCTTACCAATAAAATATGAAAGGAATGAAGATGATCCGCCTCTGTGTATATGGCATGCCGGGGTTTTAGCTGGAAAAATCTGAAATGGTGAAACTAGGGAATGTGCCTCGTCAGAACATTTTCCATGGAAATAGCGATAGGCTTGTGACGTTGTTTCTTTGGTGGTGGTGGGGGGAAAGGGGTGGTAGGATGGAAACTAATTCATCATCTGCAGTGACTGAATCAAAGTGTAACTCTCCAAGTAAATATCTAGTGCATTACTTAATTATAAATTGAATTTAGGTAAAAATGGCACAGGTGGAAAAAATGGCACAGGTGAAAAAAAATGGCACAACTAATTTTTCATGCTACTTCATTTTATTAATTTAGATAAATTCCTCCCACAAAAAATTGACGCTCGGAGTGGACTGGCTCTCCTACTTAAGGGTCAGCCAATGGTGATAATACGATGTAATAGGGACAAAAAAGGTAATCTATGATTAAAATTATTGTTGTTGCTACAGAATTTTCGGATTAATCCCCACTTTTTTTTCTCTCAAATATAACTGCATTGCATCATTATTTAATCATTGAAGTTCACTCCTCACTTGGTGCCCGACACTTGCGGCCTTGAGGTTTGGTTTATTTTATTTTACGGTATATCAACCTGAATGGATTAGTTAATGCCGACAAGATTTTTAGGATAAGTTCTTATGAACAGAATATGTATTCTTTATAAGAAATCAGTTTGTAGGAGATCGGGTTTCATTAACGTATTTTCGTAAAAAGGGATTTTTGTCTAGAGTCAAATCTATTGCTGGTAAGTTTTTTTTTTCAAAAAATGTATTGCTGGAAATAATAAAAAAAAAAAAATCTATTGCTGGAAATATTTTTTTTCAAAAAATCTATTGCTGGTAATATTTTTTTGCTGATACTTTTACTATTAAAATCTATTTTTATACTTTCATAGTATTTTGACCCCAGTTTAGGGGCTAACTATTTGCCCATAGCTTGTGTTGTGATATAGAGGTTAGCACTAGTCAGCCGCTAAGCTCGTTGTACTTCTTCGTTATTTTCAGTGACCACTTATATGAGTGTTCACTTCTGCTTATGAAAATTATGCATATTAATTTGCTAGTATCACTACAGCTTGGGCCCTAACAAGTGCTACGACGCCGGGTCAGCCATTAAGAGGTGGTTCCACGCTCCACAAAACCTCGCGATCAGAGACATTGCTGTCGGTTGTTTATAGGCATACTCAGGACAAGCGGCCTTGAGGCTTACGATAAAAGATTTTTATTAAAAAAACAATCGTACCAAATAAACGGATATAAGAATAAAATATTATCTGGCGTTTTGAAAGAAAGCATTTTTGTTATTCTGAGTATTTAGATTATCACCGTAACGTTTCCTTATAAAACATTTCGATCGATATCTTTCGGCTTTCTTCAGGAATATATTGCTTCCGTTATTTTTTATATTTACTAAGCGTAACTTTGTTTTGGCGGAAGGCCAAAAATAAAAAAAAAAAAAACATAAAAATTGTGACATTCATGACGAGTCGAAATTTTATCCAGTAATTTTTTAATGTCGTCCAATACTATTATGCTCTTTAATTTAGAAAGTAGTGTCATCACCTCGTGCTTTCATAAGAATATTCTGCCCAAAAGAACAATGGAGAATTCAGAATGAATAATCCATGAAGCAATGACAAACGTTATCATTGTGAGTTGACTTAATTTATTGACTCGCCTACGTATTGTTAAATATACTGTAGTCTAACAGACTACAGTAAATCTAACAATATGTAAGGGAGTCAATAAATTTGTAGCCTAATAATGTAAGAAAAAGAATCTTTTAAACAACATATATTATATTTCGACAAAATCGTACCAAATAAACAATCGTACCAAATAAACGGATATAAGAATAAAATCTTATCTGACGTTTTGAAAGGACAAGAATACAAGCAATTAGGTCAGATTGGAAAGATGTCTTTTTCTTTGGGTTAATAAAATTCTGAAATAAAATATAAATTGAACCCTTTCCCAACATTTTTCTATTTATCAGGTAGATCGAACATTACAAAGTGAGATTACAATTCAGTTTATGTGTCAGACTACGGACTACGTATTGTTTCTCCTTCATAGATCATACAGGGCGTAGTTTTTGTTCAAATCCATGGCTAACATAAATATCGAACTCGCTATCCAGTAATAATCCGAAAGACCAGTTTGTTAACTATAACGTCACAAAGAGGCGTCTAGATATTTTTGTTAACTTATATTTATCTGACATTCTTTATAAAGTGGTCAGTTCCATCCAAGGAGAGGACAGGCAAAATGTTGCCTATCGATGCTGATTGAATATCTTTGGCTGTGTGTCTTGCTAAACAAATCCTTAAATATAAAAATGAAATAGAATTTTGAGCACAACTGTTCGTTATAACATGGAAGCAGGTTCGAATAACCCTAGTGTATGTTTATATACGAGACGCATGATTTCTAAGGTTACTGAAAAAAAATTGGTTTATAAAGTAAAAGAAATAAAAAAATTCACAGTTAATTTTATTTAATAATACAGTGTAACCGGGATATAAGAGATTTGTCGGGACCGGAGATAAAGTATCTTCTATCCGGGTTTCTCTTATATCCGGGTTTGGTCTATTTTGTTTAGGTAAGTATGGCTCTAATTTGGGACCAGAGAAAATCTCTCTTATATCCGGGTTTCTCTTATATCAGGGTCTCTTATATCTGGGTTACACTGTATATTTAAATTTTTTTCTTCCGCTATCTTCCAGGAAACGTCTTAATTCCACCCCCCAGAACTTTCTAGCTTTCTTAAAAAAGAACTGATCGCGGTGTCTATTACAGTCTTCCAAGTAGAATAATTTTTTCATTAAGAGAATTCCGTAAAAAGACGAATAGATGGTAATCTCAAGATGCAATTTCTGGTGACTACGGCTAGCGAGTGAAGTCTTCCTAACCGAGCTGTAACGATTTTTGTCTGGTTTATAAAGAAAGGCGTTATTTCAGCGAAATATTACGCCTATCTACTTTTATAAAACCTGATATATTTCGTCGATCTTGGAATTCAGTTGGTCGAATGCGGAACAGTACTTATTCGAATTATTCGTTTTGATCTCCGGATGATGTTCATAGTAAGGCTTTTCCATTCCAACCATATTCAGTGCACCACCTTTGGAAGAAGACCGACCTTCTTATTACTGTATAAAAGTCTGTGAACTTTGTATCTTGTGTGTTTGCGAGAAGTCATATATAGAGAGTGGGGAAAAAGAAAGATGTAAATTTATTACCGTGTAGGAAGTAGGAGATACAGTCGATTTTCTTACGAGAAAGTGTACAAAACACACGAAATTCAGCCCCAAACGGGATACGCACAGCTGTGATCAAGGTCTACGCCACTCTCGCTTGTGAACTTCACGACCTCATGCTAAAAGCGACAGAGCTGACAAACTTCAAAGAGACCGCTTCAGACTACAGCAACACTGTCCACAGTAAGAAACAAATTCTATCTCTTGTGTTGTCTTTACTATGAACCACGCACGCATGTGTTGCCTTTTTTCACACAAACGTACACATAACAACATTTCATTGTTTCTCACATATGTACACAAAGAGAATTTATATTTTATTTCAGAATTTTATTAACCCAAAGAAAAAGACATATTTCCAGTCTGTGACCTAATTGCTTGTATTCTTGTCGTTATATTAATGTTAATTGAAACTACGTTGTCTTTTCTACTGAATTTTATTCTTTCAATGAAAATCGTTTGATTATTCTAAACGGGCGAATTATGCGCAGCCCTGCAACAATATTTTCTTTTATTGTATCAAATCCCAAAACTCCGAATTTTGACATTCCAAGCTCTTATTGTTCAACTTTCTTCAGACAACTTCAAAAAATGGAAATAAATGTATTTCTAAAATATCTCTACTTTCACAAACTCTTCATGAAACTAAATGTAAACAGTAAATACAACAAGGTTGACCCAACGGTCCATAGGTGGTCTAGTTTATTAAATACTAGCAGTAGAGCCCGGCGTTTCCCGGGGATGTAACAGTAAGAGATAGATTAAGTATCGACCATCATAAAGACTGAAAAATAAAATTGGCAAAGATTATTGTTTAAGGTTGACGGACACGCATGTCTTAATTAGTTTTTTTTTTTTTGGTGGGGGGTTTACGAATTGGTCATACCCAAACTCAAACAAAAACATTGTTTTCAATCGTTATGAGTCTACCGATTGAATAGAATTTTATTATAAACAATTGTCTTGTAAATGGAAGTTTTAAAGCATTCTGAATGTAAAAATAAAGAAAAAAGTGTGCAAGACAATAAGAAACACTACCTGCCAAAAAAAAAGTTAAGTTTTGTTGAAATCGGTTGAAAAATGTAGGAAATTCGATCCCATATATAAACGAACACACACACACACACACACACACACACACACACACACACACACACACACACAAACAACTTGGGTTTTATAATAAGTATATCTCGATATGAGTTGTCCCCCTTTCATTCTCGCGATGCCTCTTAATCGTGTTTTCAAATTGATTTCGTGCAAAAACAATTGTGTTTTTCAAATTTTTGGCGCTGTCAGAACCACCGCAAGGTAATTTTACGTCGTCCTGTGAAGTTTTGTTGAAATCGGTTGCAAAATGTAGGAAATCCGATTCAATATATAAACGTACACACACACACACACACACACACACACACACACACACACACACACACACACACACAACCTGGGTTTTATTATAAGTATGATGACAGCTGATAAATATACTCAAACGTAATCCTTTTGAATAATTCCAGTTAAAACTAAACGTTACTAAAATGTTATCGAACAACAAAAAGAACAAAATTTTGAGTCACGCAATAATTTCCAACCGAAATGTTATTTGAGAAAGATATTTTAAAAATGTATGTTTGGTAGCTGTAAATATATTAACACATTAGCTATAAGTTTGTATATTCCAAGTAATTTGTCGAACGAGAAATAGATTGGAATAAATGTTTTTTTTTTTTGGGCAGTAGAATTAAGGCATTAAACAAAAAAACAAGAAAAAAACAAAAAGAAAAGATGAAACAACAACAACAACCGTAACAGCAAAAAAACAAAACAAAAAAAACAAACAATAATAAAAAAAAAAAAAAACACCATGCCTATTTGGAAACGGGAGAAGAGTTTTTTTTTTCTAAGACGTTTTCCATCAGGAAATGTAAATGAAAAAAAAAAAGTTCAGACGACGAAAAAGCCGTCTCGACGCTTCCTACTGTGATGTCTATTAATTAATTAAGTCAACTCGTTACTTCACAGCGTTGTGCAAATCTGGCTGTAAATATTGTGCGTCGAGGTGCGGAAGTGAGGCTGGGTATTTGTGGTTGCAGAACACTGGTTAAAGCAGAAGACTTTATAGAGGGTGCGTTGGGTAAATTGTTGACGTTTTATATCTTTAATTTCACGCATGCGGGTTGTTTGTTCTTGAATTTGTTGATTGCACAGTATAGTAGGGTCAGTTGGGCACCGTCTGGGAGTAAAACAGTACCATGACGCAATTTACTCCTCTCCGGAAGCTCCAATACGAACATTTCATAGTTTTGGGGTGTCATTCTGAAGACAGTGCAGAGAATTCGGAAAAAGCTGTATGAGTTTAATGATGATTACGAAGGTGCTTGAAGTTATCAATAGTGATAGCGACGTTATGCCTCCATTCATCTTTCCAAAGGTTCCTCAGACAACACGGAGACCTACATCAAACGCCTTGAGAAGGTAGTGCTGCCCTGAGTCAACAGGGTGACTGCTAGAAGACCATATCACTGGCAACAGGACTCAAGCAGGATAACCCAGTCAGGGCTGTTAGACAATTTCTGCGATCACATCAACCCTTACATCTGGTTATCTAACTTCCCAGACTACACTCCCATTGATTATTATATGTGGGATGCAGTTGAGCAAGAGACCAACAAAAGTCTTTGTAACACCAAAGATGAACTAAAGGCAAAAATTATGGCTGCATTCAAAAACTTAAACAAAGAGACCGTCCAAAAGAATTGCAGGAGGTTCAGAAGTCATTTGGAGGCCAATGGCGATTTTATTGAATTAATTTACTCATTTATATTTCAAGATATTTTTGTGTAATTTTGGTAAATATATCTGTTAAAATGAAATGTCAGTGTTATTCTGAGGTTTTTACGTAATTTAGACGACAACTTATCCATTGCACCCTGCAGATCGTCTAGTGTGATGCAGCATATCAATGGACAGAATCGGTAACCTTCATTACCACAGCTTTTCTTTCTTTTTTCTTTTCTTTCTTTCTTTCTTTTTTTTTTTTATAGATAAGTAAGCACAACCGTGGTTCGCATACTAAATTACTGACAGAAAGGTGTATGATTTAATTATACTTTTAAATTATTCTTTAAAGATACTTAGAGCTTTGTAATGCGCAATTAGCCCACTTTTCTTCGGTTAAAAATCTTTTTTTACTTAACTTTCAGTTAGTCTGATTTATATATGTATATAATTTTCATCGCTCCGGAGAAGGAGGTGAAAAGTTATCGGCCATACCAGGGATCGCTTTCCTTTAACATGTTGATATTAAAAAAAATAAATAAATAAACAAATTAACCCAAGCAAGACGCAAGAGGCTACTGGAAGTGAACGAGAAAGAGAAGACTTTATAAGAAATCAGAAACCCAATCGATAGAAAACAAGAGATACATCTCTACAACTGTTCAAAAGACTGGGGAGGAGTGTGAACCGGACGATAGGTGAATGTATCTACTTGTTTGGTCAGATATTGATTTGTGAGACGTCTCAAGAACCATTTAACACCCCTCATTCATTTTATAGATATACTCTATCTGAAGTTTATTCTTTTTATAGATATACTCTATCTGAAATTTCTCTATTTCTCGCTCTATCTCTCTCTCTCTCTCTCTCACACACACACACACACACACACACATATATATATATATATATATTACAAAAACGTTATTTTAGAGAATAGACCTATTTGAGTAGATACACCTGTTTATTTACAACCAGCATAATTAACGTCTACCGGTCATCGAAAGGCTGAAAGAAAATGTGCCACTTCGAAATCAAACCTGCCTTCATTCTCCATTTCCTAGTTTTCTACCAAACAAAGTGGACAGTAGAGTAAAAGTGCGTCGTTATCTTGGAAAAGCGATGCCATCAAAATCCGTTGTGGGAAATTACAAGCCGTTGAATGAAATGAGATGGTTTTGTTCGTCTGGGTCTTATCGTTTATGTGGAAGTGGAGATTACATCAGATAATGTTAAATACACTCTTTGATAACAACCGTTTTCTACGATCTAAGTACCAATTTTTTTAATAAATGCGCCCTGTTTCACTGCTTGACTTGTAAGGGGGGGAGGGGGGTTTCAGGACCAAGAAGAAAATTTCAATGTCTTGTGTTACAGATTGCGTAGGCTGGCCCAGAAGGGCAAGATATTGGTTCAAGACCCAGCTTGGAATGCTGATGGTGATAGTTCACTTTTGTTTAAGTCATTAATATAAGATTGAAAAGGCGCGTAGACGTGGAGAGGACTGCAAGAATTTGAAGGATCACTACGCCTACCGCATCCAGGTTCCTTGCTGAGAAAAGCCAGAACTTGAAACTGAAATTCTAGCCGCTCCCTCTCACTTCTTCCTAGAAATGATCCTACAACTACTCCCCCTCATATAATAAAACGAGTTACAAGAAAAGAAATGAAAAGAAAATTGTCTGTCGTTGATGCAGTCTGTGACGTAGCGTTGGAGGGTCTGATGAATTGAAGCCAGAGATAACATTGGAATTGTTGTGGCTAATGATGTTCCATATTCACAATCCCATGAGTTGTTTTGAAACTATAAGAATATAGAACATCCACCACGTGTAATTAGACGAGTTGCTGATCGTGGCAATAGATCCCAGAAGAAATGTTAAGAAGTTTTGTAGACTTAAGAGCTGTTTTGCCAGTACATGCAGGACCAATAAGGTGGAACAAATACATAGACTCAATAGCATCACCTACCACAAGGAAAGCCGATTCCCTGTGTCGTACCAGAAAGTTTTTCTCTGAGTCCATCCTTCAAATCTATAAATCAACCATCCGTCCTTGCATGGAATATTGCTGTCATATATGATCTGGTGCCCCCAATGTAAGTCTTGAGGTCCTCGACAAAATCCAGAGACGGATATGCAATTTGATAGGTCCTGATCTGGTATCTAAATAATTTGATTTAAAATAGTAATTTACTAAGTGTAGTTTAGATGTAACACAAGGCCGAGAGTACAGAGCGTCTTGCAAGGATCGAACTCAGTACTCAAGAGTAAGAAGAAAATAAGCCAATAGGTTCTGATCTGGCATCTCGTCTACAGTCTCTTTCTCACAGACGTGCCATGGCTTCCCTCTGTCTCTTCTATAAGTATTTTCACGGCAACTGTTCCGACGAGCTACTTTCGCTGGTTCGTAGACTGCATGAATTTAAGCGAGCTACTAGGTTAGCATCTCGGTCCCACCGTTTCACTGTCGAAACGGACAAATGTAACCATCTCTTCTACTCAAACAGCTTCTTCTCTTGCACTTCCTCTCTGTGGAATTCTCTTCCCCTTACTTCACTGATAACTATAATCTTCAAATATTTAAGTGTAATGTCAACCGACATCTTCTGATACCATGATCTTGCTACCGTCCTTCTCTTTATCCTCTCCCCAAAACGACTCTTTACTTTTGTTCTCAATCCTCAGTAATCCCTTGCGTGCTAGTGGCACTCCCAACTTGCTTAGGGTGAAATACTTATAAAAAATATTATGTAAGTTGTCATAAGGTTTCGGTTTATCCGTAGTGGTTAGAAAGTTCAATTTCCGACCTTGAAACTCGGGTTTGAATCTCACCGTGACTGTTTTGTAGGATAGGTTACTTCTTGATTTTATCGGCCTGGGAATGTGATTCCAGTGTGCAGCATATTTGAAAAGGGTTGACTAAAGTCTTGTGAATAAATTGAGTTAGCGGTAGTGTTTAGGAAGCTGTCGATAGTGGTGCTAGTACGAAGTTGCAAGACGTTGTGACTGATGGTTTGAGCGTACCCAGCTACTTTCAGCCATTTAATCACGCCAGATGTTGCTCAATTCCCCAGAAAATGTAACTACGGTCCGCTCAGCAGTAGATCAGTATAAAATACAGGTAGACTCTGTGGGTGTTGAAAAAAAATTACCCGAGCAGGCGTTCATCTGCAACAGGGATTGGTTATCTGCCATAGCAGACTGGTGTGCTTAAAAACGAGTAGCCGGCCATTATCTATCTATCTATCTATCTATCTATCTATCTATCTATCTATCTATCTATCTATCTATCTCAGTCTCTTTCTTTCTTTCTTTCTTTCTTTCTTTCTTTCTTTCTTAGTCTATCTATCTATCTATCTATCTATCTATCTATCTATCTATCTCAGTCGATTTCCTTCTTTCTTTCCTTTTTTCTGTCTTTCTGTCTTTCTTTATTTCTTTCTTTCTCAGTCTTTTCATTATCTATCTATCTATCTATCTATCTATCTATCTATCTATCTATCTATTTCAGTCCATTTCTTTCTTTCTTTCTCAATCTATCTATCTATCTATCTATCTATCTATCTATCTATCTATCTATTTCAGTCCATTTCTTTCTTTCTTTCTTTCTTTCTTTCTCAAGCTATCTATCTATCTATCTATCTATCTATCTATCTATCTCTCTTTATATATATATATATATATATATATATATATATATATATATATATATATATATATAATTTTAAATTATAATTAAGTCAAGATGTAAAACTTTCTGTCTGTTTTTATCGTATCATATCATGTAGATATGCCTTATGACGTCAATATCACTTCTAATTAACATGGAGAATATTATGTTGGGAAACTTTTGATATGTCTTTATCTACGAATCTAAAATTTATTCGCATATTGCGAGCTGCTAAATTATACGGGATATCATATATATTTTTAATTAGACGGTTTCCGGTTTTCAAAAAAAAGTTCGAGTGAAAAGGATCTTAAAAGATAAGAAAGCGAAAATGATATCGACCTGTTTTAATAAAAAATACAAACAAAACAAACTCAAACACATCTCCATTGTTCTTTTTCTTTGTAACGGACGGACATGCTTATTGAATTTTTCAGTGTCTTATTTCGTAAATGGTAATCAGGATAATATAATATTCAAAGCATTATTTTATATTCAAGTGAGAATAATTAATAATCTTGTTTCTGACTGTTTCTTTACGCGAACTTATGAAGTTTAAAAACGTTACGTGTTCGCGTCTTGTCCGTGTGTGCGTGTTCACCTGTAAACAATTTAAAAAGACGCTTACAAAAACTTGAGTTTCTATCACAGACTGTTTATTCTCTTTTTAAATATAAACTGTAGTAGAAGAAAGTTCTTAATGTCTCTTGGTTATGTCCGTTTTCTATTTCAGGTCTAGAAGTAAGTTAGGGTAAGTAAGGATAAGAATGGTTAAAATGATTGGACTCAAATTGGAACGATCAAATTACTTCATGAATGGAGCTATGAGTTGGAAACTGGAAAAAGAAAGGTTCTCCCCTTTCTAAGGGTCAAAAATTGTGCAGATGACCAAAAACCATTTCCGATTCCTTTAATTAAAAAAATAAATTTTCAGGTGGGCGGGGTGCCTCCCGAGGACCTCCTTTCATCAAAATGAAATATTCTTATCCATGTGCCCTAAGAGTCATTCCCTTGCTCAAATTTAAATTTAATTCATATCAAAGGGGAAAAAAAATTCAGGGTTGGGTATCCCTACCCTTTGATCAAAATGAAATATACTTATCCAAGTACCCTAGGAGTAATTCCCTTGCTCAAATTTAAATTTAATTCATATTAAAAAATCAATTGACCAAAATCGTCTGAAGATATCGAAAGGTTGAAACCAAAGTAGTGGAATCGGCTGATTTCCTAATTTTCTATACTTAAAAGCTCTACATGTCAAATTTTGACCTTTTATTATGTGTATTGAGCACTTTTAAAATACAGCTGTTTCCTGGTCTAATTCATCTCTAAGCATTAACTTTATAATAATAATAATAATGATAATAATAATAATAATAATTCTGACAAGTACAGCCCACACTTTACGAAGGGCTTTATCTATGTAATTTTTTTTTTTTGTTACTGGAAAGTGTCATGATGCCATTTTTAACCTTAGGTCCCTGGGCGGGACCCGGAAAGAAATGTGTAAACGCCAGAAATCAAAGAAAATAATAATAATAATAATAATAATAATAATAATAATAATAATATATATATATATATATATATATATATATATATATATATATATAGATAGATAGATAATGATAATATTAGTGGTAAATATACACATACATATGCAAAATATATAAATATATATACATACATGCATACACATACATGCATACACATACATATATATATTTTGAATAAAAAAATTCCAAGAGGATAGAATCCAGGTAGAACTCAATGTCCAGGACAGAGTAAGGATATAATAAAAATGGCTTAAACACTAATATTCCATGGTCATAATTTATTCCATTCCAGTCATAAATACGATCCAATTCATCGAATGAATGATCGTATTTACGTTTCCAATGGAATAAATTATGACCATGGAATATTAGTGTTCAAGCCTTTTTATTATATATATATATATATATATATATATATATATATATATATATATATATTCCTCAGGTACTGACTGATAATTGGTCACTTTTCAATCAGTACCTGATGATGGATCATGAATCAAAATAGTTGTGCTGTCAGTGAGGAAAAATGTATATTTATTATTAATATAAATTTTAGCTCTGCTATTATATATCGAGCATTTTTTTTATTAGCACCAACACTTAATGTGCGCTATTATATATATATATATATATATATATATTTATATACACACACATTAGGGTTATGACTTTTTTATAACACTATGATTCCGTTTCATAGATCGATGAACTTTTATTCAAAAAGTAACGATAAAGGCATTAATTTGCTTCAGTTCTTGAAGATGGTCACCCCAAACCGAAGTTTTGCCATATACGCAATAAGAGTAAAAAATCAAAATTTTTCAAACGCTTTATTTTTCAATTCGCTAATGCTGGAATTGGATAGTACTTATGTATCTTAGAATGCATTTAAAAGTTTATAGCTAAAAAAAAAATTATAGCATAACATATAAACTTACCAATAAACAAAAATTGCAAACCTGCGTATACAATTAGAAACTTACATCTACAAGTTAGAATAGATATATAAAGAAAAAGAATGTAGAATATTTGCATAATTATAGTATAATACACAATTAATGTGTTTCTTCTTTTTACAGACGTCATAAATATATTCAAGGCACTTGATTATCCTATCTGCACATTGATTTGTTCTGGGAATGATTCTGGATTCTAAAATCTTTTTCACAGAATTTAATGCTTTTTTGTAAGCCTGCACGTAACTTCTGATAATCATCTGCATTGGAGATTTGCTCAGCAAATCAATGGTCCACCCATCTGTAATCTACAAATGAATCTACAAATTTCGAGTAGCAAGTCTCTTTTCTCTGATGGAAGAATAAATGCCAAATGAGCCGGTATTGCTCTAGAATTCCATGTTGCATTATTTCAGTTGGGTATTTTTCGAAATTTCACTTTAGGAAATCTTCCAGTGTCTTCGAGTTAAACGAAATAGAAATTTCATACCATCACGCCAGTCTGCTGTTTCAGTAATCTCTTCTTTACCATTCTTTAATTTCTCTAGCTGCTCGTATTTATTTACAGATTCACAGATAAACAGATATTCGATACTCTTGTTGTTTCCTCCATGTTCGTCCTCTGTTATTACGTCAAGCACACGGTCAAGAACATGATGTTGACAGCCAATGAATTGTTTTTCTCCCAGTTTCTTTTGAACAAATTGTCTTTGTAACTGAATGACCAATCCTTTGCTGCTCCCAGTGTTCACATTCGTAATGTCCGCAACAATAATCATTATGCTTTTCCATAAAGTGTATTCATCCAAAACAGCTGTTATTTCTTTGAGAACAGTATCCACATTTCCATATCTAATGCTTCTAACTTCTCTTTCGTTCTTCAAAACAAGCTCTTAATATTCTTGGCCATCAATTCGTATTTCATCAAAATGCAATAACATTTCGTCTTCGAATTATGATACAGGAAATAAATTATTTTACATAAAGTCAAAACGCCATAACCCTAATATACATACATTATACATATATATATATATAATTATTTATTTAAAAAATTATAATATAAATATGTTATAAAATCACTACAAAAATAGCCATTTTGTTTCAACACCTCCGGTGTCTTTATCAAGTGATGATGCAAAATAAAATAAAATACACACACACACACACACACATATATATATATATATATATATATAGGAAATGGATTAAATCTGACATATTGTTATTTTTAATTTATTTCCTTTAAACGTTATTTTTGATAGATAATCATATTCAAGTAGAAGCTTTGTTTTTTAATTAAGCATTACTTTTTATGCAACTAAATCTACAAAACTGAATATTCGAAAAATCTTGTGAGAAAAAATATACCGGAGGACGCATATTTTTCTGATAATATTTATCGAATATTCAAGTCGGTAGATATACAAGGTGTTCCAAAAGTTACGCGACAATTGGGAGAAAACATACACTTATTAAATAAAAACCAGGAAAAATCATGACATCATCTTCCATAATTTGACCAATAAAATTTCTTAATATATTGTCACATACAGAAACATGATTCCATTTGGTAAATAAATATAAAATTTACAAGCTTCTATAGGTATTTAGTCCGTCTCCCCACTAAGACGAGTTATGACACAATGTCTTTTTTTAAGATGGGCGACCCGAGAGCGTACACCTGGGCCGGGAACAAAAATTGCCCCCGCAACCGTAGGTTGCGCTGGCCTCTGTCCGAGCACCTATCCCTCTCTCTGGTGCAATGAGAGGGCGCGGCCTCGGGCAGCTGTTTTCCAGGACTGGGTACCACTCATTATAATTTTCTTCAGTTGCGCCCCTGTCCTTTGACCGAGTCGCCCCTGAGTGCACTCCTCCCAAGGACAGAGACGCAACTGAGAGATGATAAATATATGTTACAAACCGCTCAAAAGAGGGTTTACACACTATTTACAAGGTTATCAATGGTCATGCGACTTTTGGAGTACCCTACAGTTGGAAAAACAGTGTTTAATTAAAAAATACTGTTTAATTAAAAAGTAGAGATTCTATTTGAATATGAGTATCCATCAAAAATAATGTTTAAACAAAATAAATTAAAAATAGCATATATATATATAAAGTATATATATTATAATTATATATTAATCAGTATTATTACAAGCGTTCTTTTTGTGGGTACACGTCTTTGAGTAAGCATTCCTGTTCATTTACAAATATTGGCCTAGATCATGGGAAGTGTGCATCTTGGTAGAAACGGAAACTGAATTTCCTTTTTATTTTCCTCATAAAAATTTAAAAAAAAAAAAATCAAAAACAGGTTAGGGTACGGAAGTCCTTACGGCGGGGCAAGATTTAATTAACCTTTTTTTTCTTCTGGAAAACGACCTCACAAGGCAAGATTTAATCACACTTTTAAAAAAATGTGCATCTCCCGTTGGGACATTTCGAAGTTTATATCTACTAAATTATATTTCCGTACCTGAAACACAAATAAAGTAATTTAAAAATTAATGGATCTTTTTAATAAATATTATTTCTGGTTAAATATTTCAATCATAATTGAGTAGGTACTTTACATTTTCATTGTGTCTAGACAAAAAAATAGATTCATCAATGAGTCTGAAACATTCATTTTATGTGACAAATATTTATTCTTTGACATAATAGCTTTCTTGTAAGCTTTTCTCCAACAGTCATATGGATCGTACATTATACAATGAAAATTTAAGATCAAAAGTCAGTTAATAATTGTGTCAGGATAGGGATTTACGGATTCATCATCTGTCATTATCCAAACATGAATTTCACTTCTTTTCGGTCTTGGTGAGTAGTCAACAGGATAAGGTTGATTTTATCTCCTTAGAATTTCTTCAAATAATACAAAACATTTCCAATAAAGCAACACATATTTGGTAAAGAAAAGAGTTTCTGAATTGCCGCCATTAAGATGTATATTTTTTTTTAAATCGTTAATGAATATCCTATGGAAAAATGACACCCTTGTAGCTATTAAGAAAAAAAAAAAAAAAAAGAAAACAAACGCTGACTTATATTTATTAATGCAAATTCTTGTGGAACCCTTTTCCCGGATTTCAAAAATTTCCATAAGGCATTATAGTTGACTGACTGTACCATGAAGAAACAATTTATTAGACTTCAAAGACACTTGTAATATTTATTTAAAACTTTATAAAAGATGGTGCTGAAACTTTGGCATCAACCAACACGATTTGATGAGATATAACCATAGCGCCATTTACATTTAATATTATAATTTCTAAGCAAGTACTATATGTTAAAAATGATGGAATTATTAATGTAGTATAAATCGGTACTTCTGCTTGGGATCAGTGTAGTATATATGCACTCTTTTTAAAATCATAATGTCGCTCCCTGGCATTTCTGACTAAGATCATTATAGTATCTATGGACGCTTGCTAGATTCATAATGATTCACCGCCTGGGATCATTGTAGTATCTGTGTATACTCCCGAGAATCATTATGTCGCTACCTTGTATACCTGAGTAGTATCATTGTGGTATCTGTGTACTCTTCCTTGAATCATAATGTCACTACCTGGTATTCAGGATTAGGATGATTGTAGTATCTGTGTACTCTTCATAGAACCATAGTATCGTTACTTGGCACTCTTACCTGGGATCATTATGGTATCTGTGTACTCTTCTTAGAATCATAATGCCACTACCTGGTACGCCTGACAAAAATCATTGTAGTATCTGTGTACTGTTCCTAGAATCATAGTATCGCTGCCCGCTACTTATACCTGGGATCATTGTAGTATGTATACTCTTCCTAGACGTCATAAAGATCTTGAAGGCACTTGATTGTCCATTCTGCACACTGATTTGTTTTGGGAATTTCCAGTCGCGATGATTCTGGATTCCAAAATCTTTTTCACAGAATTTAATGCTTTTTTGTAAGCCTGCACGTAACTTCTGATAATCATCTGCATTGGAGATTTGCTCAGCAAATCAATGGTCCGCCCATCTGTAATCTACAAATGAATCTACAAATTTCGAGTAGCAAGTCTCTTTTCTCTGATGGAAGAATAAATGCCAAATGGGCCAGTATTGCTCTAGAATTCCATGTTGCATTATTTCAGTTAGGTATTTTTCGAAACTTCACTTTAGGAAATCTTCCAGTTTCTTCGAAAAAGCTTGAAACTCGAGTTAAACAAAATAGAAATTTCATATCACCAGACCATCCTGCTGTTTCAGTAATCTCTTTTTTACTATTCTTTAATTTATATTTACAAATTCACAGATAAACGGATCTGCGATTCTGGGTGATTTGTTGTTTCCTTTAATTTCGTCAGCCATTATTATGCGAAGCACACGGTCAAAAACAAAGACAAAAAAAATGATGTTTACAGCCAATGAATTGCTTTTCTTCCAGTTTCTTTTGAACAAATTGTCTTTGTAACTGAATGACCAATCCTTTGCTGCTCCCAGTGTTCACATTCGTAATGTCCGCAAACAATAAACATTAGGCTTTTCGATAAAGTGTATTCATCCAAAACAGCTGTTATTTCTTTAAGAACAGTATCCCCTTTTCCATATCTAATGCTTCTAACTTCTGTTTTGTTCTTCGAAGCAAGCTCTTAATATTCTTGGCCATCAATTCGTATTCTTTCAAAATGCAGTGTCATTTCGTGTTGGTGGTAACATTAAAAAAACTGAATTAAACTTTTTCATCATTTTTAAACAAAAGTCCATCGAATTATGACACATGAAATAAATTATTTTACATTAAGTCAAAAGGCCATAACCCGTAGATACAATATATATATATATATATATATATATATATATATATATATATATATATATATATATATATAATATTATTTATTTAAAATATGATTCCATCGCCACATAAGAGCTCTCATGTTTCAAAACAAGAGCCGAACATGAGAACTCTTATGTAGCGATGGAATCATATTTTTAAATAAATAATTATATTTATGCTCTACTTTTGTATCGAGCACTATTTTTTAAAAATAATAATAAAAAAACTAAAGAACTTTGGATTATTTACCTAACGAGTTCTTTCCTATTTTCTATATATTTTTGCAAACACACACACACACACACAGATATATATATATATATATATATATATATATATATATATATATAGGAAATGGATTAAATCCGGCATATTGTGTTTTTAAATTTATTGTGTTTTTATTTATTGACATATTGTGTTTTTAAATTTATTTAAACGTTAATTTTGATTCTGTCTATATTTCTGAGATGAGGTATTATGTACAGTATTTACTTTATGCGGACTATTGTCCTCATCTTTGTCGCCATATTTATCACAACGTTTTGGTCGTTGTATACCCCGGCCTTCTTCAGGTGGTTGGAATTTCGAACTGAACCCTTTATTTCGATCACTGGGGTAGACTGTTCTAGTTCCACGTGCCATGTTTGATGGATGTCAGTTATCAGTTATCTCCTACTAATTTTCCCTCTGAAAGTTCTCCACTGCCTTAACCGGGTATTGAACTCACACTCTTTGGGTCTGTCACTGGATCTAACCAACGCCTTTATCCACTGTGCCATGTGTCCTTGTTAATTTTGATGTATACTCATATTCGTGAAGTTGATGAAGGCGATGGATAGGGTCATATTCTGTTCCCTGCATTTTTCCTGTAGATCGCGGTGAGAGATTGTCATGCTTACTTTCGATCTGTTGGCGCGAAAGCTGCACTATGATTCGAGGTAGACACGTTCTGCGAGTTTCTGTAATCGAACGAGAATGACGTACGCATATTTTGCCAACAATGCTGAGGAGAGAGATCTCTCTATAGTTGTTGCAGTCGCTTCTCTAGCCCTTATTTTTTTTGTAGATGATGTAAAGGTCAGAATAATGTCCTACCCATCTGTTGGCTCTTGTCACAGATTACTTCTTCAATGGAAGATTTGGTCTGGATTGGCCCAAGTGCCCTCTTGATACAATCGTACATTCCTCTGATGTTCCCCGTGATGGCGGCAGTCTGGATGTCTTCTCTGAACTGGATCCAGTACACATTAGCGCAGAGTCGAGCCGTCTGTTGAACTTTGCCCCTTGCAGTTCTAAAGGTATGAAGGTTCTTTTCTTTAGAAGCCTTTTTGTACTCAGCGAGAGCGGCGCACTTGGCTGCAATGATCGGTATCATCTTAAAGGACTTTACTTCTAACGAGTCATGAAATTTAGAGTTTTTTTTCTCCAAAAGTGTCCAGGGCTGTGCGATAGATAGTGTTTCGCAGTTCTTTCCAATTCTGTGTTGCCGACATTCTGGACAGGATGCCAAGTTCCTTTTCAAAGGTGGCAATAAACTGCTTCACGAGTTTTGAGCATCTTACTCGTGTCAATGTGGGCCTTTCCTTGCTGTCTGGCACGGTGGAATTTCTTCAGCTGCATTCTGGTCCTGCAACATACCAAAGAATCGTCTGTATCGCATGCCGCACTCTAGTAGGAATGGGTGAGTAGTACGTTCTTGAGTAAAGTACGCCTGGTCAGGATCAGGTCCAGCTGGTGTCAATGGTTCGAGCGTGGATTCCGCCAAGAAACCTCGTGTTAGGGTTTCTAAATTATATAATTTTACACATATTAATAGCTAACATTATTATTTTATTATAAAAATGCATACATATATATATATATATATATATATATATATATATATATATATATATATATATATATATATATATATATTTATATATATTATAATAGTAATGAATGTAACTCTAAAGAGTTAATGGATTTTTATTTTTAATCCGACATATTTATTACTTCAAACTTTATTTTTAGTGGATAGCCGTGTTTGAATAGACGTGACGTATTTTTTTGTTTTTAAATTATATAATTTTACATATATTAATAGCTAACATTATTATTTTATTACACACACACACACACACACACACATATATATATATATATATATATATATGTGTGTGTAATCTCTAAAGTATTAATGGATTTTTATTTTTAATCCGACATATTTATTACTTCAAACGTTATTCTTAGTGGATAACCGTGTTTGAATAGACCCCTTTTTTATTTTTTATTTTTTATTTTTTAAAACAGTGTTCATTTTGTCTACCGGCTTTTGTATTCAAAAAAATTTAAAGAAAAAGTTCCCCTCCGGCAGTATTCGAATCTACACCCACTTTTGTAGGAGGAACCACCGTTTGATCCGGTATATCACAGACCTTCCGAGTTTCGTATCCGAAACGTAAATAACTGTGAGGCGCTCCGTCGCTGAGTTTTATAAATGCGAGTTACATTATACTGACCGACATTATATATAGTGTGACCCTTGAATTATTTTGTGCAAGACCTGATTTTTATCATATAGCTCGATCTATGCGACTCCAGCTTCTCAGCAATATCACTGAGCTTATCGTATTCAAATATTGCAGTATCATTCTGGATATATTTTATCGTATATAAATGGTCTTTATTATTTTTTTTGTACAAAGCTACCCCAAAACGATGAGAAAAACATTTACCATAAAATATCTGATACGAAGATTTAAATATCGTAATTTTGCTTTCGTTCTTACCTAATTTTTACATCTTCAAAACAATTGCTTGTGTATAGTGCGACCTTATATTCTGTGTATAAAAAAGTGTTGTGGTTTCCTCCCACTAAAGAGTCTATGTTGGACTCTTCCGCCTACTGATAAGATTATAAGGAGAGAAGGCCTTGGGGAAACAGTCAAATCGATTGAACGCTGGTCGTGTAATAATCTTCTGTTGTACTTACTGTATAATATATGATATATCTATAACACTTGTTTAAGATGTGACCAAGTAAATGGTTAAAGAAATAACAAAACAAGTGTTACTGATATATCATATATTAAACGGTAAGTACAACCGAAGAGTATTACACGACTAGTGAGTGCGTATCGGTTGACCCAGAGTTCAATATATTCGACTGTTAATATTTACCAGCCCCAGGGTAGATGTGGCACAAGGCCGAGTTTAACGTGGGTTTCTCCGAGCCCGTAGGCTCTGCTAAAAATATTCCCTTTGAAACAGTATAAACGGGTTCAGGAACTCCGGACGAAACTTTGCCCTGCCGAGGCAGAGAGTTGGACAGTTGAACAATCTATTCGACTGTTAATATTTAACAGCCCCGCCCCCACGAGGGTGTATGTGGCACAAGGCCGGTTTATTGTGGGTTTCTCCGAATCCGTAGGCTCTGCCAAAATTATTCCCTTTGGACCCGCCTAAATGCGTTCAGGGACTGTCTATCTACCCGGACGAAACTTTGCCCTGCGGCAAAGCTTCGTCCGAGTTCCTCTCTGCCGAGGCAGAGAGTTGGACAGTTGAACAATCTATTCAACTGTTCCCCCAAGGCCTTCTCTCCTACTAATCTTATAGTAGGCGGAAGAGTCCAACATAGACTCATTAGAGGGAGGACTCCACAACAAAACGGATCATAAGAACTCGCTTTATACTGGAGTGTATACCAGTGACGGCCCTAGTGTTGCTGGCAACCCTGGAAAGCTGAACTTTGGCCCCCTTGCAAGTATAGTTTTTTTTTAAATTTTTACAAGGAGAAAAACTGAAAATGCAGAATAACGTGTTTATGACAATATAAAACTTAATACAAACTAAAGAAAACATTCATTATCCTACCTAAAACATTTTTCTAGCATTTAGATCTGCAAATCTTTTCGTGACACTTTCTACACCTATCTACTTTACAAGATCATTTTCTATTGGCAAAATAGCCAAATGATTTAATCTGTCACGAGTCATGGACAACCGCAAGTATGTTTTTATAAACTTTAGTTTTGGAAGATTCCAAACACATGACATAGCGGCATGATGGTGCCCCCGGCGTCTGTCCGAGTATCCAGTACCTAGAGCCGACACTCTATATGATATACAATTTAAGTACAGTTATGTTACGTACAATTCCTAGTCTTCTACGGCGTATGGCTAAATATTAAACAATCAGTTTCGCATAAAAGACCTGGGAGAAAACATTGTATTCAGCTTTGGGGGAAAGATGGATCTTATATACCATTAAATACGTTAATAGAAGTGTGAATTTTGTACTTGTGTACGAGCTCTTTAAAAAAATCTCAATTACATAAATCTAATTACTTGTAATGCCCTCCAGATTCTGAGGAATATTTCAATATAAAACTCATTACGATGAATTTTTCAAATTATATATATATATATATATATATATATATATATATATATATATATATATATATATATATATATATATATACTCATGAAACATTTTATGTTTAAATGTAACTGGACGCCGTTGATTTGTCGGTCGGTTTAAGAGAAGCGGTTATGTGAACTTTTACTAATAAATCATCTTTAAATAAACATTAAAATAAACGTTTCTCTAGATCCAACGATATATTTCTTCTTCCTTTGAAGGTTTCCTAAACAGTACAGCTACGATATTTGAAACTTCTAAAGTCGCATAGAAAATATTTCTTTTAAATTTGAACATGTTTAAGGTCTTCTAAATTAAGTTTAATTCTATATCCGCTGATAATGATAAAAAATTGTTCATTTATATTTAGTTAAAGTTTAATTTTAATTAACTATAACATATATATATTAGGTAGGTCTCGTTTTCTCACATATGTTATTATGTGATAAAACGACATTATTTTTGCACCAAACTAATATATGTATACAGTGTAACTCGGATATAAGAGAGTTGTTGGGACCGGATAAATCTCTTATATCCGGGTTTGGTCTATTATATATACATTAACACAGGCTCTAATTTGGGACCAGAGAAAATCTCTCTTATATTCGGGTTTCTCTTATATCCGGGTCTTTTATATCCGGTTTACACTGTATATATATATATATGTGTGTGTGTGTGTATGTGTGCGTGTGTGTGTTTGCATGTAGTTCATATTTGTATTCGTTTATCATGTTAAATATTATTTTTTGTGTAGATATTCGTATTTGAGTAGACGCTCCCTTTATTTAATAAACAGTATATTTAATTATTTTTGTCTACTGCCTGAATGTTCGAGAAATCTTATTAAAGAAAAATTTACGCTCTTCGGCAGGATTCAAACCTGTGTCCCTCTGGCCAGAGGATATATATATATATATATATATATATATATATATATATATATATATATATATATATATATATATATATATATATCCAGGAGGATAGAATTCAGGTAGAACTCAATGTCCAGGACAGAGTAAGAATAAAATATAAATGGAATATTAATGTTTGAGCCTTTTATATTACAATATATATATATATATATATATATATATATATATATATATATATATATATATATATATATATATACACACACACACAAATATATATATATATTTGTGTGTGTGTGTGCGTGTGTGTGTATATATGTGTGTGTGTGTAAGTTTTATTTAATTAGGAACTATTACATTAATCCTTGGTTACTGAATATTCATTTCTTTCTAATTTTCAATAATCCTTTAATCATTTCCCACAAAGCAAGGCGTAAAGCCGCTAAGACGCAAACGGTCACTGAGAGTGAAAGTAACTGAAAAAAAATTACTAGTGTTTTGCTCAAAATTCAAAATGGTTGCTGTCTAATTCTTTGGACCGTTTTATTCATTCAATCTCAAAACAACCCTTTTTTAATGACTTAAACCCTTCTTAAAAGCTCTTAAATATGTCCGACCACCAATTTTGTCCGTTCAGTGACCCCCTCGATATCCCTGGTTTGACCACAGATTTTTGGTGGGAACTGTCATTGCCATGATAAGTTGTCTTGGAATTATAGCTACTTCAGAGCAAATAAAACTCTTAGAATATTAGCAGGAATGTTAACCAACCATGACAGGTCACCTATCCCTTTTTATACAGATACTCTGATTGTAATCTTGTGTGTTTAAATTCTTTCCATAGTGATGGTACGATACATATGGTAGGGTATGATACTTAAAAAAAAAAGGGGGTACAGATATTTTCTAAAGCTTTTCCTTTCATTACGTTTTTTCTTTATTTCTTTTTTTTCCTTTCATTACTTACTTACTTTCTTTCTTTCTTTCTTTCTTTCTTTCTTTCTTACTTTCTTTCTTTCTTTCTTTCTTTCTTTCTTTCACTATTCACTTTCTCTGTCCTTCCTCGCTCTATCACTTTTCTTTTTTCCTTTCTGATATTTCTTTCTTTCCATTTTATTATCTTCTTTACATTTTCTTTCCATCATTTATTTTCTTTCCCATTTTATTTCCATGTCCTTTGCTCTATCTTTCCCCACTTTCCTCCCATCAATTATACTCTTTCTTTCTCTTTTATTGCCTTCTCTTTCTTTCCACTCTGTCTTTTCCTTTTTCTTCTCGTTAATATTAGGTTGGTGCAAAAACAATGTCGTTCTCGCCCATAGTAACATATGTGAGAAAACGACATTATTTTTGCACCAACCTAATAATTTTGTTTCATTACTTTCTTTCATGCTGTTTTATTTTCTCCGTCTATCTCTCTTTCAACATCCCAAACTCTCATTATCTATTCTCTTTTCTTCCTTACCTTTTTCTCTCACACTTATCGCCTTTCTCTTGCTCTCTCCTTTTAATCACTAACCTTACACTTTCTGTTCCTTTCCCTCTCTTTTATTGCCTTCTTTCTCTTTTTCGTTTGCTTTTTAATTTCCACTCCCTTTAATCTCTTTTCGCTTTCTTTCGTTCCTTCTTATCGGCTCCTTTTTCTCCCTTTATCTTTCATCGTCTCCTCTTTTGTCCATTCTTGAAGACTTTTTTTATCTCATCTTTTCTCTCTCTTTAATCTTGTTTAACTCTCCTTTATCGACTTCTCTTATTGTCTCTCTTTTGCTTCCCCTCTTTCAAGCTCTCTTTCTTTTTACCTTTTACTCCCCCTTTCTAGTTTTTTCACTCTCTGTTAACACTGCTTTCTGTCTTATTTCCTCTCTTTTTGAAGCCCCCTCTCTGTCTCTTTCTTGTTCCACCTTTCTCTTTTTCTGTTTTGAAATTGGGAATCAGACTTTGACATGAGATTCGTGACAAAAATTGATGCAGCTCCCTCGGCACTTCATTCTTAAGACACCCCAGGCATCAATGATTGACCCCGACCCTGCACATTTACATACAACTGGCTAGGTATTTATTGAGAGAGAGCTTAATTTAAGCGTGCTTTTATATGGCAGGACGTGGACGAGCATGTCTCTCTATTATTTCTATTTGTTGCTCGAAGTAACTTTTGTTTTTTTTCTTTCTATCCTTCTTTGACCCTATTTTGTCATCCATTCACACTGTGGGTGTTGACAAACAAAAATATGTCTGAGCATGCGTCTGGAACAGGCTTTAGCCAGCCATCTTAACAGACAGGCATACTTGGATACGAGCAGACAGCCATTACATAAGAATCGGAACAGTTAAAATATCGTTATCATTTGAATTTGATAAATCTCTTTTTCTTTTTGGTTAAGTAATTTACTTGCTGTTCTCACTCCTTCACTTCTGTTTAGTATGCCCAGTGAGTCTTGAATTTTCTAGGCCGTTTTCCTCATTATATTTTCCAGAAACTTCAGCTGTTACTTTCAGATTGTAGGTACAGCGTGACCCCAAAAAACGGGAACTTTTTAACAATCTAATAAAACCAGGAGTGATGAAAGAAAAATATCTTATTTATAGTAATTGAAACCTTAAAACATACCATTTAAGAAACAATGATGGAATTTTCATTTTTTTAAAATTACGTCCTGTAGATGGCGTCCTCCTGTACGAATGCATTCTTGAAATCTGCTGTTGGGATTCCTCATTGACTGCTGCTAACGCACGCTGTTGTCCGTTCCACTGATCCATGGTTACTAAAATGGCGAAATGTTTACTTGCTCAAGGTCACTGTCTCGTAGTGTTGCCACTTGTTCATGTCTGGCAATACGCATTTCAAAAATTTCCGTTTATTTGGGTTACCCTGTATAATCTTCATTGTAGTCTCTCGTTGATCACTTGTCCTCTCTATGTTATTCTCTGTATTCGACGATAGAATCATATCTCTCTTGCTTCAAGTCTTCTCTTCATTGTGAGAAAATTGTCCAGTATTTACTGTCAGATAATAGATTAGATATTATAGAGCAGTTCAACGTTCTTTTATTTATTTGTAACAATAATGACTCAAGTTTTATATTTACTTGTAACAATAGTGACTCAAATTTTATATTTACTTGTAACAATAGTGACTCAAATTTTATATTTACTTGTAACAATAGTGACTCAAATTTTATATTTACTTGTAACAATAGTGACTCAAATTTTATATTTTGCCATTCCAATTTTCTTTCAATTTTTGGTGTCATATATTCTGTCTTCTCTATTATACATTTTTTTTTACTAATGTTCAGCTATTACAAGGCCCAAAGGTCAATTAAGGTAGTGAGTCACCGCGTGGAGTTGTATTAGCGTAAGAAAGAGCAAGATAATAGGAAAGTTAGACAGCTAATCCCAGATTTGAAGAGGTTGAGATTTAATTAGCAAATACAATTTCATAGTTCAGGCAGAGAGGTTAGGAGTATAGAGTAGACTTTAGAAGGAACGGGAAACCCAGTCCAAAACAGGAAACAAGAAATGAATCTCTACACCTTTTCAAAGGGGGAGGAGTGTGAACCGGCTTGGGGAGGCAGTTCCAGCATGCGGCACAGTTGGAAAGTACCTGAAATCCATAGGCCGGGGGTGGGGGGCTGACAGGCATACTCAGATACGTCCTGCCAGTGATTACATCTGAAGAGGAACAGTTAAAATATCGTTAACATTTGATGAATCTCTTTTTATTTATCAGTCAACAATCAAATGAACAAAACAGGCGATCTGTCTTTTTTGTTAATTCATACGCGCGTACGTTTATACGTATCAATCTCCATGTTTAAACATCCCTGTACATAAATCGTTTTATCCCTTTCTGTCTGTCTCTTTACTTCTCGTTTTATCTATCAGTCTATCTCCGCATTCTTTTTCCTCTTCCTAGACCTTCGGACATCACTTTACCTCGACTCCATTAATATCATCGTGCGGCACATAAACTTTTTACTTAGAGGTGAGGACACTGAACCTTTCGAGTGACCGTGTGAAGTGACAGAGGGCAAAGAATGAGACGTAGAGACCAGCGCATGCTGACATGACATTTTTATTGGGACCAGATGCACCACGGTGCCAAGAACGAGAATCACCCTTCGGTCATTCTAATCAATCATACCTGAAAGTAT
This sequence comes from Acanthosepion lycidas, assembly GCA_963932145.1. Lineage (NCBI taxonomy): Eukaryota > Metazoa > Mollusca > Cephalopoda > Sepiida > Sepiidae > Acanthosepion > Acanthosepion lycidas. The sequence goes on from OZ010590.1 coordinate 53,792,308, forward strand.
AAAATAGCACAGGTCAAGTGAAATGGTTTGTCTTCCTGGGGAGATGGTAATTGTCCCAGGACTGAAAGTAAGCGGGTATGTTTCTCTGCTTACTGTCTCAAATTTCTTACAAAACTCTCTAGTTGTTATTTTACAAGGCTACAACTATAGAACACGGTCTGTCCTGCTATTTACCCACATCCGGGGGGGGGGGAGAAGAAGAGGATTCATACTTTTCCCAAGAGTATTAGCACGTAAGTGAATGTAATGGACTCGACTGGAATTCGAACTCCAGTCGAATCCATTACATTCCTGTATGTGCTAATACCCTTAGGAAAAGTATGAATCCTCTTCTCCCCCCTCCTCAGCTATGCGTAAACAGCAGGACAGACCGGGTTCTATAGCCTTGGATGGCAACTGGTCTACCGCAGAAAGAAATGGCAACCTACTGCGGGAAAAATATGTCTCGTCAGTCATGTATCGAAAGATACATAATCGCGTAAGCGTGTATCACGCATGGCCCATAACTGACAGACAACTATAGGGCACCTGATGACGATCGAACCTACCACGTCAATTCAGTCTATCTTGCTAACCATTAATCCAGTCTGAGGTACCTAGTTTTTATTAACAAAACTTAATTTAACATAAGGCCACCCAGTGAGGGTCAAACCCATTACACAATAATAATGCGCAACTCAGACTAGCTTGTTAAAAATTACTTTACGCTGAGGCGCCCAGTTCTTATTTATTAAGCTTTAGTTTAGCACTAGGCCACAAATATGGGCCACCAAGTAAGGATCAAACCCACTACACAGTAATAATGGTAAACTCTGATAGCACGCTAAGTATTACACGATGCCGAAGCACTCAATTTTATTTACTAAATTTTGTTTAATACAAAGACACAAGTGCGCAGCACCTAGTGGGGATCGAACTCATTACACGGTAATAATGGCCAACCCGTTCACCACACTAGTTTGACTAACATTACCCAACGCTGTGACATCCACTTATATTTCCTAAGTTTAGTTTAAAGCTAGCCACAATGATGGGGTACACGGTGAGGATCGAATCCTCTACTCAGTAATAATCATCACCCAGAGTAGCTTACTAACCATTACCCAACCCCGTGGATAAAAATTAAGCCAACCAGTCACTTAACGTTTGTTTTGGGCACAAGGCCACAATTATAGGACACCCAGCAAGTATCGAATTCTTAACTAATGACTTGTAAAGCCAGATTCATAAACATTACTTAATGACGATGCGCCCAATTTATTTACTAAGAGTTAATGCTTAGTTTTGGCATAGTGCCATACATATCGGACATTCAGTGAGGATCGAACTCAATACTGGTTAGTTTCAAAGGTTAACAAAAGTGACAACCAATTCGACGGTTATTAAAGCCGAACTCTGCAGAAGGCTAATTTTTTGAAGTGTTCAGTAATGGACGATCTCACCCTGTGCTTAGAAAATCACTATCCAGGGTGTCCCAGAATTAACTATTTCAATGATATCAGGCAAATTCTTAAAAAAACACCCCCCCCCTCAAAAAAAAAAAAACGACAATTTTGTTTATTACTTAATTATGATACAAAACAAAAAGATTTCTAAATGTTACGTTAAATCTTTATTGAAAAATTTCAACATGTGTTCCGTCTGTATCCCTGTAAATTTCAAATCTATCTTTCGCTTTGCGAAACACATTTTGAAGCATTTCAAGGTTATCCCCTACACTGCTAACTGAATGTGTTATTTAATCTTGATAAACCTTTGTTTTATTAAATCCAAAGAGCAAAAAATTCAAGGAAGGTCAACAAATATGCGTTCTTGTGTATTCCTTATTAATAGGGTTCTAAAAGGGAAGGAAAATAAAATGATAAAGTTATAAACACAATTTGAAATTTATAAACTTCTAACACATATTAAACACGATGAACAGAAATAAAAGTGGGTTTTAAAAAAATGGTCGGATTTCACTAAGATAGTTAATTCTGGAAAACCCTGTATTTACTCGAATATCATGCGAGTTTTTGTGATCAGTTTTTATACGAAGAAAATTAGAGGTCCGCACTATACACAGGTAATGTTTTTGAAGAGGTGAAAAATCATGCATTTTCAGGCATGAACGAAAACAAAAGTACGGTATCTAAATATTCGTATCGGATATTTTATTTTAAGAGGTTTTTCGCATTGCTCAGAAGCTGGGGTTGCATTGTACGCGGCATATATGAAAAAATTATGTTTTTCACCAAGAAAGATTTTAAAGGTCGCCCTATACATAATGTATGTTTATATACAAGTATATACGGTAGATTTTTTGCTGTTTTTGTTTTTTGAAAGGGATTATTATTATTGGTCCAGATTTGGCGTTTCGGCTTCGGTCACTTTCCCACCGCAGGAAAAATTTCCACCCTGTGCCTTTTCTGTAAATACTTTCATGGTAATTGTTCGGATGAAATCTGTACCTAGACTTTATGAATTTATATGCAATATGAGATTAGCGACACAGTTTCATCAATTTACAGTGGAGTTGACTAGATGTAACCGTATGTTATTTGTTAAAATTTTCTTTTCTCGCACTTCTCGCTTGTGGAACTCTCTTCTGACTCCATGTTTTCCAGTCAATTTTAATCTTCAAAAATGTAAATGCAATGTCAATCGCTATCTACTTTCCTCCTGATTACTCTTTTTGCTTCTCCTTAGTAATCTTTCTGTTTCTAATTCTTCTACACCCAGTAACCCTTGTGACTTAGTAGCTTTACTGCATTGCTTGGGGGTGAACTCGATTAAAAAAAAAAAAAAGAAAAAAAAAGGGCTTTTTAGTCAGACAGAAATCTTTTCAGTCGAACTTCGTATACGGAGCTGAGATGGACTAACAAATGCCATGAAACTTTTTTTTATTGAAAATTTTCATTACTAAACTTTTGCTTATTTTTTCCTTTTATTTTTCATCCCAAAGATCAAGTCGTTTTAAAATTCTCTGAAATTTAAGTAAGCAGTGTGAAAATAAATAATTCACTCTGGAGAAGATGTGAACTCGTACCTCTTATATTGAAAGTTTGTCTGATGTCGATAGCAATCTCTCGTTTAGCCTAGGAAATCAAAATCGGACGTCATCTTTTCAAATTCTATTGTTACATTTTGTATCATTCCAGTTTTAAGTCATTTTCGTTTATATCTGATAGTAAATGTGATAATCTTAAGGATTTCTTAGATGAATCATTATTATTACTTCCGAAGCGCAATTTCAAATTTTTAATCACTTCACCCCAAGCAAGGCGATAAAGCCACTAAGACGCAAGGGGGGGGGGCTACTGGAAGGGATAGAGATGAAAAAGATTTTAGAAGGAAGAGGAAACCTAATGATAGTATAAACTTCAGAGTTTAAGCGGAGACGTTAGAAGTTGAGTGTTGGAGTAGAATTTAGAAGGAACCGGAAATCTAATCCTAAACAGGAAACAAAGGATAAACCTCTACTCCTGTTGAAAAGACCAGAGAGAAGTGTGAACCGGGCAATAGGCGAGGCTAACGTATCTACACCTATTGTAGAGAATAAATGAAATAAATAAATAGTAAAAAATTTAGAATTTAGGCGGAAACTTTAGAAGTATAGAGTTCAAGTAGAATTTAGAAGGAAACGTAAACCCAGCCCTAACTGGATCAAACCCAGAATTATCAAGCACATAGTATCATTGTGTTAGAATATATCAATAGTCAACAATATATTAGTATCAACTTGAGCTAGTGGAATGACATTAATTTTGGTCAGTTGTAGAGACTTTCTTGGTCTCAGAGATGAGCATTTCAGTTAGAAAATGTTTGTTAGCATTGTAAACTAGATATTTTCGTTTGTTTCTCGTGTAAAATAGAGGATTTTATTGCAGGGGCTTATTTACAAGTTTGTGCAAATTTCTATCTTCAATTAGTTATAGAATAAGCAAAGCCCATCTCGACGTGCGGTAATGGTTAGCGAGGCTAGTCTCGGTGATCATTATTATTATTGGGTAATAACTTCGATCCTCACCAGGTGCCTCATGCAAAAATCGATATTAAATAACCCAACTTTAGTGATATGCTAACATACGATTGTGATCATTTGCATATGGACAAGGGACCCTCATATATAAACCCGAGTAGTTATGAGGGAGACAGAATTCGTTAGTAGTGTTTACAAGCACGGCTAAGTGACATCTCGACACAGATAAAGATTGCTACGCCGTAAAGTCAACCAATCCAGAATCAGGATTTCGGATGCAGATTTTCAAGGCAGACAAAAACTTGGCAGATCCGTGCAACACATTTTTTATTCTTCATATAACCCCCACGCTAGATGCAACGCCGAGAAAAATACGATTTCGAGAAATAAACAAATTTGAACTCTTTTAGAGTTACTTTGAAGTGATTGGAAATTACAGACCCCCATCCAACACGCACATACCCGATAGGGGCAGAGAATATTTTCGTAGACCGCAACTGCGGCGTGTGAAAAAGGTTTCTTGCTTCTAGTTTCTCTTTTTTTTAAAAATATATATTAAAACATGTTTTGCGCTAGTTTTCAAAAAAATAAAATAAAATAAAGTAAATTACATAAATAAATAAAAAATGAAAATAAAAAAATATATGAATAAAAGTATGGCGCTGGGAATTTTTACAGACATATATTATGTTTAAAGCGTTAGTAATGATTAATTTATAAATTTATTAACAATTTTCACAGTTTTCCTATTTTAATTTTCTTAAGTATCCTAACATTTAATTGATAAATAAACTCATTGCGAGTTGCACGAATCCCAAATACTTGTGTAAATTCCTCTTTTGCGTCGTTAGATATTTGGGTTTAACAAATGTAACAAAATATTGTAATAAAAATCATAAGTATGAATACAGGTCATTATTTAAAAAAGTGGGTACGAATAAAAAGATTTAAAATTGACAAATGTTTTTTCATTTCGATGAAGCAGAAATACATGAGAGCCACTGCTTTTCTTTCGTTTTCTCATTTAAATCAAACAATCTCTGACATCTGTTTATATTTCTGAGATGATGTATTATATACACTATTTACATTATTCGTCCTTATCTTTGTTTCCATATTTATCACAACGTTTCAGCCGTTGTACGCTCCAGCCTTGCACTGTTGAACCCTTTATTTCGCTCGCTGGGGTAGACTGTTCTAGTTCCACGTGCCATATCATAGGATGTCAGTTATCAGTTATTTCCTGTTCATTCACCTCTCCAAGTTCTCTACTTAACCAGGTATTGAACTCACAACTCTTTGGGTCCTGTCACTGTGCCATGTATCCTTAAGGACATCTGTGCATGAATTTCTGGGACTTATAAACTGTCTTCAGCAACCATTTTTACCAGCGCTCATATTGCAATTTTTGCTGTTATCATTTTATTTTATTTCATTTTTTACCAAAGGTCATATTTCAATTTTCGTTGATATCATTGCTTTTCTCTGCCACTCCTTATTACTGGTACCCATATTGTACTCATTTCTATGCTTGGTCGGTTTAGGAGATTTTTGTGGCCTAGCATATGTGCTGATTCCTTAAGTTTACGAATTTTCCAATGATGTTCTTTGTCTATGATTTCAACCTGAGCCCACAGAGAGTAGTGATCTCCCTTTTCTCTCCATATATGATCAGCCACGCCTGATTTTTCCACCACCTCGTTTTACGGCGTTTGGATGTTCTTAAAGCCTTACCTTAAGGGCGCGGCCTGTCTCCCTTGTATATTTCTTTCCGCAGCTGCACGGAATGGAGTACACACAGTCTTTAGTCATGCTCTCCTCTATGGGGGCTCTTACTTGAGAGAGATATCTGCGAAGTGTCGTCAAGCTTTTGAAGGTTGTCCTGATGTTATATGGACCGCATATCCTTTGTATTTTCTCTGATAACCCCTTCACATATGATAACATTAAAATAGAAAAGACCTTTGTGTAAGTAAGGAATTTAACCAATTATTTTGTTGCATGGCAACACCTGTTCTGAAATTGTACAAGCAACACAGTAAAGTTAACAAGAAAGCAAGAAGAGAATTTGACAAAGGGGCAATTTTATTTTTTTTAAAAAAGATGTAAAAATTGAAGGTAGTTTACTCAACTAGTATAAAGTAAAAATGCCTGTGAAAATTTCACGGATTTCGTATTTGAATTTTCTGATGTATCATAATATTTAATAGATAAATAAACTTATAGCGAGTTACACGAATACCAAATACTTGTGCAAATTCCTCTATTGCATCGTTAGATGCTGTAACAAAATACTGTAATACCCATCATAAGTATGAATACAGCTCATTATTTAAAGAAATAAGTGGGTACAAATAAAAAGATTTAAAATTGACAAGATTTTTCATTTCATTGAAGCAGACGATCACACTGAAACAGACGTTAAATACATGAGAACGTTATCACTTCCCCATTCTTTCTTTCTTTCATTGAAACCAAACAGCGTCTCTGATACATTTTTCTGTCTTTCCTTACGATCAAAACGGAGTAGTCCATTATGAGATATTAGCAAGGCGTAACGTGCGTGCTAACTATCTAACAAGCAGAATTGTAATATGTTACCTAATGATAAAATAAAACTATTATAATAATATACATACATCATCACATCATCGTCTTCATCAGTCTCGTTACAGAGTATGGTTGTCAGGTGTTAGAAAATAAATAAAATAATAATAATGAATAATAAAAAGAAAGAAAAAGGAATACATTTTGCTCTGATGCTAGTAATAAAGGGAATCTTATTACTACACTTAGCTTCGTCAGACGTCCATTAGATGGTGCTCTCTATAAAAAGACCAACATTTTCCTTCCTCTTTCTCGTCCTCCCTCTTGCTTCAAGATGTATTAGGACGTGGAAAAATGACGTTCCCGCTGGGGCACGTTCGTTTCCCCTGTTCACTGACGACTGAACTGGCATTCACAGATAACTTCTCAAACCTTCACCTCTGATGTAAAGCAACCTATTCTTTGGTTGTTCCATGATATAATACTGTTATGTGATAGATTTAATTTAACCATGACACACTACACATGAATGAATACCTAAGTGACGTATGGATGTGCTTGGTCAGCGTGCGATTTTTATGGAATTCAAAAGGAAGGTTGTAGGTTGATGTGTATTTTAGGTATGCGTGTGTTCACGTGTATACGATTAAAAAAAGCAAACAAGAACTTAGGAGCGTTTGTTCATTTTTTTTTTTAAAATATATATATATAAATCATAGGAAAACGAAGTTCTCACTGTCTCTTGTATATGCCTGTTTTCTTTTTTTTGTGGGGGTTCCAGAAATTAAAGTAGGTAAGGAGAAAAATCATTATAATAGTCGAGCACATGTCAGCTTTGCGCAGATTTGGAACCAACAAAGAAAAATTTGTACCGATTTCATCGTTGGTGGTTTTTTAAGCATGGTTATAATGGCCGATCTCAGGTCTACATTGCGGTGAGTTGGAACGACCAAAGAATACGTTGCTTTACATCAGAAGTGGAGATTTGAGAAGTTATCTGTGAATGCCATGCATTGAAAACTGGAAAGAGAGTTCAGTCGTCAGTGAACCGGGAAAACGAACGTGCCGCAGCGGGAACGTCATTTTTCCACGTCTTAATACAACTTGGAGCAAGAGGGAGAAAGAGGAAGGAAAATGTTGGTCTTTTTATAGAGAGCGCCATCTAACGGTCGTTTGACGCAGGTAAGTGTGGTAATAAGATTTTCTTTATTACTAGCATCAGAGCAAAATGTATTCCTTCTTCTTTTTTTTATTATTAAATATTATTATTTTATTTATTGATATTATTTCCTTTTCCTACACCTTACGACCACACTCAGTCATGAGAATGATTAGGATGATGATGATATACTGAATAGAGGTTTCGTTGTCATTGTAATCTTAGGAACGTCAGCATACGATTATTTTCTTTTCTTTTCAACCCATTAATTCACGCCATCAAATTTGGTATTAATTATGAAAATAAAGATAAAATCCAGTATTAATTATCGGTTTAAAAAAAAAGAAAAAAGAAAACTGACAAACATGGAGAAACGTGCACATAATTATACAGTGGGTCGGTTTTTCCATGACAACAAAAACATTTACACTATTTGCATTGGCCCAGTGGATAAAAGCGTTGGTTGAATCCAGTGATTTGACCCAAGTAGTTGTGAGTTCAATACCTGGCTACAGCTGAGGTGAACAAAAACTTGGGGAGTTGAGTTAAAGGAAGATGACTGATACCAAGACACCAGGAAGAAGCATGGCATGTGGAACTAGAACAATCTACTCCAGAGTTCGAAATTCAATCACCTGAAGAAGGCCAGGCGTACAACGGCTGAAACGTCGTGAATATGGTAACGAAGATGAGGACAACAGTACGAACAATGTAAATAGAGTGAATAATTACAATATAGACAGAACAAAAATATTAAACACTAGCAGAATAACCTGTCTTCGTCGGGTGTTTCATTGCTGGGAATTGTTGCCGTTCAGTTGGAGCGGTTTAAGTTTAAAGTCAGCCCACCTGAAAATCATTATTAGTAACAACAATTGGGTGCAACTGAGGCACATCCCCAAATGGGGGGGGGTTAACAATTTGAATGGGATTGGCCTTGAAAAGGGCCGTTTTTGCGTTCTCAATCTTGTTTCAGCCTCAAGCGCAGCAGCAGTTGAAGAGGCGTTTCTCCTCAGCCGTTGAGTCCTTTGATCATCATTTTCAGCCTCGCGTGCAGAAGCGTTCGAATGAAAACTGTGGAAACGCATAAAGAACATCCGGTCACACACACACATACACACACACATATATAGGCACACGCATTTTGAGAATTATAGATATAGATAAATATTATTGTAATAATTTAAAGAATTTATTTTTATTAAAGTTTTTATGAAAGGTATATATCCAAGAATAGATAGTAAATAGTAAAACGTTGCTGAGAGTTATAATGGACAGGAAGGAGTAGAGAGCCATTGTCGCCAACAATTTGGACTCAAAACCAGCACTGAAGAATTATCTATCAAACAAAAAAAAATTCATCGAAATCGGATGAAAACTGTGGAAACGCATAAACAATATCCGGTCACACACAGACACACATACACACACATTTTGAGAATTATAGATATAGATTATTAGATTGCTTATTTACACATAGGCACGAAATAATGGATTATCATTTTATTATTGGAAGAGACGATAGAATGAGATGATACAGACAATGGGTGAGAGATGAGCAGAGGCATGAAATAATTGATGGTCGTTGTTGTATTGGAAAGAACAAGGAAGAGAATAAGAAGATACAGGCAAAGTGTGAGAGAAGAAGAGAAGCATGAGAAAATGGATAATTTTAGTTGTCAACACCCGTGGAAATTCCACGGATCCAGCTCGTTATTATGGTCTGACTTGAAACCGGATCACTTGGCCGGAAATCATTTTTTTCTTGTATCATACAATAATTCCCGATTTCCTGTATGATCTGCTCTCTTCGAAATCAGGGTCTCTCTTTCTCTCTCTCTCTCTCTCACACACACACATACACACATACAGATATATATCTATGTCAGGTTTTGAAAGCAAATATTTTGCACTTATACCTAGACACGTTTGTATATACAGGGTGCGATGGAAAAATTATCGCCATTTTATATTTTTAATTTTGCACATGCGCATTGGTTGTTTTTGATTTTGTCGACTGCAAAGTATAATAGGGTTCAGTTGGGCACTGTCTGTGAGAAAAAGAGCATCATGACACAATTCACTCCACTAGAAATTTAGAAACGACATGCTGCACTGCTTGGCATTCGCGCTGGAAGCTCCAATACAAACACTTCAGAGTGTTTGCGTGTCAATCTGGGGACAGAGTTGGACGAGTCTAATGATGATTACGAAAATACGGTAGTTCGGAAAAGTCACTCTGATCGTTCTGATAAGAAAAGAACTCCCGAATTTGTTGGTGGGGGCCTCAGACTTAACACGGAGGCCTACATCAAGTGCCTTGATGGGTTAGTACTGCGCTGGATCAAGAGGGCGATTGTTGGAAAAATCCATGTCTGGCAACAGGACTCTGCATGCCACACAAACAGGAGAACCCAGTCATGGCTGTCAGACAATTTCTGCGATCATAACACCGCTTACATCTGGCCACCTAACTCTCTAGACTGCAACCTCCTTGATTATTATGTGTGGGGGACAGTTGAGCAAGAGACCAACAAAATTTCTTGTAACACCAAAGATGAATTGAAGGCAAGGATTATGGTAGCATTCACCAACTTAAACAATGAGATCGTCCAGAAGAGTTGCAAGAGATTCCTAAGTATTCTGGAGTTCGTGGTTGATGCTAATAGCGATTTATTCGAATAAATTTATTTTTGTTATTTGAAAATAATTTTGTGTAATTCTGGTAAATATATCTGTTAAAACGAGATGTCAGTATCATTTTTATTTTTTTTGCATAATGTAAACGACGATTTATCCATCTCACCCTGTTCTTGTCTATACACTTACACGTTTATAGACACATACATGTGTACACATGGATACAGACACATATCCACACACTCTCGCATGTGCGCATATTCGTGGACACATATACATGCGTATATACTTATACCATATATCTTGGCAGCAACCATTCTTTTATATATGTTTCATTGAATGTGGCAGACAAGGAAAATTGTCCATACCGATTCTTGACAATTAAAGAATTGTCAAGAATCCGTATGGACAATTTTTAAGGCCGTTGCTGTCAATATGTTTTCAGTGTCTGTCTTCGAAAGTTTATTGTGTGAACCACTCCAACAAAAAAAGAACATTAGGCATACTTAATAAAAACAATATAAATTGTTCCTTCTATACATTCTTGCTAAAAGTATTAGGTTGGTGCAAAAATAATGTCGTTTTCTCACATATGTTACTATGTGAGAAAACGACATTATTTTTGCACCAACCTAATATTATAAAATACTTAGGAGAATTCCAGTAAGATATCTTTGATCATTTCTAAGATACAACGGTTCAGAGCTTAATCTAACAACTGAACAATTTTGCTGTTACACCGGGTTACCCACATGTTCGTACGCATAAAAATACATACACATTCATACACAAATGTATGTTCACAAATATACATCAACCATACGCATTAATACAAAGGAAAATAGAGCAATTATTTTCTGCCTTGTTGTAGAGTATAAACATTTGAGAAATCAATCGACAGTAAACCAATTACAGTCTGTTTATTTGTATTGTACGTTTGCTGAAAAAATCGAGTTTGGTGATTGGAGTTTTGCTCTAGAGTTTCGCCATTTTCTTTGTTTCTGCTTTCATAACACTCTGGGCTGATACGCTTTTCATTGGTACAATAGTTTTATTATTGGTTTTCTTCCATTCTACGAACATTACTTTCCATTACAATGCTCTGGAAAGGATACTCTAGTCTTACTATTTTTTATCACTGCCCTTGTTACATCTTATTATCGCTGCTTTATATCACGACACTCTGGGTCGATACTCTCTTCATTATAAAAAAATATTATTTTATTAGATTTTTTTATGTTTTACTAGCAGCATGGCCCGGCATTGCCCGTGCTTGATTCAAAAATCGTACGACTCATACAGCAATCGCTATCACTTGACTTATAATATTTTTGCCCTTCCTTGCCTTTAAAGGATTGCCCTTTGCCGTACTGATGTTGCTACATGCCTTACTTCTTGCCTATCTCACACTCAGAATTTTTTCTAAGCTCTATACTAAACATTAAATCTGTTACGAAAAAAGAACTAAATAAAATGAACACAAAACGATCAGCTTTAAAAAAGGACTCGTAACTGGAAAAAACGAATGTTAACAACAAATACTTTTTCACACCCAACCCAGTTCTGCGGAATCAGAATCAACGTTGAGTTTAAGCAAGCGAATGAGCCAATTGAAGTAAAGTGCCATACAGATTTAAATTTTTCCCACTTGTGACGAATGCAGCTATCGATGTTTTTTGCATGTTAGCATGCTAGTTAACATTCGTGTCAGTCAGCTGTTGGCTCTCATGCTGGCCAATAGAATCTTCCTGCCTATTCGTGGCATCCAGCTTCCCACTCTGGCAAGTAGAAAATGGCCGCAAACTACATGAAAACTGCCCTAGAAGCATGAAAAAATCGATTATTTCCAGTATCGATTGGGAAATGCAAAGTCGGTCTTGGCCTTCCCGCTAACTTGGAGCATGTGCATGTAAATTTTGGTGCAAATCCGTCGAAAATTTCGGCCATGCATTCGTTACACACGCGCACACGCACACACACACACACACATACACATCCTACCTTTTATAGATAGAGATTCTTGATTTTCATCAGATTTATCTAATTCTGGGCCATACGGTTTTATTCTTATTAATTATTAAAATTATTTTTATTCCATTTTGTTATAATGGGTTTTTATAACAGCATCAAAACCTTTTTTTTTTATTCTTACTATATGTTTATTACATTTCTTATTGTCTTTTTTTATCACAACCTGCTGGGTCAAAACTCTTTTTATTCCTACTATTTTATAACTAACATTATTATTGTCCCAACTTATTAGTATTGCATTTTATCACAACTCTTTGGGCCGACACACTCTTCAATTAGGGAAAACGGTGTAAAATTGTAGTAATTTTCCCAGGTGAAAAAAAAAAAATGATTTAGAGGATCGTAGAGTGAGCTGTAACAGAATAGCGAAAGATTTTTCTACAGCTTCATCGAAGTTAAGGAACGCCGAGCCTGTTTGAGCCCTAGATGTGTAACCGCTTGGAAATCCCAGGTGCTGGATGTGCGGATGGTGCAATGCATAACGGTTCGGCATTGGAAATCGGAAAGCGAGGTTCCCGTGCCAGGCACCTTCGTTAATTCCCCTTATGCGCAAATACCCTTTGGAAAGGCATGAATCCACCTCTTCTTCCTCTCGTTATGGTTTAATTATAGAGCTGCTATCAGTAAATCATTATTATCTCGAAAAAATTCTTACAATCTAAAATATTTTCTGGCTTTAATTAAAATGCAAAAGGAAGATAAACATTTAAAAAAATAAATCTAAATATAAAATAATATAAAAGTCGGCCTGATAGAGTGGGCCAATATCTGCACTGGAAAATCTGCAACTTTTAATGGAAGGAAACTGCAAGAAACCGGTATGAACATCACCCAGACCGAGCTACAAAGATAAGACCTGTAACAATTTTATGGGACTTTAAAATATACACGGCCAGAACAATCAAAGCTAATCGCCTAGACATAGTAACTAAAGACTACAAGAACAGAATGTGATTTCTTATTGACATGCCAGTCCCTGTAGATTGTAATGTACATTTGAAGACCATGAAAAAACTGTCAAATACAAGGATCTTAAAGTAAAAATCTAAAAAACAAGTGACACATGAGGATATCAATAATTCCAGTTGTAATTGGAGCCCTGGAAACGGTTCTGATAGACTCATTGAAGAGATTCCTGGTAGCCAATGCCTTAAAGAAATACAATAAAAAAAAATGTACTCACAAGTGCAGTTCACACATTACGAAGAGTTTTATCTATGGAAAAATGTGTGTGAGCTTAGGTTGCTTTTATTTGCTTGTTTTTACAAAAATGGTCAGTAGAAAATATCATGAAGCCATTTCTGAGGTTAGGTCTCTGGTAGGAACCGGAAAGAAATGTGTATACAACAGAAATCCAAGGATATTATAATAATAATAATAATAATAATAATAATAATAATAATAATAATAATAACCTAGCATGTGTTGCCCAGCTAGAAATATCTTTAGGTCGTTTGGGAATATTCCCAACTGTCTAGATGTGACTCCCAGGTTGCATTGGCTGCCTCATCCTGCAGCCTTAAAAAATACATCCCAGTGGTGCATTACAGCTTTAATGTCCTTTACTGGACCATAGCTGAAATTAAGCGAATGGACGCCAAAACGAGAAAGCTTCTCACTTGCTATCGCATGCATCATCCCAAAGCTGATGTTGATCGTCTGTATGTGCCCAGATCCGAAGGAGGTAGAGGATTAGTTCAACTAGAACTGTCCTACAAAACTACAACAATTGGCCTCCAAAAATACTTGGAAACTACAGAAGACTGGATGATGGTATGCGTCAAGGAACATGAAAGTAGTAAGCGTCTTTACTCCGTAATGAAAGAAGCCAACAAATTCAAACTGGAGCTTCAAATGGGCGTAGAGATGCAACTACAGCACAATACACCGGCTGAAACTGCAAAATACTTGAAAAAGACAGCAAAGACGAATGCAACCGACCAGATACAGAAGCGATGGCAAGATAAACCGCTTCATGGCCAATACTCTGCCCGTATCAACCAAGCTGGTGTAGACAAAACCCGTACCCATCAGTGGCTACGCAGTGCAGGGTTGAAAGCGGAAACTGAAGGTTTTATCCTTGCTGCGCAGGACCAATGCTTGCTAACTAGGAATTATCAAGCACATATACTAAAATATTGTATCAGCCCAAAATGCAGATTCTGTGATAAATATCCAGAAACGATTGATCATCTTGTATCAGGTTGCGCGATGTTGGCACCCACTGAATATAAAACCCGACATGACAGAGTGGGCCAATATCTGCACTGGAAAATCTGCAACTTCTACGGGAAGGAAATTGAAAGAAACTGGTACCAACACCACCCAGACCCAGTTACGGAGATAGGACCTGTTACAATTCTATGGGACTACACAATTCACACTGACAGAACAATCAAGGCCAACCGCCCAGATATTGTTATTAAAGACCACAAACAAAAACGGTGCCTCCTTATTGATATGGCAGTCCCTGCTGACTGCAATGTATCTTTGAAGATATTCAAAAAGCTGTCAAAATACAAAGACCTTGAAATAGAGGTCTCGAAAATGTGGCATATGGGAACATCAACAATCCCTGTTGTAGTTGGAGCCCTAGGACAGGTTGGAAAAGATTGCAGTAGACTAATTGCAGGGATTCCCTGAAGCCCATGCCTCAAGGAGATACAAAAAATTGTTCTGACAAGTACAGCACACACTTTACGAAGGGCTCTATCTATGTAATTATTTTATTTTATTTTTTTATTTTTTTTTTTGTCAGTGAAAAGTGTCATGATGCCATTTCTAACCTTAGGTCCCTGGGTGGGACCCGGAAAGAAATGTGTAAACGCCAGAAAGCAAAGAAAATAAAAATGATAATAATAATAATAATAATAATAATAATCTCAAAAATGTGGCACATGGGAACATCAACAATCCCTGTTGTAGTTGGAGCCCTAGAATTGGTTGGAAAAGATTCCAGTAGACTAATGGAAGGGATTCCTGGAAGTCCATGCCTCAAAGAGATACAAAAAATTGTTCTGACAAGTACAGTCCACACTTTACGAAGGGCTTTATCTATGTCATTTTTTTTTTTTTTTTTTTTTTTGTCAGTGGAAAGTGTCATGATGCCATTTCTAACCGTAGGTCCCTGGGCAGGACCCGGAAAGAAATGTGTAAACGCCAGAAATCAAATGAAATAAAAGTAATAATAATAATAATAATAATAATAATAATAATAAATGCCCTGATGCTACACCAGGGAGTACTCTTATGGTTTCTAATGTTTAGTGATTGCAGATGTTATGGACAGAGAATATACATGTTTTGTCTTGGGGAATTAAAATGTGCTACAGTCAATACTCCGTTCAGTACCACAGAATTAATTTCCAGTTGTCTGTCAGTTGGGTATGTTTCCTAGTAGAAGACGCACTATACTTCTCAGCTCATGAGTAGTTGGGAATCGCCATGGCCGGATGTCGAGAGAGGATGTATTTTTTAAGGCTGCAGGATGAGGCAGCCAATGCAACCTGGGAGTCACATCTAGACAGTTGGGAATATTCCCAAACGACCTAAAGATATTTCTAGCTGGGCAACACATGCTAGGTTATGCGTTACATTTATCAACACGCGTCACCATATCCCGCATGTATGTGCCTAGTATACCCTTATCGGACTGGGTGTCATGATGAGTATTTTGGTATTTGTATATTTCTACACCAGCATCACTTTGCTTAGTGTGTTGTTCTCCCATTCATTAATATTAATGAAAGAATTAGTTTTAATACTGTTTTTCTTTTTTCATTAAGGTTCACACTCTACAAGGCCCGGGTGCCACTCGAGGTAGATGGTTACATTAAGAAGTAGTTTATATGGATAGGATGAGAAAATAACTAGACTTCAACAGATTAAGATTGTAGTGATTGGGGAAACATCCGCTTGGGAGCCTGTTCCACAGAGCAGTGCTTTTCCAGGAAGACGCTGTTCGAGTGGAACTTACTTCTTATCGATGGAATACGGGGGTGGGGATGTGGGTGGTTTGCTACAATGTAAATAGCATGACGGGTCCTAGCCGTGAAGGTTAGTCCTGGCGTTTTTGTGATTGTGATTGCTATAAATGTGGCTGCTGTTGTTGATGGATTAACGAATTTGAATATATTTTTTATCCTGTCTTCGCAAATGCGACATTACTTTCGAATAAATCTTTCGAACGAATTAGATCGTATCGGTTATATTATAGATTATATAAAAATAATATTAGGTTGGTGCAAAAATAATGTCGTTTTCTCACATATGCTACTATGTGAGAAAACGACATTATTTTTGCACCAACCTAATATAAGAAAATATATAAAGAAGAGCTGATCCTCTGTCGTGAGTGACTTACATTTGCTTATGACATTTAATGTACACTCTAACAAACGCACATATACATATAGACAGACATACATGATGATTGCTTCATCTTACTAAGATCAAGTTTTACATCATTTGTAATGGCTTCCACATCGTTTCGGCATCCATGGACCCTAAAATGATTCTTGAGACCTGCATTCGTTTTCATAGGTATCATGCCTATATAGCAGATAATCTCTGTATCGTTGAATTGAATGGATATCTCATGTGTACCACTATTAGGGCAGATTGATTTTTCACTTTTTTTTAGAACATCAACATTACACGCGCTGTGAAAGCTGGGTACTCATATGTTCATTTCATGGTATCATCAGCATCTTTGTGTAGATCCACATATCTGTTGCCTCATGTCTTTTGTGAGGAGATTTTCCAGCATTCACTATCATACAAGAGGACTGATATTACATAACTCTTTAATTTGTTTAAAATTAAATTTTCATGTTTCTTAATACTTTGCTTAGCTTATGACTGAAAAATATTTGTTGTGTAAGCTCAATGCTTTTATTTTTATAAAAAGGCATGCCAATTTAAAAAAAAAAAATCAAAGAAAATACTTTTGAAATGGGTCTCTGAATTAAAACCTCACCCATTACCACTGAGTACCAGTAAAAAAGGGTACCTAAATGGCCGTTAGAAACGATCGACTTACCAACTCAGCACGTAGCCGAAATGAAAAATGATTCCTTGGGGCAATTTAGCTAAAATATTAATAGCTATTTCATATTTAATAAATCAGTAATTATATTAATATACATTTTTGGAATGCCATTATTATTAAAACTAGCTGAAAACTAAAATTAGTCATTATTTCTGCGCTTTCCTTATTCTTTATTTGTATCTTCTCATTCTCAAGTTTATCCTTTCCAATGTTCGATATCTAAATTTTATAGAAACATGAATTAGTTTCATACGTGAAAATAGAAGAGGGAACAGAGAAATATTTTCTGCATCCCTTTTTATTTTTAATTCTCTCTCCAGAAAGTAATTTAATGAATTGAAATTTTAAAACCTTTCCATCCCTAACTGAATTTCAGTCTTTTGTTCTTTTTTCTTTTGATATCCAGCTAACAAGCAAATTTTTAATTATTCTTGTATTTTGCTTATCTATGTTATGTATGTATATATATATATATATATATATATATATATATATATATATATATATATATATATATATTTTCCTTTCACCTAGTTTCCCTTTTTGCTTTTTCACTAGCTTTATTACCTTCAAATTATCTTTCTATACAGCATTTTTTCTACCTTCTCTTCATAGCTTTTTCAAAATTGACTTGCTTAATTGTATTATGGCTGTATCTCGGTCAGAAGGCTCAAAGAAGGAACCAGAGGATAGGGTATGTACTACAGTATGATTCTTCATCTCTGGTCTTGAACAAAGCATGCACACACACATACACACGCATATTGTTTAAAATCTGCTATTTTCATAAGAGTACCGAAGATTGGGATAGAGATATCAAAATGACTAGAGTTCTGGGTATGACGATAAACTACATCTGGCAGCAAGGCCTCTGATCGGGAGGATTTGAGGCCCGTGGGGCCACTACTAAAATGCTGTTGTTCCCAGGTCCAAGTATGGACAAATATTCAGCCACAAAACTGGGGTCAAAACATTATGAAACTAGAAAAATAGATTTTTACAGTAAAATTGCCAGCAATACATTTTTGAAAAAAATAATTACTGACAATACAGTTGACTCTCGGCAAAAAAACCCTTTACAAAAATACATCATTAAAATCTGATCTTCAAACAGATTTCTTACAAAGACTACATGTTCTATTCATGCAAACCTATCCTAAAAATTTTATCGGCATTAAATAATCTGTTGAGTTTAATATGTCATAAAACAAAATAAGCCAATAAACAGGAATAAGTATTGCATGGTGACAGTTTCCTCTCTCAATTTTATCTTCAGACCATTCAGACATGATCTGAAGATCACTTGAGGCTTAGTTCTTATGTTTTTTATCTTCACTATCTAGTTATCCATAAGTTATATGACATTATATATATATATATATATATATATATATATATATATATATATATATATATATGATGCCATATAACTTCAGGACGTAGATAATCAATCTTTAAGAAACTAGTAAAAATTTAAACGTATAGAATTAGTTGTTAAATTTATATGCAACTGTTGAATAAAGATTCTTCATATAATCAACCAATCAATGTAAAATATCAAAAATACCAACCAAATACCAATACATCCGTACCAGCTGTTGCTAATACTACCAGAATATTAATACAAAATTAAATTAAATCCAAATTAATCTTACAAATAGAAAGGTAAGTCATATATGGTGCAAAATATAAGAAAATACACACACACATATATATATTTTGTACTCAAGCGCGAAACAGACTGCAGTCGTTTTCTGTTGAACTCTGTGTCCCCTTATATATATATATATATATATATATATATATATATATATATATATATATATAGTTAGTTTATGCAAAACTAGGTAATCCGTATGGGTAGACCCAAGGAGGATGATATCCAGAGAGCTCAATGTAAATTCAGAGAAAATATGTTTGAATAAAAACAGATCACTTTAAAAAAATTTTCATTTCAACTTTTGGAAGTAAAGTCTGATGATCCAGAGCTGTTTTAAAAGGGTTGTGGTGAAATAACTTATTACATAGAACCTTAAAGTGATCTGTTTTTATTCAAACAAATATATATATATATATATATATATATATATATATATATATATATATATATATATATATATATATATATTTCTCTGTGTGTGTGTGTTAAATTTCTCAGAATAATGAATAATGTATATGTTCACTGCATATATACCGACATAATCCCACGGTTGTGTGTCACATTTGTACGCATATACAAGTTATACAAACACCGAGAATACATTTTTTCAAAAAGCATCAAAGGCTCACTTAGTGTGTTATTCGATCGTTTGCCACATCCGAAAGCGAATAATTATACCAAGTGACAGCTCATTTTTTGCCCATCACATAAACTGTCACAATTTGCCCGAATCTCTGTCACGATCTGCCAGGGTTATTTGCCCTTTGCATCGGATTAGATAACATATTATTGCACAAATATTTGCTCGTGTCTGTAGTTCTACATGCTTTCGTTTTAATTTATTATAGCGAAATTCATTTAAATAATAGTGAAATTCAGTTTGACAATATATCAACAATTAAACAAATGTACATCGATTAATAAATATAATTGATAATTTAATTTGATAGCTATATATAAATGTAGAGAGGAAAATAAAAAAGTTTTAAAATGTCTTTGTTTTATGTTTATTGAAATATGTTCAGTGTCATTATTTATATAATGTTATGGAAATCTTAGAAGCGCCCCAACTCTATCATTTATTAAATCCGCACACTGTAGTGTGCCATTTTCGGAAGCTAGTAAAAGGTGTTATGTTTGAAAGTAAAGAAATAAAGCATTTAAATATTTGTCTTAATCTTCTAGATTCAGACGGAAAAGGGTATTTTTGGAGAAAATACTAGCAATGAATAGGTATTCATTACTAGTCGGAAAACATATTAGTCTAAATTAAATATATTTTTAAATACCGTATGCCTTTAGGACACAGGCGATCATGGCATCTACAGATTTCTTTCCTTTATTATATGTGAATTGCAATGTCTTCTTCTGAAAGATAAAAGAGTAGTTTCCTCATTGATTTCTTTTCAGTTGAAATTTAGGATAGGTTTTTAAATGCTTTATCCTTTCAGGACATAGGCGATCATGGCTCTTCACAGATTCCTATCGTTTATTATCAGTGAATTACTATGTCTTCTTGTGAAAGATAGAAGAGTGATTTCCTCATTGCCTTCTCTACGGTTGAAATTCAGAACAGGTAAATGTTCCATAAAAGCCTTATCCTTTCAAGACGTAGGCGATCTTGACTTTTTTCTCTCAGGAAATAAAGCGGAGTGGTTTCACGTTACGTTATCAACAATTTTGAATTCAGAATTGTAAATTTTTTGCCTAGAATAGCTGCTATCCAAAGCTATAGAGCCCAGTCTATCCTATTGTTTAATCCATATCTAGTGGGGAGAAAAAGGTCATACTTTTTCTTAAAGGCATCTGTGCGAAACGAATATAACAAACCAGGCCGGGTCTTGGATTCTGTCCCTATTCTACTTTTCGCGGTAACCGTTGCGCTACCAGCACATCTTTAAAGGCGAACAACTGGACAATGCGTTTTCAATACCCGTATAATTTTTTCTCTTAAAAGAAATATACTGGTGATAAAAATGGTACATTGACTTCGCATTAAAAGTACGGCTAGAGGAAAATACTTTTTCATAAAGAGATAACACGTGAAAGGAACTGTCTTATGATCTCGCTATCATGAAAAAAAAAAAAAAGATAATCTATCAATAATAAGGCATGACAATTTTCGTTTAAATAACTTATAAATAAAAAGCGAGATATTTATCTCGGCCAATAATCAGTCAAATATGGCAAATACAAGTAAAGTTATTTTTTTACTTCTGTTCATCACTGTTCTACGCCTTCAGCCAATCAGAAGTGCTCTTAAACATCGCACGTCTAAGACAAAGGTGCGAAATGTATACGTCAAAGAGATGCTGTTCGCAGAGGTTGCCGCCTTGACTGCACATACTTAGAAATATTAGGTTGGTGCAAAAATAATGACGTAATAATGTCGTTTTTTGACGTATTTTTTAACGTCAAAAAACGACATTATTACATCATTATTTTTGCACCAACTTAATATTTACAACATTTTATCAACTGCTTTACACATGCTTGCAGAGAGTTTGGCTTCACGATCGGCCTTAAGAAAACTAATATCATGAGCCAGAATATCTGCAAAATTCCAAATATCTCAAGAGTCCTGGGTATGACGATAAAGAAAATAGAATCCTGTGTATGACGATAAAGAAAATAGAATCCTGGGTATGACGATAAAAAACATGTTCTGGGTATGACGATAAAAAACAGACTCCTGGGTATGACGATAAAAAACAGAGTCCTGGGTATGACGATAAAAAAAAAATAGAGTCCTGGTTATGACGATAAAGAAAATAGAGTCCCGAGTATGACGAGAAAAAACAGAGACTTGGGTATGACGATAAAAAACATGTCCTGGGTATGACGATAAAAAACAGAGTCCTGGGTGTTGTTCATAATGACGGTCGTTTTGAGTAGAGAATCCAGAGGTTAGCAGTGAATATCCTGAAGACAGTAGGAAAGCGTTGATCAGGTTAGCAGTGGATATTTTGGTAAAAGGTAGCAGAGCGAAGTTCGTCCTTCCGTTTCTCTTCGCCTGACAAGCTGGACTGGACATTCGGGTAGAGTGAACATTTTGTTCACTCTACCCGAATGTTCAGTCCAGCTTGTCAGGCGAAAACAAGAAGTTGGAAAAGAGATAGGAAGAACTGCAAATCCCGAAAGAGAACTGATACGATAAAACTAACACAACATACATGCTAAACGTGTCCATTCTGTTTCATAAAATTAGAGACGTATATAACTTATAACAGATTCATACGAAACTAATTAAAATGAAAATCATACATTGATGCATAGGAGTATCAACGACAAATTTAGAGAGGAAACGACTGGTTTTAACTACGTCCGTGCCCTGTAAATAAAACGGGTCCCGTAAGATATTTCACTGCAAACTTTCGATTTGCTATTCTTTGTATTAACTGATATTAACTTATTATTTATGTTATTAAAGGTTGTCATCAGGATTTTTTCTTTGCTTCTATATTATCGTAATTTTATGAAGCAAAAAAAAAACAAAACAAAACAAAAAAACAAAACAAAAAAAAAAAAAACGATACTTGTTTCTCCATTGTGAAAACATTTCAAAGAAATCAAATTTGTGGCAAAATATTTGCTTTAAAAATCTGACACATTGTGTGTGTGTTTGTGTGTATACAAATATTGACTTCGTGAATGTGAGTATAAGCTTTTATAAAAACATTTGCAAATGCATTAAAATGCATACACACAAGAACAATGTCAAAATTACATATTCGTTCTCATAGATATATATGCAAATGCATACACAGGCTCGCTCATATCCAGGAATATAGAACCTGTCTTTTGACGTATATTGCCGCACTTTATATGAACGTACAATAGATTCGGAAATAGGGGAACGCACACTAGATTCCAAAATAGGGGAATCGAGTGAATGACAGTCCATATTGTCTTCATTATACAACAACAAGTTATGGGGGTGGGGAGCGAGGGTGACAGAAGTACGGTGAAAGCAAGCCAAAGGTACGGGGTGCTCCGTTTAAAACACATTTTAAAATTTGACACTGACAAAATCACCCAACATTATCCGATAGTGATACACCTCTCACCTATTACAGCATAGGATTTTTTTATGCACAACTGTAGCTCTGAAAGTAATGTCAGCTATATTATGTTATGTTGGCCTGCTACGTCAAAGGCGGATGTTGTTGGGATGAAAGTAGAAACTGAAACTTTCTGCCAATAACCGATAATGTTTTTTTGACCATGTTACAGTTAATGGTTACGTGGCAGCTTTGCAAAATGTTGTCTGGCATGAAAGTGCTTACGAAGCAGAGGTGTGTCATTGATTTCCTCTTTCAGATAAAATTTACATTCGTGGAAATATATTTATGGTCGCTGAACGTTTACAGAGACTACGTGTACAGTTATGGCAGTGGAGATTTTGGAATAACATATTTTTAAGTTATGCGGCACAGAGAGCAGATTCTTTTACGTGAACCTTTAGCGATGGGTCGTAATAAGAATTCCAATTGAGATCAGGTGTGAGTTTGAGGCTGAATATCCTCTCAAGGTAGGTAATATGCCTCCTCGAAGTGACTTCTGATCGACGGTGATGGAATGTACCCAGTTTATTATATATATATATATATATATATATATATATATATATATATATATATTCAATTAAAAGATGCAATTATAACTTATAAATTCATGAATCATTCATACAAAAAAACAAATATAGAGGTTAATGATTTAAATGGCGAGAATACATGGTCGCAAACACATAAATAAGATACACCAACGCCGAACCTGTATATGAATGATATGATCCCTGTTTATAAATTCCAGTTGCATAATGTCTTTTTAATTTTTTACACAAGCTTTCGTCTGTTCCTACAGACATCATCAGGTATGGAAGTAGATTTTGTTCTTGTTTTACTTCTCGGTTTTTTTATAAGTTATAATTGCACCTTTTAATTGAAATTAAAATAACTGATCCAACGTGCAACTTTCGGATAATAAGTGTGACATTACTGTAATTATTGAACAATATAGTTCATGCCATGTTGACGGAAAATCTACCAGTAAAAAAGAATTCTCTTATTGCTATATTTGTACAAAAACGCACAACCTTAAAATTTAAATTCAAACTCAGCGTTGCGACCGCACGTTCCAAAACAATAACACATTTCTCATAGCATTTATTCGGAGTACATCTGTATTTTCGTTGTCCTCTTATTACCGAGAAGTAAAACAATATATATATATATATATATATATATATATATATATATACCAGAATAAGGTTAGGAAAATTAATGATGTCATCAGATTAAAGTGATGTCTACGTTGATGTAACTACATATGCGACCCGAAGGAGAGGAGACGCTGAAATATTAAACTAAACTTTTTTAAATGTTTGTTTAGGTATATAGTCTGACTAGTTTCATTTAGTTACTTTTTGTTTATATTTTGATTATGTGAACATTGTTCGAAAATAATTATTCGAAAACAATTATTCAAAAAACCTTTATTCGAATTGTTAAATTGTTTGAATGAAAATTAAGCGAAAGGACAATTATACTAAATGATAATTATTCGAAATACAAAATTCTTTATTACAATAAAAATGTAAAAAGTAAAAGAGGAAATACAAATATCATTAATAAAACAATTTCGTACTAAAAAATCCTTCAAACCTTAAGTAAAATGATACTACACTGAAGAGTACTCGTTAAATGATACTACAGTGAAGAGTACTCGTTAAATGATACTACACTGAAGAGTTCTCGTTAAATGATACTACACTGAAGAGTTCTCGTTAAATGATACTACACTGAAGAGTACTCGTTAAATGATACTACACTGAAGAGTTCTCGTTAAATGATACTACACTGAAGAGTACTCGTTAAATGATACTACACTGAAGAGTTCTCGTTAAATGATACTACACTGAAGAGTACTCGTTAAATGATACTACACTGAAGAGTTCTCGTTAAATGATACTACACTGAAGAGTACTCGTTAAATGATACTACACTGAAGAGTACTCGTTAAATGATACTACACTGAAGAGTTCTCGTTAAATGATACTACACTGAAGAGTTCTCGTTAAATGATACTACACTGAAGAGTACTCGTTAAATGATACTACACTGAAGAGTTCTCGTTAAATGATACTACACTGAAGAGTACTCGTTAAATGATGTCACTAAATATTTTATTTTTCCATTTATGTCGCGGTATTTCTTGACGCTCTTGATCTTTTGGTAATCTACTCTTACTTTAGCAATATGAATTTCTTGCAAGTCCTGTTCTCTCTTAAGTATTTATACAAAGCTGTGCATAGTATCCGTAATGGATAATTATTTCAAGTTCTAATGAACACTTAGTACATTGTCAACCGTTTGCATTTAAAAGCATAATGAAAAACTACGATAATCGATAGAAACGCACAGATTTGTGTACTACTTGAACCCCTGAAGATGATCTTGGAAGAGGATCGAAAGTATTCGGAAATTAAAATAAAAGAAATTTAAACAGTTATAGCACATTTCTCTCTTTATTAAATATCAATACACCGAATGTTATTTGTGAGGATGAACGTATTTTGTCAAAAATTAGCAGACATAATGTCTGTAATTTATTTAGTCAGACATGCCTAATTTATATATATATATATATATATATATATATATATATATATATATATATATATATATATATATCAATTGTAACAGCAAAATTGTCCATATCGTGTAACAGCATGGAATAATTGTCCATCCCACACAATGACTAGTAGCTAAAAAAAAAAAAAACTAATTGTTTCCAGGTTTTCAGATAAGACCTTTAGCCTCTTGACACTATTTGTCGTGACAATCACTGAAAAACCCATTGAATTATTCAGCTAGAAAGAGAATAGGTTAAAATCGTTTTGTATCAGCCCCACTATATCTTCCCAACTGACCAATGGTGAAAGGAAAAAGGTCATTCAGACCTTCAGTAATGGTAGGAACATTCATACTCTGGCTTCCATCTTCAAAGTCCATTCAAGAACCATCAAGAGAATGGTGAATAAGTTTAAAAAGGAGGGAACAGTCGAGAGGAAAACTTGATCTGGAAGTCACAACAAGAGGGATCATCACTTCAGCTTAGAGCTAAATACATTATTTTATTAATTGTACAATGGATTAGATATTCGGTACATATTGTCCGCAAGTACTTTCGGTGAAAACATTCACCATCTTCAGGCATAGATCTTATTTTTACCTCAATTTCAGGTAGTTTTGGTAAAAATTCCAAAACGAAAATGAATGTGATACTTGTCGAAAGATGTTTTATTAAAAAACTGTGTGTGTGTATATAATTATATATATATATATATATATATATATATATATATATATATATATATATATATAATATGACACACACACACACACATCTATATATAAATATACATTTTTTCGTGCGTGTAACAATTGACGGGCAGTGTGCACAATTTTAACATGAAATGCGCAGAAATCAAAGTATCCCCCCATCACGTTACGCTGAAAACTAAAGAGACCGCCCCGAACAATGGCGACACAGCTCACATTAAAAACTAAATTTTTACTATCTCTTGTATCCCTCGTTACCACTAAAAACACGCACACACGTACTGTCCCTTTTACGCAAAGGACGAGTCACACGCCTAAATTCAAGTTAGATTTGTTTTTGAAAAGAAAAAAAAGAGACATATATCAACATTTCACAGTTTCTCACATATATACATAAATTATATTTATTTATTTCTTCCTAATTGGCCCTAAAAAGGAAATAAAATTCAGTTAAATTCGTAAAACAAATATTCAACACGACTAATGTTGACCGTAACTCATGTCTGTCTCTCATAATTTTTATTTATTAAAATTCTTTTTTTTCTTTTCAAAACCAAAATATAACTTGAATTTGGGCGGGTGGCTTATCGCTATTTTGTATACTTCCTCTCAATTGTTATACAGAAAAAAATGTACTTGGATTGAACAAAAATTACTTACAATATAATACATATTGCTCATAATACCTTCTTTCTGTTTGTCAATTTTGATGTTACGAGTACACTAGTATAGTTAATTGTTCGTTTCTGAGTATACCTCTCTTCTAGGGCAACTAGACGACTGTTCATAAAATTTTATATTTGTTCAACACCCACAGCCATAAAACCAACATATGTTTCACACTGCAACACGTTACAGTTTTGGGAGAAAGTTCGCATAAACTGATCGTCAATTTGAACAAGGCCAGTATTCACAAACTCTCGGTTACAATGTGTTACGACTTCGTGCGAGAACAAATGTCGACGGCTTCTAGACAAATCGACCATCGTGAGATTTGAACCTGATTCTCATGGTCAAAACGCTAATTATATAACACTTGTAACCATTGGGTTACTTTCTGATTTAAACTTTTAAAATATCAATTGAAAGACGAGATTTAACGAGTACATTATTTTCGTCGTTCAATTGTTTAATTACTTATATACTCTACCCATTGGTGTATGCGATTATGTGTGCTTACGTGCTTGGATATTTTAGCTAAGTTTTTTTTTTTAAACAGTAAACAACTTAGATTTTATTATTCTCATATTTTCCGATAGCTCTCCGAATTTGTTTTTTTTTTCGGATTTTGAAGGACGTCCAGCAAAATGTGAACGGATATTATAAAGAAATGGTAAATTGACTAGAAATAAATATATATTTTTCTATAATTTATATACACAAGAATTTTTTGCAACACGCTGACTTGTATTGAAATTATTACAGTATTTAGTATTGAAGTTTATCGCTAACATTTTTTGTTGAGAGTTAAGTTTCGTTCAATTTTGCAAATCAATCAATGAAATTGGAATAAGCTGATTTGTTTGGAAAATACTTTGAGAAAAATCATACTTCGAGGTTTAATAATTTCTTTAATTTAATTTAATTTTATAGGACTTCAAGGTAAACAATATTTTTTTAATTTAGTCTTGACTTGTCAGTGTATGCCTTTTTTAGAGGGTGTGAACACTAACGGAAGTGACAGGATATATATAGATACAGCTACACAAACACACACGGAAAGATAGGAACACACGTATACACAGACATATACACACTCATACACACGCACTTATACGTATGTGTATATTCGATTCCTTTTGTTATTGTTGCCATTTCGATAACCTATGAAAAGCATGCAATTAATGACGAAATGGATACTGATAATTTTTTCAAGAGATTTTATACATTACTGAAAAAAGATAAACTTTTTGACACTTTAAGATAAAAAGAAACATGCATTTAATTCTATTTTAATGTTTGAATTTGGCGACCTTGTTGTCCTTGCGGGTCTGTATAAAATGTCGGCAAACAGATAGTTTTGCAATGTATGGGCATTTAATGATTTTATTTTGATAGTGTACTAAATAGAACGATATAATTTAAATGCAAATTATGCAACAGAAATTATATTTTTAAGGTATTCTTACCAGTCCCACATCAGTGGCGACAGAAAGATTCGAGAATTTCGTTCTCACCATATCAATAGCGACAGAGTACTTGAAAAATACACAGAAACTCCACGCGTTCCCACAGCAGTGTTGAACGAGAAATTAAGCTGGTATTACTACATTAGCGATTTAAACGATTTACCCAGCGTCTACATATTAAAAAAAAATATATATTCCAATATCAAACATCAGTGACGAACTAGCGATTCGACATCTACGGAATATTAAAGTCTGTCCAAATAACATTACGAGAAGGATTTCTTACACACCCACACACAGATAAAAAAACAGTTTGTTCGTAAAACAAACTGACAACACGAGAGCAGAAGTACTACCATGGTACTCAAGTTTTCGAAAAAAAAACTATCGAACATTTTTTTATGTAACTGAGTTGAACTCGTGCATAAAATTATTCTCCCCTCAAATTCACTGAGGTGAGTTTTCTCTTTTTGTACCTCTATATATATATATAAATATATATATATATATATATATATATATATATATATATATACATAAGTGTGGGGAAAATTAATACAATTACGTTAAAATTAACGGAACCACGGAATTGCAAAAAAGCTAAACACATAATTAGTTTAGTTAACTAATTGTCTGTCCATAGTTTGTTTTTTTTTGTAAAAGAAAAAAACCTATCAAGAATTTTGTGTACCTCCCCTTGGTACACGGGTTTCAAAGCAACGAAAAATCGCTGTCATTTTTGTTTGTCTAAATATGGAAGATTTTCAAAAAGTAATTGCCCAAATGCTAAAAGTCAATTTGGATCAGCAACAAAAATCAGAAGAAAGACAACAACAACTATTTTTGGAATTATATAAACAACAAATGGAATTCCAACAAATTACCCTTCAGAATGCTGAACTACAACAGAAACAACTTAAAGAATTACTCGTAAATGCATTAAAAGGCTCAAACTCTGAAAAAGATACAATATTCTCCCAGAGTACAATCTACAATTCAGTGGAAACCTTTGAATACGTACCAGAGAACGACAAAACGTTCGAGGCTTTTTACAGGTTCTACAAAGATATTTTCAAAGTAGACTGTGAACAATGGCCCAGTAAACAAAAAGGTACGTCTATTATTGAGAAAACTTGGAACTACAGAACATAGTAGGTTCGTAGACTTCATATTACCCAAGAAAACCACTGACTTGGATTTTTCAGAGACTATTAAGCTCCTTTCGGAACTATTCGGGCCTAACACAACCTTGTTCCACAAACGTTGGAAATGCTTGAACACAGTCAAAGACAACCAGCAAGATTTTCTAACGTTTGCAGCATCGGTAAACAAGCTCTGTAATGATTTTAAACTAGCCGAACTGACTGCCGATGATTTTAAGTGCTTAATTTTCGCACAAGGTCTAGTATCAGCAGAAGACGCCGAAGTCAGACGACGGGTACTGACCAAGCTTGAGAACGAACAAGGATTGACTCTCCAAAAACTGGCAGAGCACCGTCAAAGAGTAATATCTGTAAAGTGTGACTCAAACACTATCGAGTAATCATGTGTGGCTCAGATTAATAAAATCAGAAGTAAGTCTACCTCCTATTTCCCTCAAAAAGACAAAAGGCAAATCTCATGTCCTAAATTACGCAGTAACTAAAACCCAAATTGGTTAAAGAAACCACCCGGACCATGTTACCATTGTGGTAAATGGCATTGGATGAAATTCTGTCCAGTTAAGAACAAAAAATATTGCAAAAATTGCAATAAAAATGGGCATACTTTAACTTCGGGCTGGTACGCCAACAGAACGAGAAAACCCAAAAATAAAATTAGGCAAGCTCAATCTGACAATATTGTCGATAGGAATTTAAGAAAATATTTAACTGTGGATATTTTCAATAAGTCCATTAAATTCCAGCTTGACTCGGGTTCTGATCTTTCAACCATTAACTGGCGTACTTGGCGAAAATTAAACAAGCCGACCTTATTAAAAACGGATAAAACAGCAAAATCCGTAACTGGCGAAAAGATTAACATTTTAGGCGAGGTAATACTTACAGTAACACTAAATGGAGTTACCAGAAAGCTCAAAGCCTATGTATTGAAAACTTCAGATAACTTATTTGGAACTGATTGGATAGAAAAATTGTCGCAAGATACAAAGTACAACGTCCAATTTGGTAAATCTAAAAAAGGAACTCAAACAACAACTTCCCCAGGTTTTTTTCTGGCGGCCTTGGGAAATGTACTAAAATGAAAGCTAAGTTCAAGGTGAAGGACGGTGCACAACCGGTATTCAAAAAGAAACGGAATGTCCCTTTCGCTGCTCTAGAGCAAATCAATAAAGAGTTAGATAGACTCGAACAAGCAGGTATTCTGTCAAAAACAGATTTCAGCGAGTGGTCAGCACCTACGGTCTACGTAAAAAAGAAGTCCAATCAAATACGAGTATGTGCAGATTTTTCCACAGGGTTAAACGATGCCTTGCAAGATCACCACTATCCTCTCCCAAGCCCTGAAGAAATTTTCAATAAACTCAATGGTGGAAACTTTTTTTCTAAAATTGACCTCTCGGACGCATAACTTCAGATAGAGATGGAAGAAGAAAGTTCCAAATTGCTCTGCATAAACACCCATAGAGGGTTGTACAAATACAACAGACTGGCTTTTGGAGTAAAGGTTGCGCCTGAAATTTTCCAGCATTAAAATTGCTATTAACCTTAAAATTTAAATTCAAACTCAGCGTTGCGACTGCACGTTCCAAAACAATAACACACATTTCTCATAGCATTTTTCGGATTACGACCTTGTTTTCGTTTGTCCACTTATTACTGAGAGTATAAACAAGAACACAATCTATTTCATACCTGAGGATGTCTGTAGGAACAGACAAAAGCTTGTAAAATAAAAAGATCTAATGCAACGGAAATTTATAAAACAGGATCTTTTCATTCATAAACAGATTCGGGGTTTTTGTATATTATTGAATTGTTCGCAAAGATGGATTTCTCGCCATTTAATCATTAACCATTGTATTTGTTTTATGTATGAATAATTCATGAATTTGTAAATTAATTGCACCTTTATTGAAATTAAATATATATATATATATATATATATATATATATATATATATATATATATATATATATATAATAGCTGGCCACTCGTATTCGAGGATATCCGTTCACTATTGCATACTCACGCTCAGGCACATTTGTGTTTGTTCTACACTCACGGAGTTCACCTGTGGTTTATACTGCAACTATGCTGAGCAGACCTTAGTTACAATGTCTGGGAGAGAGTGATCAGCAATCTGAACAATGCCAGCACGGCCAAACCCTCGGTCAAGATGACTTGTGCTAGCACAGCCATCGACCGCTCCAAGGGTTCCGTCTATTCAATTTCACTCACAAGATTATATAAAAGTGGACATTGAAGTCAACACCCAGAGGCGACTGTTTCATGTTTAAACGCAATCGTCAGGCTATATGCTTGTGTTTTTGACCTAAAATACGTATAACTTACCTGTATATATATACAGGTAAGTGATGGATTATGGATATTGTATTATTTTAACGGTTATTTTGGTGGGCGGTAACGGTTGTACAGAATTAGGTGCTATTGAGTGGAAATATTTGTGAATCTGGGTACAGCTTTTTGGACATTTATTTATTTATGCACTTTAACCCATAAATATAGTATACCTTAAAATTATATATATAAAATATATATAAAAATATATATATATATTTATATATATATATATATATATATATATATATATATATATATATATATATATATATATATATATATATATATATGGTGTCCCATAATATGTGAGCACACAAATAACTTGGATTATAAAAATGATATAGAGTACCAAATATATTTATTACATGATTGATATATAAGAGTTCAACATAAGATATTTCCTACAGGTATCTGATATCTTTTTCTGACGGTGGATTCCCCAAATATGTGTGCTTAAAATGAGAGAGTGAGCTCATGTATGTTCTCTTCGGGGTGTTGACCATCTCAGGGAGGTATTATTCAAATCTTAAATAATATGTTAGACTCTTTATATCAGTTATGTAATAAAATTTTTTGTTACTCTATGTCATTTTTATAATTCAAGATATTTGCATTTAAAATGTGCCCCATCAATATGGAACACACACATACACACACGCGCACGCAAACACACACACGCACACACACACACACACACATATATATATATATATATATATATATATATATGTAGCTTAGGTCACATTTGATTGGTTAATCACGGGATTTCTCAAGGAAAAAAGAGGAAGTATTCTGCATTTGAAATTAAAATAATCATTCATTTGCCAGTAGCTTAACATCACCCGAAAAACATTTGTAGTGTTGAAAGATAGTTGTAATTGTGTAGCGATTTTTAACATGTTTTGTTTTAATATCCTAAAATAAATAAGATTCAGCTCTACTCTGTATTGAGGTCTCTTTTAAATTAAATGTTACGAACAGTAGAAGTATACTCCATTTGTTATAATTTTACCTATATATATATATATATATATATATATATATATATATATATATATATATAGGTAAAATTATAACAAATATATATATATATATATAAAATTTTATATATATATATATATATATATATATATATATATATATATATATATAGTGGAGAGGTTATAGTTGTTCCAACGAGAGAAAAGTGTATATTTTAAAGAGAAGAGAGAAGCTGCAAACGTTTTTGGCTGTAATGTGGATTTTTAAAATATATAATAATAATGATATATTATGCTTTATTTTCCATATTTTTCTACACGTGTTTCCGGTCTTGCGTGGTTATTTCCACATATTATTAAAAGGAATTAATTTTCCTTATGTTTTCTGATGTTTGACCATTATCTTTTGTGTGTAGTAGTAATCCAAATTTTTCTTGGGCTTGTAGAAAAATATTCTTCTGCTTAAGGTGTGATGAAACAATTAGGATTGGTCAGAGAAAAGGTCAAAGGAAGCTGTTCCTGTCAGATTTTTGACACGAACTTAGTCCACACCGGGGTTGATAAGACAGACGACGACCGATATCTTAGTCTGCTGAAATAGCCTATTCCCTATATGAGGTAATTTTGGATTTTAATGGTTATTACTTATTTGCTCCGTAATAATTATTAATACATTGAGCTCCTTTTTGAATCAGTTTTAATATTTTATATAAATAAGATCCTCTTGAATTATATATCAACGGATTTGTTGCCTTTACTCTCTCTCTCCATATATATATATATATATATATATATATATATATATATATATATATATATATAATTATTTATTTAAAAATATGATTCCAACACGCTACATAAGAGGTCTCATGTTTCGAAACAAGAGCCGAAAACTTCAAAATAATATTTGAATTAACTTGAGTTTTTATTAGATGAACTGATGTTCTTTGCAATTAAGGCAAAACATAGCTCATGTTGTGACGTTTATGTAGAGTGCTTGATAGTTTTCCTGCAACATTGGCTTCAATATTGAATTGATCACAATATTGAATTAAGTAGACCACGTGACCATAGAGGAAACGCATAAGTAGGAAGTCAAGTGACGTCTATATGACCTCCATCCTCTATTACTATACTGATCTATGCTATTCACTATATATTTCTATATTCGGATCACTATACGGATTACTATTCGAGCGAGTGTTATCGAGCAAGTATTATTAGTACGAGTGATATTCGAAGGCGTCTGACACCAGTATAGTTCAACGGCGTTACTATAGTTGTATATGTGATTACAACATCTCTACTACAACGAGCGTTACGAAATTGACAACGAGTGTTGATATCACAATATATATTAGGTTGGTGCAAAAATAATGACGTAATAATGTCGTTTTTTGACGTACTTTTTAACGTCAAAAAACGACATTATTACGTCATTATTTTTTGCACCAACCTAATATATATATAGCATTTCCTTTAAATATAATTAATTAAATAATTTGACATCTATAATATATCAATACATATACATATCAATATTATATATTGTATTTCCTGATATAAATTATTAAATGATATGTACATCAATATTTATATCAATAGTATATATTATATTTGTTAATATAAGTTATTAAATAATTTAATATATATTATTTCAATTATTCAGTTTTCTAATATAATTAATTCAATAATTTGGTATCGATTATATCTCCAATAAATATATGGAAATGTTATTGATCGTAATTAATGTAGAATGGTTAGCATTAAAACTATTTATTCATATAAGACTGATAACTATATTTAATTTTGGATTAGAATAAAATACGGAAAAGAATATTCGACATTGAATGACCCCGGCACAGGTTGAAATGTTGTTAAATCCACGAATCTAACTAATAGACCTCTCGGCCTTCAGGCTGATATTCTGTCATAGAATTAATTACGCATTCTACCTTCGAGCGAATTGAGGCAGGTGTTCATGGCAATTAAGAAAATATCATCTGGACTAAGTATATTTGTCTTTGATGTACCTTGCAACTGATATCTTTTCTAGAAAGCGTCTGTTTAATAAATATGTGTTTGATCGCATCCAGCACATGCAGGTAAATGTCTGGGAATACCGATTATGTTGATGTCTGGTTTAAGGCCATCATTTATGAGTATTTAATAAGCTTACCTCTATGGAACACAAGGTTAAAATGGTAGCCTCACAATATAATATGTAAATTTAGTAAACGGAGTTGACTTGAAAAGCAGCATTTACAATGTTGATTGTTTCCTATTATAAAACATGGATGTGTGTGCGTGTGTGTGTGTGTCATGCATTTTAATGATCTGACGAATCCCAAAATGGGCGAAAAGTATAGTCGGAATTTTTTTTATACTTTTATGAACGTTTTTTCAATTGTCATTAGTGTATAACTCTGTTGGGATCATTTAACAAATTTATAACACACACATATATATATATATATATATATATATATATATATATATTCTAACCCGGATATAAGAAAGTTGTCGGGACCGGAGAGGAAGTCTCTTATATCCGGGTTTGGTCTAATTTATATACATTAACATAACAGGCTCTAATTTGGGACCACAGAAAATCGCTCTTACATCCGGGTTTCTCTTATATCCGGGTTTAATCTATTTTATATACATTAACATAGGCTCTAATTTGGGACCAGAGAAAATTTCTCTTATATCCGGGTTTCTCTTATATCACTTGATAAGACACCGGAGGTGTTGAAACAAAATGGCTATTTTTGTAGTGATTTCATAACATATTTATGTTATAATTTTTAAAAAATAAATAATTATATATATATATATATATATATATATATATATATATGTTATAAATTTGGTAAATGATCCCTACTGAGTAAACATTTTATATTCTATGCCTTAAATCATTAATGTATAATTCTGTCGGGAACATTTGCCAAAATTTATAACATACTGTCAATATGGTGAATTCATGGTTAAAAAAAGCATATCTTTCATTTATTTTCTACCCATTCTGATAGATCTCTAAACTCGATCACTTAAAGCAAAGAACATAAAATGTTAAACTATTTAATAAGTTACTCATTTTCTTTCTTTTGTAGACACGAGCAACGCCAGCTTGAAAAAAAAAATACAAGATTGCATTATTCCAAATAAATACACAAATATATACAAACACAATTCACTTTTTCGTCTTCGATCCGATGAAGCACAAAATGGGAGAAATACATAGTCGGATATTTTTTCGAAAGATTATACTTTCATGAGCGTGATTTCTTAAAATGTTCGTCTGAATATAAGTCGTATTTTTAATATTTGAAATCAAGTCCTACAAATTTAAAATACTGTTCCTACTTCTAATAACTAATAGACTATACGTTATTTTTGACAAATAAATATGTTAGAATTACATTCGTATTTAAAAAATTTTTAAAAAAAAACCTGTATAAAATTATAAATTAAGCGACCAAATAAAAATGTCAAAAACTTTTTTTATCATAGAAAAACCCAAACGACACGCGAAAAAAGGGGGGCATTGTGTGTGAGCAGGCACCCCTACCCCACATTAATTTAACCTGAGTTTGAAAGTAAATTATATTTGATACATAAGTTGTCTAGGAAAATTTAAACCCAACCACCCCTTATCAAAATAATTGAATTTTCCGTAACCTTAACAATTTAGAATATTAAGATATTAAATTTCTTAATGGCTAATTCCAAAAATCGCTTAAGAATGGAACGGAGCTATAGATTTTAAATTTAAATTTTAGTTTTTGTTTTGAAACGTGGTAATTCCTGTGTAGCGAGGGAATCATATTTTTACAATAGAAAATAATTATATATATATATATATATATATATATATATATATATATATATATATATATATATATATATAGTTACCTCAAAAGAAAAGCAATAGCTACATTTTAAAATGCATTTTCAAAAGTGAAAAATAATTTTTGAAGTTTTTATTTAAGTTTTAATTTCAAAATAATTAATTAAATTTAATATTTCCAGTATGCAAAATAGTTTGTTGTATGTCAAACTGAAGTTAAATTGCTCTGAATGAGATTTTTTAAGCGGTAAAACGCTAAGATCGTTCATATTGACAAATCTCTCAACACATCGAAATTATCTTTATCTAAAAATCTTTCAAAAATAAAATAATCTTTTCTGAAATCATATTTGGAGAATATTGGCTAAAAAATGAAAACAATTCTTGTAAAAATTAATTCTTAAGACAATAAATCAGCAAATCTGGTTATTTGCTTTTTAGTTGGTCCGTTCATTGCCATTTTTACACATGAAAGCATGTTGTTTACAAAGTGAGCACAATTATTCTTTTTAAAAGAATTTAAATCTCGAAAAGTTGCAGTTGATACAGAGAGACAGAATTATTTAGAATTGAGAAAATGAGCCGTTTATCAGTGTAAAATACAATGGTGCATTCCGAAATGTCCCGTCAGAGACGGGAATGTTCAAAAAGCCGAGAGCATTGAGATAATTTTTGAAAGATAAATGCAAAATAATAATCTATCATCTTCCAGCCAAATTTGGAACTTCCTAATGCATTATTTTAGTAATGCATTTTTACTTAAAATCATTTTATATTTTTTTCAGTGAAATCATTTCATAATTGTTTTTGTGAAATCGTTTCATAATTGTTTTACTTGGAAAAACTTTTTATAATGCATTTTCATAGTAAAATCATTTTATAATGTATTTTCATAATAAAATCATTTCAAAATGAATTTTTGTAATAAAATTATTTCATAAAGCATTTTTATAAAAAAAATCTTTTAATAAATGATTTTTATAATAAGTTAATTTTAAAAAGCGTTATAAAAAAATCTTTTGATAAATGATTTTTATAGTAAGTTAATTTCAAAAAACGTTTTTACACTCCAAACATTTCATAATGCATTTTTAGTAAAAGCATTTCAAAAATGATCCTCATCAGTAAAATTATTTCACAATGCATACAAAAATATTTTGGTAATTCCTTTAATGCAACTACGGTGCAAAAGGGAGTGAAAGAGAAGGAGAAAACTTTTGTGAGGAGAAAGGACAATAAAAGAGCATGATTCAGGGAAGACAGAATATGGCGATTGACGTTGTAATTTTTGAAGATTGTAGATGACAAGAAAGCAAGAAACTGAAAGAGAAGTTCAACAGGCGTGAAGTACAAAAAAACAAAAACAAAAAAACTATTAGAATAGAACTTGAGGCTACATCTAGGCTGCTTCAACAGTAAAACGGTGAGACCTAAATGCCAATCTAGTAGTTTACCTAAATTCATGCAGTCTTCGCATCAAGGAGGAAATTCCTGCAGTCTTGGCATCAAGATGGAAAGAATAATGAAAATATTTGTAGAAAAGACAGAGTGAAGCCACATCACGGCCAGGTCAGGATCGATTACCTTACAGACAATTCTTTGAATTTTGTCAAGAATCTCGAAATATATGACAGGTATAGTAGACCAAATACGGTAGCAACATTCAATGATCGATTTATAAATGTGCAGGATCGATTCTGACGAGAAAAAAATGCTTGTCACGGCACAATGAATCAACTTTTCTAGCAGCAGACAATTGATTCTATATAATCACTCTACTTCATGTTAGTGGAGGTTAACATCAGACATACTGATGGCAGGCAGAAAAGGTTCTCTATGGTGATTAAATGAAAGTAGTTTTGTTTTGGAGTTGTCAAAAATTAACAAGCCATTCCTTGCTCCAGTTAACAACTGACTGGAGTTAATTTTCGAGAGCAGCTGTAAGTTTTACTTTGTCGGATTTTCTGCAAAGACAGGAGTAAACAGTTTTATCATCAGCATAAATACATTGTTAGGGACTGATAATATAGGTCGTTGATGAAGATAAGTAACAATGTATGTTCAAGAATAGAACCCTGGAAGACCCCCCCCCGCCCCCACGTTAACGTGAACTTATCTAGAAACGTGTTCGCTCACGATGACCTTCATTACACGATTTTTAAGAACGGTGGATAGCGGCTCGGATTGAGGAATCGGAGAGCCGAGTTCGAATTCCAGTCGAATCCATTACATTCACTTACGTGCTAATACCCTTGGGAAAGGTATGAATCCTCTTATTCCCCACCCCAGCTATAGGTAAATAGCAGGACAGGCCGTGTTCTATAGCCTTTGATGGTAATTGGTCTACCGCAGAAAGAAATGGCAACCTACTGCGGGAAAAAACTTGAGTCTTCAGTCATGTATCGAAAGATACATGATCGCCTACGTGTGTATCACGCATAGCGCATAACTGACCGACTATATTAAACCAAATATTCGAGCAGATATCTAAAGCCACAACCGCGCTTCGCCGTTCTTATCTAAAGCTTGATAGGCAAATTCAGTTATAACTGTAAAGACATCAATGGTAGACCTGGATAAGCGAAAGGCATATTATTTATTTTTAGAGAAAGAAGAGTGAGATGTTTAACCAATGCAGCGTTGATTAGAGCCTTTACTAATAGAACAACACGAGATGTCCTTTAACATGGACAGGGAAACGAGAACAAGTTATGCTCGTAGATTAAATGAATTTCAAAATTCCTTGAGAGTTACCCGGATTGACAAGCATCTGAAGAAAGCCGGCGGGCACAACGGCCGAAATAATAAAAAAATAAAAAAAATAAGAGTGTGAATGGTATAAGCAGCTGTAGAGCAATGTCGGCAACATTTCGTTAAATAATACAGAAGTTAGGGGAAATTGATATCGCATGAAATTACAGAAATGAACATTGATCAACGTTTGAACACGTGTCTTTCAGTTTTTGCTCGATGCAGAAAAAAACATCATTTTTAGAGAAGGAAATGAAAAGGTCTATGACAATTGGATTCTTTACGAGAAATCAAAAACGAAGAAAATCGTGGTAAGATCCAGGGAAGCTTTCAATATTTCAACCTAAAAGTCCTCTACTAAGGAAAAGAAAAAAACAAACTTTGTGTTTCGTCAAATTCAAATGGGAATTCTTTACAGAGTTGGAAATTTTTTAACAGTGGATAGAAACTGTGACAACAAAACTCCATGGCTCATTGGAATAGCGAAAGATGTCTTCCAAAAGGTAAACAAAGTATTAGGAAACAGGAAAATTCTGTTACAAATAAAGAAATGCATACTGAACTGTTTCGTAATATCAGTACTCCTATATGGCTGTGAATGCTCGTCAAGGATGAAGAAGAGACTTGAGGCAACATAAATGTGGTTCAACAGAAGGATGCTGAGAATATCATGATCTGAACATGTGAGCAACGGGGAAGTTTTAGAGACAATAGAAACAAAAAGAACACTTAGAATTAACATCAGAAAGAGAGAGTTGAAATTTCTAGGGCACATAAAAAGAGGGACTGGAAGATTTTATACTCACAGGAAATATTTAAAGCAAATGGGAAGTAGGAAAACAGCGTATAAACTCGCTAATGAGCTTGCGTAAATGGTTGGCGGGGTTTGGAAGAGATAGCAAAAATACAAAATTTACTAAAAGCTACGAATGAGAGAAAATTGTGGAGATCCATGATCAACAGTGTTCTGAAGGGTTGCGGCACATAGGAGAAGAAGATCAAATACTTCTTGGACTAGAAACAATATCCAATTGATGATGCAAACTCAGTTTTCTTGTGACAATTCGATAGATGAAGGTTGTGTTAATTTTAGTCTTTGTAAGAATTGAATATGGAAAGAGGAGAATAAAATGAATGATATAACAGAAAGTATTGCACAAGAAAGGATATGGTATTAAGTAGGGGTGGCAAATGACAATTGTGAATTAATAGCAAATGAAAGGAGAGAGAGAGAGAGAGAGAGAGAGAGAGAGAGAGAGAGAGAGAGGTTCTAATAGTGAGAATAGGAAAGACTGTAAAAGTATCCCTTGTTTCCTGTTTAGGATTCGGTTTCCGGTTCCTAATAACGTAATCCGTCTGAACTCTGAAACATTATTTATTTATCAATAGGAATAGATATGTTCGCCGATCGTCCAGTTCACACTCCTCCTAGATCTTTTGAACACGAGTAGAATTTTATCCCTTGTGTCCTATTTAAGATTGGGTTTCCGGCTCCTTCTAAAGACTTCTCATTCTTTTTCATT
This sequence comes from Acanthosepion lycidas, assembly GCA_963932145.1. NCBI lineage: Eukaryota > Metazoa > Mollusca > Cephalopoda > Sepiida > Sepiidae > Acanthosepion > Acanthosepion lycidas. The sequence goes on from OZ010590.1 coordinate 53,833,460, forward strand.
TCCAGTAGCCCCTAGAATATTAGTGGCATTATTGCCTTGCCTGGGGTTAATTGATTACAAAAAAAAAAAAAAAAAAAAATGCGAATGGATGACAAATGAATTGAGACGGAGGGAGATAAAAATGTAGTTAAGTGATAGAATGAGCGACTGAATGTGTGATGAAGTGAGTGAAACAATGGACAGACAAGAGAGTAGGTGAGTCAGAGTGTGAGTAAATGAATTAATGAATGAGTGAGTGAATGTGAGTGAATTAAAGAATGTGCGATGCATGTCTATGTGATTGAGTGATTGATTGAGTGGGTGAGAGAACGAGCGAAGTAAGGCAATAAAACTACTAAGACGCAAAAGGGTTACTGAGGATGAGAGAACATGAGAAAAAGGAAACATTATTAAAGAGGGGTGGCAATAAAAGAACAAGAATTAAGAAGACTGTAAATAATGATTGACAGTGATCTTCAAAAAAACAAAAAAAAAAATGCAAAGTGGACTGAAAAGTAAGAAACCGGAAGAGAGTTCCACAAGTGAGAAGTGCGAGAAAAGAAAGTGTTAGCATAGAACTTACGGTTACATCTAGCCATTCCAACTATAAAATGGTCAAACTTTTTTGCCAATCTAGTCAGTCAGTTATGCGCCGTGCGTGATACATACACGCATAGGCGATCATGTAGCTTTCGATACATGACTGATGAGGCAGATTTTTTCCCGCAGTAGACCAGTTGCCATCCAAGTCTATAGGACTCAGTTTGTCCTGCTATTTATCCATAGAAAAAGCTTCATACTTTTCTCAAGGGTATTAGCACGTAAGTGAAGGCAATGGATTCGACTGAAATTCGAACTCGGCTCTCCGTATCCTCAAACCGAGCCATTATCCATTACTCCTCTGTGCTCCACAATCTAGCACTATGCTTAAATTCGTAAAGTCTAAGTGCCGAAGAAGAAATCTCATCAGAACAATTAGCATGAAAATAATTATAGAAATAAAAACAGAGACACTATATGGGAAAGTGACTGAAGCCAAGATGCCAGGTCAGGACCAGTAAAATTACAGATTTTCTCTTGGACTTTATCAAGAATATCTAAATATATAGCAGAAGCATCAGACCAGATGTGACAGCAATATCCAATGCATGGACTTATAAATGTGTAAGATAGAATGTGGCGATTAAAATTGTTTAGCTTGTTGGTTTTGTTTATATTTGAGTCTGTAAGAATTTGGTTCGAGGGTAGGTAAATACTGGTTGCTTGTATTTGAGTCTATAATCAATTACTTGGTACGGGGGTAAGTAAATATTGGCCGTTTACATTTGCGTCTATAAGCATAGACTTGGTTCGAGGTTAGGTAAATACTGTTATTTTTAGTAAAATCTATAAGCGTTGATTTGTTTCGGGGAGAGGTAAATATTGGTCGTTTATATTTGAGTCTATAATCAATTACTTATTTTTCGTATAAGTAAATATTGGGCCTTTATAATTGAGTCTACAAATATTGACTTAGTTTGGGGTTAGATAAATAGTCGTTTATATTGGTGCCTATAAGCGTTGACTTGGTTCGAATTAGGTAAATATTGGTCATTTATATTTGATTCTATAAGTGTTGACTTGGTTCGAGGATATGTAAATATTGGTCATTTATATTTCAGTCTATAAGCATTAATTTAGTTCTAAGATAAGTAAATATTGGTCGTTCATATTTCGAGTCTATAAGCGTTGACTTGAAGTCTCTAATAATAGATTTTCCTTATATTAGAGTCTGTAAGCATTTATTTGTTTCGGGATAGATCAATATTGGTCGTTTGAATTTGAGTCTGTAAATATTTGCTTCATTCGTGAATAGGTAAATACTGGCAGTTTAGGTTTATAAGTATCTTATTAGTAAGTGACTCGTTTGGGAGTGTTTTTGTAACATATTGTACGGTCTGCTGACAGAGTAGGGTTTGGAGACAAGATGTTAAAATGTAAAAAGTGGCGTGGATAATGGGTTCTTGCAACATACTAACAAATAAACACAGATAAGAGTATTTCAGTTATGTGTCATGCGTAATACACGCGTAGGCGAGCATTTATCTTTCGATACATGACTGACGAGGCAGATTTTTTTCCCGCAGTAAGTTACCATTACTTTTTGCATTAGACCAGTTGCTATCCAAGACTAGAGAACCCGTTTTGTCCTGCTATATACCCAGAGCTGGTAGTGGGGGGGGGGAGAGAAGAAAAGGATCCATACCTTTCCCAAAGGTATTAGCACATAAGTGAAGGGAATTGAATCGACTGGAATTCGAACTCGGCTCTCTGATTCCTCAATCCGAGACGCTATCGATTACGCCCTCAGTTTGGAAGTCAAACCATGACCAAAACGAGTCTCCGAGTCTTGGATGACGAATCATTTTTCACCTTTTCACCTGGCATATGGCGATCCTCTCGCTGCTCCATCGATACTCCCGAGGAAAATGCTCGAGCGAAATACATCCCTTGGTTCTGTCGAGTCTAATCTTTAGGGCTAGGACTTGCCATGCCACTTATATTGTAGCAACCCCCCCCCCCCACATCCCCTTCGTATTTCATCAGTAAGTTCAACTGGACAGCTTCTTCCCGCAAACCACTGCCCTGTGGAACCGACTCTCAAGAGAATGTTTTCCCCGATCATTACAATCTTAACAGTTAGCTGTTATCTTCCTATCCTATCCGCATAAACTGTCTTTTAACGTATCCCTCTACCTCGTGTGGTCACCGGGGCTTGTACTTAGTGAACCTTACTTTAAAAAAATAAGGATTATTGCTGTTGGGAATTATATTAGAATAATCAAGAACCTATATTGGCAGCAAACCGCCTGCATCCGGATAGATAATGATCTCAGCATTTACGCAAAAATAGAAAATAGTGCAAGACAAGGGTGTATCTTCACACCGGACTTATTGAAACTATACATCTAGGTAATTCTGAGAGAATTAGAAGTCATTATTGGCGGCCACAATCTTACTAGTGTTGACTTTCATCCAGCTTTTTATCAAAGCCAACTTTAAATGCAACTGAAGATCCTGCTTCGCGACAATCAGTCTCTTACTTAAAAGAAAATGATTCGGTGTTTTATCTATAGGTATAGCCCAATAGTTAGCACTATTGTTCTCTGAATGTGAAGGTTTCGCTTTTATTGTGAGATACACGATAAGAAAAGTACAAAATCTTCTACAGAAGGTTGTGAAGGAAAGCGAGAAGAAAGAATTAAACAAGAAAATTAAAGAAAGAATTAAGCATGAAGACAGAATTCATGGTTGTTAGAAAATGGATGAGCAAAAGGATGATGCAAATTACAAACTGGGGATACCAAAATTAGACAAGTAAAAAAAAAAAATGTAAATATCTGGGAAGCGTTTTTACAGAGGACGGAAAGTTCGACACTGAAATCCGAAGGCGCATTGGGATTGACGAAGATGCAATCCAAAAGATAAACGAAACAGCTTCATTAGAATCAAAGAAAAGAGTACAGAACTGTTACATGATATCAATCCTCCTGTATGGCAGTGAATGCTGGACAATCTCCTCAAAGAAGAGACTGAGAACAGCAGAAATCTTGTTCTGCTGAGGATACCCAGGACCGAACAACAATGACTAAGTTTTAGAGAAAATGGAAACAAAAAAGCCACTTATACTTAACATCTCGAAGAGAGAGAGAATTGAAATTTCTAATGCGCATAAAGAGGAAGGAGGGCTTGGAAAATCTGATACTAACAGGACTGATTGAAGGCAAGAGGTACAGAGGAAAGCAACGCATAATATTCTTAGGGAGCTTTAGTAAATGGATTGCGAAACAGGGTTTAGGAGAAATGACAGAAAGACAACATTTATTAAGAGCTACAAAGGGCAGGAATCTGTGGAGAGCTATGATCGCCTACGTCCTGACGGGACACGGCATGTAAAGATATAGGTCTTCTTATCCGTACATCAAATCAAATGTGGGTGACGGAGGCCCCTAGCCTTGCGCACAGTCTACTGAGTGCAAAATCATAAATTAGGAATTACGGTGTCTATTGACAGACAAACATAAACAGGAACACATCCACTAACAACACACACACACACACACACGCACACACACACAAGTCCCATAAGTACGCACGCACACTACACAAATACGCATATAAACATTTAGACACAGAAAGAGGATGGGCAAGGGCGCCAACAAAATATAAAGGAATACAAACCACACACACACATACACACACACACACATACATATATATATATATATATATATATATATATATATATATATATATATATATATATATATATGTAGGTTCCTCCAAAGATTTGGGAAAAAAAGGATACATGATAAAAACTTGCACAAAGCATAATATAAACAACATTTTATCGTCAAAATCTTTGTGTTATTATAAAGATGAAAGATCAAAGTATTTTTTTGATGTCATTTTTTTTTTATCCCTTAAAGAACTTTGGAAATTTTGGTTAAAAATTTTGTTTTTTTCTGGCGTCAACGAGGGACTATAAATTAGTACGGGAAACTTGAGTGTCTTTTTGTGGTGAAAAACACAGCGAATTGGAAATTCAAATAATTGTCGGATTTTAATGAAACTTTCAGGACTTATTCAGAAATAAATGGAATTATTTTTAAAGGTTTCTGTTTTAGAAAATTTTAGTAAAAATATTTTTTACATTTGTTACGCCCCACTCGTCTTTATGAAATTTTAAAAAAGTACTTTTTTTAGCGATTGAATTTTTATATTAGTCTTTATAATGTCCTCGGAGCATTTAAATCATCATTGCTTTTGGTCAAACAAGACACACAGAGAAAATCTGCTCTGAATCGTAACATAAAAAATGCATTAAAAATAAGACATGATTTAATTTAAAAAGCCCTTAATTGGCTTTTTGAATAAAATATCCCCATCTATAAAAGGCAGGATGTGTGTGTGTGTGTGTGTGTGTGTGTGTGTGTGTAACGAATGCACGGCTGCAATTTTCGACGGATTTGCACCAAAATTTACATGCACATGCTCCAAGTTAGCCGGAAGGCCAAGACCGACTTTGCATTTCCCAACTACCATCGATACTGGAAATAATCGATTTTTTCATGCTTCTACGGCAGTTTTCATTTAGTTTGCGGTCATTTTGTACTGGCCAGAGTGAGAGCCAACAACTGACTGACACGAATGTTAACTAGCATGCAAGCATGCAAAAAACATCGATAGCTGCATTCGTCACAAGTGGGAAAAATTTAAATCTGCATGGCACTTTACTCCAATTGGCTCATTCGCTTGCTTAAACTCAACGTTGATTCTGATTCCGCAGAACTGGTTTGGGTGTGAAAAAGTATTTGTTGTTAACATTCTTTTTTCATTCGGTTTCTCTAGTTACGAGTCCTTTTTTAAAGCTGATCGTTTTGTGTTCATTTTATTTAGTTCTTTTTTCGTAACAGATTTAATGTTTAGTATAGAGCTTAGAAAAAATTCTGAGTGTGAGATAGGCAAGAAGTAAGGCATGTAGCAACATCAGCACGGCAAAGGGCAATTCTTTAAAGGCAAGGAAGGGCAAAAATATTTTAAGTCAAGTGATAGCGATTGTTGTATGAGTCGTACGATTTTTGTATCAAGCACGGGCAACGCCGGGCCATGCTGCTAGTGTTATATAAACTTTTAAGTCTTTTAACATTCTGTATTAATTTGCATTTGTCAAGTGATATTGTTATTAATTAAAAACGGCATTTACTAATCATAAATAGAAAAGTGCACTACAATATAACTAACCCCAATATTTTAAGAAGTATTTTGACTTTTTGTACATTCAGATGTCCAAACGCGACATTATCCGAAAATAAGAGCGGTAATAAGAATAAATTTAAAATTTATTGGTAGCTTTCTAACATTTCCTCAACAAGCGTCTTTGTATGTAAGACTATAAAGCTAAAGTACCTAAATTTCAATAATGCTTAAAATATTTAAATTTTTTAGTTAAGACAATTATAAAAAAATGCGTTTACTTTCTATTATCTTATACACCCATTAGACTCCTGACGTCTTAGTGTCATTATCGCCTTGCTTGGGGTAGATTGATTAAAAATTTATATAGACGCCTGCGCATAAACCGCAGGATTGGAGTAGAACTTTTGGTAAATGCAACGAAATTGTATATCTATCTATCTATCTATCTATCTATCTATCTATCTATCTATCTATCTATGTGTGTGTGTGTGCTGAGTAAATGGGGGTGAGGTAGATGTCCAGGATAGTGAATATTCATAAATATTGGTGAATTAAGTTTGAAAACCAAAAAGCGAGACAATGGTGGCGGCAAATATCCGGCAAAGACTGAGAATTCATCTTTGCGCTTGAGAGCATTGCCCACAAATCCCATGGTCGATATTCTTTCATCCACAAATTGCATAGTTTTTGTTTTTTTTGCTTATGATTTTTTTCATTATATAAAGAAAACAGTATGAATTTCAATCACTGGTTTTTATTGCCCTACCACAAGGCCAACCATTGTCATTGTCCCTATTAGTCGTTACCATCGCCACCACCGTGACCATTCGGCGAAATAGTCAGTTAAATCTTCAGTAACAGTTTCATTGTAAAATGGATAACTACAAACCGTTTTTTGATGTATAGTTTTATCAAAGCCAACTTTAAATGCGACTGAAGATCCTGCTTCGCGACAATCAGTCTCTTACTTGCAAAAAATGATTCGGTGTTTCATCTATAGGTATAGCCCAATAGTTAGCACTATTGTTCTCTGAATGTGAAGGTTTCGCTTTTATTGTGAAATACTGTCCGACATATTAAGCGCTGTATTCTGCGATTGCTATGAGGAGGGTATAGATATTTAATAACTCTCTAGAGAGTTATTTATGGTAATTAATTTTAATTAACAAAAAAAAAAAAAAAATCATTTTCATCTTGAGAGAAAAAGAGTAGATTTAATGTTAATTTATAATAGATGCCAAATGAAAACGTAACCGTTGTGAAAGAAGAGCATTTTGTAATAATTTTAACAATTCTTCTAATGCCATGATCGTTCAGGTTCATTGCTCTCCACAGATTTTGTTATTATTATTATTATTATTTTCTTTCTTTTCTGGTGTATACTCATTTCTTTCCGAGTCCCAACCAGAAATGGCATGATGACATTTTCCCCTGAGAATTTTTTGAGGAAAAAACACCTAAGATCACACATATTTTACATAGATAATGCTCTTCGTAAGGTTTGGGTTGTACTTGTGAGTACAATTTTTTGTATTTATTTTAGGCATGGGCTACTAGGAATCCCTTAAATGAACCTATTGGAATTTTATCCAATCAATTCGAGGGTTCCAACTACAACTGGAATTGTTGATGTCCTCATGTGCCACATTTTTGAGATTTCGATTTCAAGATCCTTCTATTTTGATAGTTTTTGAAGATCTTCAAAGACACATTACAGTCTGCAGGGACATTTTGTTTTTGCGGTCTCTGATCACTATGTCTGGGCGATTAGCTTTGCTAGTTCTGTTTGTGTGTATTGCAAAGTCCCATAAAATTGTTACAGGTCAAATCTCACTAACCGGGTCTAGGTGGTATTCATACCAATTATTATTATTATTATTATTATTATTATTATTATTATTATTATTTGATATTGATATTATTAAGTTTTGTCTTTTGATATTGATATTAAGTTCTGATTTTTGATATTGACATTTGATATTAACATTTGATATTTATATTTTTAAGTTTTAACTTTTGATATTGTTATTATTTATTTTTAACTTTTGATATTTATACTTAATATTGACTTATGATTTTGATGTTGTTAATAATTTTTACTCAAGCAAGGCGATAATGCCATTAAGACGCAAGATTTTACTAGGAGAGGCAGAGAACGTAAAAACTTTAGAAGGAACCGGAAACCCAGCCCTAAACAGGAAACATGGGCTAAACCTCTACTCCTGTTCAAAAGACCGGGGAATAGCCTAACCCTTTTATTCCTTTCTTTAGTGTTTCTTTCATAGTACTTTCGTTGTTTCTCATCAGAACACCAAAAACGAAATTCTACAATCATTGACTAATCACACATGATCGAGTACAAACCAAAATCAAGATCTGAAAACAAACTGCTTGCTCTGGCTGAATCAACGTCATACAATTAGGTTAATTGATAGTCAGCTGTGTTCTTCTATGTGCCACGTCCGTTCAAGGCGTGAGCGATTATGGCTCTATACAACATCCTATCCTTTGTAGCTCGAAGAAATGTTTGCTATCTTAATCCAATATCTTTTCTGAGTCTATTTACAAATCCATGTTTGTTAGATAGTTTAATCGCTTCTCTCTTGCCTTCATTATATCATGTGCGTGTCAAATTCTTCAAGTCCTCTTTCCTCCTTATGTGATCCAAACATTTCAACTGTCTCTTTCTGGTTCTAAGTAAAAGTGTCCTTTTGATTACCATTTTAAAACTTCCACATTGCTCATATATTTCCTCCATGGCATTCTCAGCATTCTTTAGTAGAACCATATCTCTATGTTTCAAGTTTCATTTTCATCTTTGATGGAATTGTTCAGTACTCACGGCCATATAGGAGCTTTGATATTACATAGCAATTCAATATTTTTTCTTTGTTTCTAACGAAATTTTCCCGTTTCTTAATACTATGTTTAGCTTTTGGAAGACATCATTCACTATTCTAATGTACCTTCGGATTTCTGTTTCATATTTTCCATTGTGCGTTATATCACTTCCCAGATATTTAAATTTCTCTATTTGCTTTATTCTGCCATTTCCGATTCGTAACTTTTATTTTGGGCTGTCCCTTTTGCTAACGACCATAAATTGTCTTCTTAAAATGGACGTTAGTCCTTTCTTTACTTTTTCCTTTACTACCTTGTTTAAGATCTCTTGCAGTTTTCTATTCTAGTTTAACCAGATAGTTCTATACTCAATTCCTTTAAAGCCCATCAGTAGACAAATATAGAATTCGAAAAGTAAATTCCCAAGGGCAAAGAATGGCAGTTCAAATTTCGTTTAAATTTTTTTTTCCGATCGGCATTAATTTAACGACCGTAGACTCACGATTTTGGAGTTGCGATAAAAAGCAAGGAAAATAAAATGAAAATATACAGACATTTTGTGGACAAAGGCGTCAGCAAAGCATGGTAATAATCAATTGGTCTGATGATCACATTTTGTCGTGAAACTGACAGTCCAAATTCAGTGTTGATTTCTATGTCTACAGCGTCATTTTCTCTGTCTCTGTTTTTCTCTCTCTCTCTTTACATATATATATATATATATATATATATATATATATATATATATATATATATATATATATATATATATATATATATATATATATATATATATATATATATATATATATATCGAGTCTAATTCGTTACCACTTCGTCACCGAGGCCCGTTGGTACAGTTGATAATGACGCTTGCGGGTTCAATTCTCGGTAGTGGATGCGCACTTCTGATGAGTCCCAAGTATAGGACGAAACAGCTGTCCAGTGCTTTCTGCGTTCTGTTGAGGTTTCCTTCAGACTCGATGAATTACTTATATATATATATATATATATATATATATATATGTATTTGTTACTTAAACATAATTTTTAGTGGATACTTGTATTTGAGTAGATGACCCCGTTTATCTATTATTTAATTACTATTTTAAGTTGCATAGTGCCTTTAAACACAGATTTATCTTTGACTCTTGCAATAGACACATCTGTTCAGTTTCGTATCCTAACGTAAACAGAGCAATTTCTAAAGAAGTAATGGATGTTTTATTTATTAATCTGACAGATTTTATTACTAAATCGTTATTTTAGAGGGTTCTCGTATTTGAGTAGACGCTCCATTTATTTATTAAACAGTATATTTATTTATTTTCGTCTACCGGCCTGAATATTCGAGAAATCTTATAAGAGAAAAATATGCGCTCCACGGCAGGATTCGAACCTGCGTACCCCTAGCGGAAACCGTCATTAGATCTGACGTGCTTGTACCTCTCAACTACAGAGTGCATCGATGACCAAGCAAAGCTTAAATGGCTTTAAACATAGTTTTTTTTCTATGACTCTTGAGACAGACATATGTAAAAATCAATTAGTACTGAAGAGGTAGCATTATTAATTGGAATGACGGTGTATGTCTCACCCTAGGCTCCAAAAGAAATCTGCAAAAATAATCCTCCTTACACACACACCCGCGCGCAGACATATACATATGTGTGTGTGTGATTTATGAATATAGATACGTCACCAATTTTCCGTAGGAATTGTTTTCAGATCGTTATCGGATTATGCATTTTGTCGTATCAACAATTCAACCGACTTGACCCACTAATTATGCATCTGTCGAATCTCGAGAGCATCATTTAATATAGGTTAGGAACTTATATTAAACCATTATTGAATACATCGCCACCTGTGACCATCCGGTGAATTACCACCCGGTGAATTACCACCCGGTGAATTACCACCTGGTGAATTCGTTTGGCAATCGCGTGCAATTCAAATGCTTGATTTTCAAATGTCCGATTTTTGTCACCACCTGCCCGAAAGTCATTAGCGCACCTGTACTTCAAACAAACGTCGCCTTTGATGAAGTGATGCATTATATAATAACACGTTTGTTTCTTTAGTGTTTGATTTTACAAGTAGTTAGCGCTTGAATTATATACTGTGTTCCTCACTTCACAAAAACATTTCATTTTCCGAATATCTGTATAAGTCTGGTTTAAGATCAATTAATATTAAAATAGGAATTTAAAAATTCAAATGCTTTATAATAAAAGTTAAAATAAAATATGCTTTCTCTCTACTTTGTTACCATTTTCCAAGAAAGTGCAACGCAAAACGAAATAGGTTAAAAAATAATGTCGTTTTCTCACATATGTTACTATGTGAGAAAACGACATTATTTTTTGCACCAACCTAATATAAAGAAGATTTAACTCCTTGTATAATATGAGTACATCATCTATCTATGAGTGTGTTAACCCTGTAAACACCCCTGTCGTTTATAGGGTCATAGCCTCGCCAGGCTAGGTGCAGTTGCTACTGTGGTTTCTGTAACAGGTAGGTTTTACGAGGTGCCAATGCTAGACCAACAAGTACTGAATTCAAACTTGTCCTTCTCCTAGGTTGGTTACCAACCAAATCTAAAAGGCCTAGTTTGTTCTGCTATTGAACCGTGTCTGAGAGAGAAGAGATGGATTCATACCTTTGTAAGGGTAGCTGTGCGAAAGCGAATGCAACGTCCTCAGCAGCATCGATCACACTTTCCGCGGCCGTAATCACTACACGTACAATGCATACACACACACATTCACAGAAACACACATATAAACATATATATATCATAAACGACATATATTTTATGTTGACAAAAACTCTAACAGTTTATTTTGAAAGAAAATTACGCTTATCCATGTAACAAATTTGTCTCTATCTACCTCGATGATGACTTAAGAAAATATCATTTTACTTTTAGTTTTTCTTCCGAAATGATCTTTGGACAATTCTTGAAGGAATTTCCCCCCTCGTCTAATAAAGATTATTAGTAACTTGGAAAAGGCGACCATTAAAATATCTGTTGTTTCTAATATATATATATATATATATATATATATATATATATATATATATATATATATATATATATATATGTCATCAGAAACACCAAAACTCAAGTTACCACGCTACCTAGGTTTCGACCATTAGGTCTCGTCAGGCAGGTAGAATGAAAGATTTCAGATGACTCCACCACCATTCAAAAATTTGAGTTGTAGAACGTAATCAAAATGTAAGCAGGAACACCAAAACTCAAGCTAATTTTGTATTGAGCGCTTATTTTGATTGCACCTTTTAAGCGCGGCAGTTTACAGGCTTTTTTTACAATATACTATCTTATTTCTTATATTGTATTATATATATGTGTGTGTGTGTGTGTGTGTGAGTGTAAAACATATTGCACATTGAGTAATCCCCGTTTGTTTAATAATAAATATATATCCCGTCTATTTTAAATAAAAATTAAATTTTCCATAGTTTTAGGTCCCTGTACCTTAATATATATATATATATATATATATATATATATATATATATATATATATATACACAAACACGCACACACACACACACACACACATATATATATATATATATATATATACACACACACACATATATATATATATTTAAAAATAATACTGATCGCCGTACATTTTAAATATAAAATATAAATCCCGTCTATTTTAAATACAATATATATTTAAAAAAATATAAAACTCTGTAACCCTCGTATAATATATGGACTGCACCAGCATTGAGTTAACCAAATATTTTTCTCTGAATTTAAATTATGTAACGGTCAGTCTCTACTCATCATCTGAATATTGCGTTGTACATGAAGTTCCAAGTTTTGCTACCAGTGAGAAATATATATATTTATCAATATATATCAATCAAACATTTAGCCACACTGGAGAGCTGTGATACAGCGAAACAGTCTATCTGTGGATGACTATATATATATATATATATATATGCTCTCAGAGACCCTTCGATAGTGCTCTCTAGAGAAAAGGTACTTAAATACTTGTATCTATAACGTTAAACATAAAAAAATATCTTTAATAAATAAATTGTCGGACTTTGTCCATTTCGTAATATATGACGTCATTTGTTTACATTTGATACGCCATGAGCAGTTATGAATATTCGAGATTCATGGAAGATTGAGTTTATAAGCAGTAAATTCGACCTTGTCTACCGAACGCTTCTTTGTAGCCTAACGGTAAGGCACGTCAGCGTAAATGACGGTTCCGTATAGGATGCAGGTTCGAATCCTGTCAAAGAACGAATATTTTCTATGAAAATTTCTCGGACATTCAGGCCGGTAAATGTTATTTAATACTGTTTATTATAAACAGAGCATTTACTTAAATACTTGTATCTATAACGTTAAACATAAAAAAAAAAAAATATCTTTAATAAATAAATTGTCGGACTTTGTCCATTTCGTAATATATGACGTCATTTGTTTACATTTGATACGCCATGAGCAGTTATGAATATTCGAGATTCATGGAAGATTGAGTTTATAAGCAGTAAATTCGACCTTGTCTACCGAACGCTTCTTTGTAGCCTAACGGTAAGGCACGTCAGCGTAAATGACGGTTCCGTATAGGATGCAGGTTCGAATCCTGTCAAAGAACGAATATTTTCTATGAAAATTTCTCGGACATTCAGGCCGGTAAATGTTATTTAATACTGTTTATTATAAACAGAGCATTTACTTAAATACTTGTATCTATAACGTTAAACATAAAAATGTCTTTAATAAATAAATTGTCGGACTTTGTCCATTTCGTAATATATATATATATATATATATAAGAAAGGCAGCTGAAAAGTTAAACCCAATTCACTTATGAAGCTTTCCATTATTACTGTTATCTTATAATTACTTTTACATTTTATATTATTATAATTGTCTTTTAACAGAACAGTCCGGGTTTTGTACACTCTTCATCATTAATGTAGCGATGTGTCGAAGTGTATTCAGTCGTATTCGAAAGTCGCTTACTAAATCCACTATCATGTTTTAGATTACTACTGCTGTTGCTACTACATGTAGAACTTTTATATATTGTCGCCTTCTTTTTTTACGTAAATAAGGTAACCTTTCACATGCAAATCGCTGAATTTTCTGGAAACGTAAGGATTTTATTTGATCTGCATGGGTTATTGTGTGCGTTCTCGCTTTTTGCTATAACAGCCGTGTTGTTTCCTCTTTGCATAACAGATTTGGTCCTTTATCGGGTCTAACTCCTTATCCTTTTTATGCTACAATTACTATTATTTCATTACTCCATATGATTGTCCCCCCCACTCCGTTAGTTTACATGACCGTTACTCCCTGCCAGTAACTAATAAATAATGGACTATCCTGTTTGGATTGCGTGGCAAGAAGAGAAAAACACTACTTGGTTTAAGTGAGAAAATTTAAAGAAAAAAAGTAACAAAGAAAGAAAAAACCAAAGAAAGAAGGAAAGATAGAAGTGTTTAACGTTTCCTACAAATGCCTAATAAATAATCGACTATTCCGTTTTGATAGCGTGGAAAGAGGGGGAAAAGACTACTTGGTTTCAGTGAGCAAATGAAAGAAAGAAATAATATAGAAGTGTCTTGTGATGTCAACAAACACTCGTTGCCACTTTTGTACTGCCAACGAATACTGGTTGTCACTTTCATAATTCTCGCTGTAGTAGAGACTTTGTAATCGCAGATACAACTATAGTAACGCCGTTGAACAATACTGGTGTCAGACACCTTCGAATATCACTCGTACAATAGTACTTGCTCGATAATACTCGCTCGGAAAGTAACCACCGAATAGTGATCAATGTAGAGAAATAGTATAGTGAATAGAGTAGAGAATAGCCGTCCGTATAGTAATAAGAGGATAGAGTAGAAATAGTGATCCGAATAGTAATAGAGGATAGAATAGAAATAGCTATTGTTTAGACGTCGCGCAACCTCCCATATATGCATTTCCTCTATAGTCACGTTGTCCACTTAATTCAATAATGGGATCGCCTGTGTTTGCTCACTGGCGATCTATGTTCAAACTTGAGTGTCGTCAGCGACACTTTATTCCTATATAACGAAGTGTTTAACGACTGTTTCAGTGAAATAGAAAAGTTGTCAATTTCAAATCGTTTGATTTTTACTCCCTTACTTCTTTAAATAACAATCAGCATTTCTATTTCTCATAGTTATTCCAATATTTTGTTAAAGTTGTTAAGCTCAAATATTTAAGGATGCATTTAGGGAATCTCTACGATTATTTTACTGTCGTAGAACTCGATCATAAACCTATTCATTCATTAACTGAAGGACTAAGATTCATCAGAAAATTCAAATAGGAAAACCATGAAATTTTCATGGGTATTTCTCATTATTATTTTTTACACATTTCTTTCCGGGTCCCGCCCAGGGACCTAAGGTTAGAAATGGCATCATGACACTTTCCATTGACAAAAAAAAAAAAAAAAAAAAATGACATAGATAAAGCCCTTCGTAAAGTGTGTGCTGTACTTGTCCGAACAATTTTTTGCATCTCTTTGAGGCATGGACTTCCAGGAATCCCTTCAATTAGTCTACTGGAATCCTTTCCAACCAATCCTAGGGCTCCAACTACAACAGAGATTGTTGATGTTCCCATGTGCCACATTTTTGAGATATCTATTTCAAGGTCCTTGTATTTTGACAGCTTTTTGAATATTTTCAAAGATACATTGCAGTCAGCAGGGACTGTCATATCAATAAGGAGGCACTTTTTTTGTTTGTGGTCTTTAATAACAATTATTATTATTATTATTATTATTATTATTTCTTTTTTTACTAGACCATTATTGGTTCATAAACTCTTTTCTTTATTACTATTATTACTAATTTTCCTCCATATTATTAATACTACATCTTATCACCCCAACTTGGAGCGATAAACCAACAACTTAAATTAAAAATATCATATACTTATCAAAAAAAAAAAAAAAAATAGGGTGATTTAAAGCGACTGCCGAAATACATTCGCTTGAATTTCATTTGAGAATTAGACGATTTTATTTTTGAAGAAATATCCTGAACATTTTGAGTCCATCTAATGAAAACCTGAAAATAGATGTCAGTCGCCAAAATGTACATCGCCTCTGGAAATGAACAATATTTCAAAGAATCTAACAATTAATTAGCATTAATATGGACAGGAGGCCAAAGAAAATAAAACGGTATTTTTGGGACCCTCCCTAATGCGACTTTGAATGAAACGACACTCCTCAATCTGCCGCCCGCCAGACTTCCCACAGCTCTGATCTAAAGCTCTTAGCAGCCATAATCACAAACAACTTATACAAACATAGTCTAGCCAACTTACATGCCCTTCATGTGAACAAACATCCGACCATTTAAAGACATCTTACCACCATTTTACTTTTTCTTACTTCTGCCACGGATCTTGTCATATGATTCTTTGTAGCTTGCGTCTGTTTTCTTCCCAAAGGATTCATCCTAAGAGGGAAAGCTGAAAAATTCTCTGAGTTCCAGAAGAGATTAAAAAAAATATTTTTTGTCCAGGCATGGGCAAACTTTCCTGACCAGCGGACAGCATGAGATATAGCACATAAGCAAAACAATTCTAAGTAATGTTTTTTCGTTGAAAGTAAAGCGGTCATTTTCACTACAGAATATCGTAGGCGTAAGCAAAAGATTGTTATTTTTTATTTGAAGAAAAGATTTTTCATCGTATAAGTGTTCTTTTTGTATCCATCTTCTCTAAAACTTCATCATTGCTCACATGTTCCGTCAATGGTATTCTCGGCATCCTACTCGGATTTATTTAACCTATGCGATGAGATGATGCTAGGAAGGTTAAAGGACCTACCAGGATTTATTATCGTTCAATATAATCTTAAAAGCCTAATATACGCAGATGACATTATATCGGTGGCAGACTCAAAATGAAATCTGAAAGGACTCTCAGATAAGTTATTAAAGGAAAGCGAGAAGAAAGGACTAACTATCGATTGTAAGAAGACAGAATGCATGATTATCAACGAAAAGAGACAGGCCAAGATGCGAGCATGCTATTTATTTGGAACGTTAAAATAAAGCGAGTACAGAAATTTAACTGTGTAGTGTAGTAACAGACGACAGAAAATGGATTATAGAAATTTTAAGATGCATAGGAATAGCAAATTTAACACACACAGAAACAGGGGAAACAGCGAGTAACCCACATAACGAGTTTATTTAAAGCAGCAAAATACAGGAAGTTGAAGAGAGCCATGATCCTCCATATCCTAATGGAACAACGCTCATAAAAGAATAATTTTTTAATAGTTAAAAGGCTTTCCCCGATCCACTTGTGTTCAGTATGTATTGCTAAAAAATTGAAAAATTTCCTATAATATTATCACTGATAATGATTTACACGTGCTGGTGGGTGTGATTTGCTTCTAATTTATTTATTTGAAAATAAAAAAAATCTTTTTAAAAGAAAGAAAAAATTCTCCAGATTTAACTTAATATGAACGTTTCTCGTTTCTAAACAAATTATTTTTACACTTATGATCTTCCTTAATGAAAATCGCTAATGGTTTAAAGTGCTGAGAACCTAGGGGTGCCATTCAGAAACCCAAACGGGCCGCATATGGTCCTCAGCGCCGCCATTTGCTCATGACTATTTGAATCATTTGGTTGAATTTTGGAAAGTAAATTTGCCGGAGAAATTTTCAGCGTCTATCGTAAGACTTCGGCATGATTGTTACCTCTCACTACGATCCATTTCAGTTCTATGCATCTTATATATATGGAGTGTGTTCTAACAAAAAACGGTAAGTGTGATACCGAAATGCGAAAGAGCTGTGGAAAAGAGAAATATGCCTTCCAAAAGCTAAGCAAACTATTAACATACAGAAAAATTTTGTTCGAAACAAAGAAAAGGGTATCAAAATGTGGTGTAATATCAGTCTTTCTATAGCAGTGGATAATGGACAATCTCTTCAAAGTTAAAGAAGAGTCTTGAGGCAAAAGAAATTTAGTTCTACAGAAGGATGTTGAGAATATAGAGTGAATATGTGTGTAACGAGGAAATTTTAAGGTAAATGGAAATAAAAATGACGCTTATACTTAGAATGAGAAAGCGACTGATGAAATTTATAGAGCACATAATGATGAAAGAGGGCTTGGTGAATCTGACACACAGAGGACCTTGAAGGTATGAGCGTTAGAGGAAAGCGGCGAGTAAACTGCCTAATAAGCTTGTGTAAATGGATGGTAGAACAGGGATTGTGAGAGATAACGAAAATAGAATTTCGTCATAGTTTTTCATTTTTTTTCTTTTTCTTTTTTTTTTTTTTAAATACTTTTCATTCCCTTAGAATTGAAATTTAAAAGTATTCCTGAT
The DNA here is from genome assembly GCA_963932145.1 of Acanthosepion lycidas. Classification (NCBI taxonomy): domain Eukaryota; kingdom Metazoa; phylum Mollusca; class Cephalopoda; order Sepiida; family Sepiidae; genus Acanthosepion; species Acanthosepion lycidas. Next base: position 53,851,437 of record OZ010590.1, read on the forward strand.
TCCCTTTTTATTCTCTTTTTTAAATATTTCTCATTCTCCTTCAGTTCTTTTTTTAAAATATTTCTCATTCCCTTTCAGTTCTTTTTTTAATATATCCCATTCTCCTTAAATGCTCTTTTTTTAAAAAAAATATTTCTCATTCTCTTTCAATTCTTTTTTTAATATGTATCATTCTCCTTCAATTCTCTTTTTTAAATATTTTTCATTCTCCTTAAATTCTCTTTTTTAACTATTTCTCATTCCCTTTCAAGTCTCATTTTAAATATTTCGTATTCTCCTTCAATTCTCTTTTTTAAATATTCCTCATTCTTCTTCAATTCTCCTATTTTTAAATTTCCCCTTTTCCTATCTATTTTTTTTACGGCTGTCTTCATTCTATGCTCTTTTTTTGCTTCTTGATATTTCTTCTTTTCCTATAATATTCTTTTTTGTCTAATGAATATTTTCCTTCTCTTTTATTTTTCTTTATTGGAATTGATTTTATTCAATGCATTTTTATTTATTCTTAATACATTTCATCTCTTTCAATTAAATTCTTTTTCTTTTAATACCTTTTCTTCTAAATAGTTCTTCATTGACTTTTCCCTCCTGTAATTCTCTTCTTTTTCTTCATAAGATGTATCATTCTCCTATGATGCATGAAGAAAAATCTAAGATAAGGGATTTTTCCATAGAGTTGTCCTCATTCAACATACCGTTGCGTAGACGACAGAAAGTTTTCATTTCGCCGACGTACACCACAATAAGTGTTGAAATAAATCGCCTGGTTCTTTTTATAGTTCAAATGATTGGTTAATTTCGACAAATGCTAAATTCATACTGGATTTGACGATAAGCTACAGCCGACAGCAATGCCTGTTATCGGAAGCCCGGAACCATCTCTCTTGTTTCTAGGTTCACTCTGACCTAGGGTGGTAGCACCTAATAGGGTCCCAGCTATGAGCAAATTGTGAACTCCCTAACTAGGGTCAAAATATGAAAATAGTAGGTTGGTGCAAAAATAATGGCGTTTTATCACATAGTAACGTATGTGAGAAAACGACATTATTTTTGCACCAACCTAATATAAAAATACATTATAACAAATTACCAATAATATATTATTGCAAAAAAAAAAAAAAAAAAACAAAACTCCAAAGCACAAGAAAATAAAAATTCTGCGTTAAAGAGTTGATATGCTGTTAAACAAACAAACCAAATCTAATCGAATAGTAAATTGGAGCTAAGTCGTTACCTTCAGTTAAAAAATCACGACACCAATGCGTAAAAACGTATCACCCAACCAACCAACCAACCAACCATAAGAAAATGTCATTTTAAAACCAACAGCAAGCTGTGAAACAAAGAAAAATATTAAATTTGGTGAGCAGATTTTAGATTTTTCCCAGCTATAAAACATTTTCGACAGCAAAAGTTCGACAGCAATTAACCAAGAAAAAAAGTCACGTAACTCTGGCAGCGTGAAATGCGTTCATTCCAAACTCCTGTGATGCACAAGACGACACACACCTAGACCTATCTTCAATGATTGACTGAGAGAGAAAAACTAACAAACGCAGGCTCAACCAGTTACAGGTGAAAAATCAAAAAGTGAACGGCCAAACTTTCTTAAACGATTCAAATACAAACGGACACTATACGAGAACTTTGTATTCTCAGTTGAATAAAGCTTTCTTAAAACCTACACCTACGTACTTTTGTCATTACACTACCCTCGAAACCTCCGACCGAGAGGAGGGCGGCAAGACTGATTGGTGGCACCAGGCAGTGCTTTTTAACTTTCATTTTCTTATCAACATTTGTTTTTTCCTTCCTACATTTATATACGTTACAAATTAAACTAAGCACCACCAATAAAATTTGAAAATATTTTGAGTATTTTGACCTCATGAAGGCTTTTTTTTCATCCAAATCCGTGAATTTGTTTTGCTCATGCTAAATCTTGACAAAAAAGAACAACAAAAAAACAACACTGTATTTGACGGTATAGAAGAGGCATGGGTCAAAGTGATCTTTAGTTCTGGCCAATTCGTAGGGCAAGTGATGTTTAGAACTGGAGGCATATTTCAAATCTTGTGCTTCCATTGGGAGTGACAATTTTTAGTTTTGGTTTGAATGTACAGTAGTTTGCTGCTGCAGTGAGCTTAAGAAATTCGAAGAAAATAGTGGAGATTAAGAGCATAATTAATTTCGCTCGAAAAGTTAGTCCTCTTTATCTTGGTATATTTTTATTCTTTTTGAGGCCTTATGACAATTAATACATAATTTGGCGGATCCGCCCAGTTAACAAGGATGTATGAAATGTTATATAATTTGAATTGCTTATTCACCTTAAAAATATGCCAGGAAACAAAATAAATGTGGGAATAACTTATTTAATTCAGTTTATTTTAGTGTTTAAAATGAAGAAACTTTTGTTATTTTCATTTAATATAAATATAATTTTTTATGATTATAGAAGTACAAAAGATGATTCTTAAAAATGCGTGGCTTAGCAGCAGGGTTAAGTTTAACGTTTCATACACATTGTTTACGATGTCTAAAAATGTTTGAGTTTAATTATACAGTGTAACCCGGATATAAGAGAAACCCGGATATAAGTGAGATTTTATCTGGTCCCAAATTAGAGCCATACTTACCTAAACAAAATAGACCAAACCCTGATATAAGATAAACCCGGATATAAGAGACTTATCCGTTCCCGACAACTCTCTTATATCCGGGTTACACTGTATGAGATTAAATCTATGTAATAACGTTCTTAATAAATATATTTTTATTAATTTTGTAGCATAAAATAATGTTTGCTCTTATTTTAATTTTTTTAAAGGTAAACTAAACTAAAATTCAACATAAAAATACTTTTGAGAAAGAAAAACCTTCTCATAAAAATTAAATTTTGTCATCAATATGAATAACAATATCAGAGAGAAAAAATTTAATTAACTTTATGTAATAATTATGTTGTTTTTAAATAAATTTCGTAGAGTAAAAACAAAATCGAAAAAAAAGTCTTCGGAAGAAAAGTCTTTTAAAAATTCAATATAACAAAACATTTTTGAAATTAACTTTCTTAGGAGAGACCTTGTAACATTTGTAAGAAGAAAAAGTACAAAAATGTTGAATTAATAAATTATTTCTTTAAATCAAGTAAAATTAAAATGTTACATTTCGGTATAAGAAGCGTGGTAAAAAAATCAACATACTCTTTTAATTTGTTAAAGGTAGAAATACAGATTAGATAAAAATAAATATTTTTTTATCATCAGTTTATCATTAACGTATTTTATAAATGAGGACTTCATTGAGAAGAACATTGAATTACTTTTAAATAAAAAATGTTAAATTAATCTCCAAGTAAGAAGACTAAGGACATATTTTAGTGAATTTTACACAAAAGTTTATATTTGTTTGGTTTGGTTTGGTTTGTTTTTACGGCATATCAACGTCAATGGGTTATTTAATGCCGACAATTTTTTTTTTTTTTTTTTTTTTTTTGCTGATAATATATATTTTCTTCAAAAATCTATTTCTGGGAATATTTTTCCTTGAAGAAATCTAGAGCTGGTCAAATGTTTCTCAAAAAATGTATAACTGTTTGTATTGCTGGTATTTTTTAAAGTATTACTGATAATAATTTCTCTTTCAAAAATTTTTGCTGGTAATAATATTTTTTATTACAAAGTATTTCTGGTATTAAAACCTATTTTTACACAAGTTTGGGTGTTAACTATTTGCCCATAGCTGGGACCCTAACAGGTGCTACCACCCGGGTCAGGGTGAGCTTGGGAACTCCAGCAATAAAGAGGTGGTTCCAGGCTCCTCAAAATCTCCTGATCAGAGGCCTTGCTTTTGGACGTAGTTTATTGTCTTACCCAGGACGCGGATGTTGTTTATCGTCATACCCAGGACGAGTTTATATTTGTAAGTAAAACATAATATGATATATTAAGTCCGGATAGATCTTATACTTCGATTAAATAAGCTAAAGTTGTTTCAAGTGTAAAAAAAAGAAACATTTCTTAAGGCTGACGATAGCAGCAAATACCGCAAACCTAAATCGAAACTAAAAAAAAACTTCGCTACCAGTTAAACGACGATATTTGAAATAGGCCTCCAATTTCAGGCCGTCAGTTGAACTATGAATTGGTATAGAAGTAAACAACGCTATATAACGAAATTTATCCTAATTCTGATGAACAGAGCTCGCAGCAGAATCAAACCAAAAATAGGACTGGAACAGTGCAGGTTCGACAAAGACACTGGAACAAGGAACGCAATATTTATGCTCAGAATGTTACCAGAAAGGGCAATACAAATGCAGAAGGCCGTGTATCTGTGTTTTATAGAATACGCAACGGCCTTCGATAAAGTACATTACGAAGATCTGGTGGAACTGCTCAGCAACCTTGAAATATTTTGGAAGGATATTAAAATAATCAAGAACCTATACTGGCAGCAAACTGCCTGCATGCGGATAGAAAATGAGTTAGGCAGATATAAAAAAAAATAAAAGGGGTATATGACAAAGACTTATTCAACCTATACAGCGAGGCGATTCTGAGATTTTGGGCGGCGATAATCTTAACAACATAAGCTATGCAGATGACACAGTGTTGATAGCAGGGAAAAAGAAAGAAAGCCATAAGAACCCCTACAGAAGGTAGTGAAGGAAAGCCAAAAGAAATGGCTAAACGTTAACCGCAAGGAGACAGAATGCAGGTTTATTAGCAAAAGGATGAGGTCAAAGTGCGAATTGCAAATCGGAGATAGCAAAATCAAATAAGTGTAGAAGTTGAAATATCTGGGAAGTGTTTTAACAGAGGACGGAAAGTGTGACACTGAAATATGAAGGCATATTGGGATAGTGAAAGATGCCTTCCAAAAGCTAGGAAGTATTAAGAAGTATTAAGAAATAGAAAAAATAAAAACAGGGAAAAGACTGCTGAACTGCTACGTGATATCTGTCCTCCTGTATGGCAATGAGTGCTGAACGATCCTGTCAAAGATGAAGAGGAGACTTGAAGCAACAGAAATATTGTTCTACGGAAGGATGCTGAGGATACTATGGACCGAACATATGAGCAACGATGAAAGTTCTGGAGAAAATAGAAACAAAAAGGAAACCAATACTTAACATCAAGAAGAGACAGTTAAAATTTCTGGGGCATATAATGAGGTAGGAGGCTCGGAAAACCTGATACTCACAGGACAGATAAAGGACACGATGGGCAGAGGAAATCAACGCATAAAATACTTGGTGAGCTTGATTAAATGGTTGGCGGAAGATGACTTAGGAGAAATAGCAGAAAGACAATGTTTATTAAGATCTACACGAGAAGAAAGTTGTGGAGAGACATGATGGGAACACGGCGCAAAAAGAAGAAGAATGCAAAGCGAATGAACATATTAGGTTCATCCTAATTTTTGGAGGACAAATTCAGTTTTGGTTTGATTTGATTTGTTTTAAGGTATATCTGTTAAAATGAGATATCAGTATTATTTTCGTTTTGAGTCATTTAGTCGACAATTTATCCATCGCACACTGTATATCTGTTAAAATGAGATGTCAGTGTTATTTTCATTTTTTGCGTCACTTAGACGACAATTTATCGATCGCACACTGTATATCAAACTTTACCAGGTTGCTTACTGCTAGAAACTTATTTTTATAACGAGAATACCATTGACGGAACATGTGAGCAATGATGAAGTTTTAGAGAAGACGGAAACAAAAAGATCGCTTAAATTGAATTAGCGATGGATACATATTTTGATTATTATTGCAATATTTGATGAAGTTAATAAAAAGTGTTAGTAAGCTGTTAAAAAACAAATCAATCAATTAGAATTATAGCCTACGGTAGTGAGCGTTGGAAATAAAATTAGTGTCTACGCGAGGCCTCAATTTCGCACATAATATACAAAGTTATTTTTCTTCGACAACTTTTAGGAAAAAGGTACGGTGGAGTAATGGCGTATAGCGTCTCGAATTGAGGAATCGGAGAGCCGAGATCGAATTCCAGTCGATTCCATTACATTCATTTACGTGCTAATATCCTTGGGAAAGGTACGAATCCTCTTCTTCTCTCCCCAGCTATGGGTAAATAGCAGGACAGACCTGGTTCTATAGCCTTGGATGGCAACTGGTCTACCGCAGAAAGAAATAGCAACCTACTGCGGAAAAATATCTGCCTTGTCAGTCATATATCGAAAGATACATGATCGCCTAACCGAGTATCACGCAAGGCACATAACTGACTGACTTTAGGAAAAAAATATTCCGTCAAATACAGTATTTCATTCTCGTCCTTAATAGAAAAATAACATTTCAACTTGAAAATTTGCAAACCTATCTCCATGTATCTGCAACTTAAATTTTCACCCTAAATTAACGGCGGCCATATTTATGTACAAATAAAAAACATGAAAAATGAAGACGAAGATATAGAAGTAATGGCTTTTGAAGAAATTCTTCAGAAAGAACACTCCCATTGAAAACCATTAACTTCTTTTCTAAAAACTCACACACATACACAAATATATAAAAATACATAGAAATAAAAAAAAAAAATATTATCATCCTCCCCCCCACACATATACATACATACATTTCAACAACTTTTTCATTTCAACTCCTTTGACGAGTTTTTTTTCCCTGTTACCCAGTCTGCATGAATTTAATTGTGGTATTAAATGGAATCTAGGTCCCACCCGTTTATTGTTGCAATAGCTAAATGCAACATGCTTGAACAGTTTCTTTTATTGCACTTCCTGCCTGTGGAACTCCCTTCAGTTTACTTGTTCCCCTGAAAACCACAATCTTCAAAAATTTAAATGCAACCTCAATCGCCATATCTTCTATTTTGCATCCTGTTCATTCTTTGCCCTTTCCTCAATCCTCCCCATATTTGGTCTTTTCTCTCACTTTCACTTCCTGTAAACCCTGCGTACTAATGGTATTTCTGCATTGCTTGGGGTGAAATGATACATACATACATACATATATATATATATATATATATAAATATATATATATATATATCGTTATCATACAATGTTAATCTAGTTGTCTGCTTTCTCTCTATAGAGAGATAAGTGAGAAAGCATATATATATATATATATATATATATATATATATGTGTGTGTGTGTGTGTGTGTGTGTGTGTGTACAGTCTTTTTTTCTGTTATCTTCTCACACCAATAAAACTGATTGATTTGTTTGTTTTACACGTTCTTGAGTTTTATTACTCCTTTCCCCTTTTTGATGTCTCACCGCTCCGTGTACACGTGCTAAGTGGGTAAAGGAGGCCTGGAATCAGATTCTGTCTGCAGGAAGTAAAGTATAGTATCTTACTATATAAGAATTTAACAAGGCTTCACAAAATGGGGAATATCTAAGCTCAAAGAGTAATATCTCACAACAGCATCAGGGAACCTTTTTGTCGTGCTTCGATATACCGTTACACTCTTCTAAAGATTAGTTTCACTTTATTTTCTTATATTTAAGATCCCATCTTTATTTTTCTTATGTTCTCTAGTCTTTTTCAAAATTCTCTTTCATTTTTTGTCTTAGGTTCTGTTTCCTGCTAGAATTCCTTACTTTTCTTCCTCATCAGTTGTTTTTTCTTCTCCTTGGCGTTTTATTTTCAGCCTCTCCAATAAATTAAATAAATAAGTCAACAAATAAAAAAAAGAATAGAATTTCATCCCTTACCCATAGTAAAAGCAGGTGTCTCCCTTCCACAACTCTGCCTTGGCCAAACATTGGATTTTTTTTTGTTAAAGTCTGTATCTTGTTATCGTGGGTTTATTGTTGTTAAATGAGAAGTTGAAGTCTGCTAAAAACTTGTGGCAAACAATAACCATTTTCTATTTGAAGATAAAAAATGTAAAAAAAATAAAATAAATGCGTTAAGTAAACAGAAAGTAAATAAACTTTTTCGAAAGTTGCGTCGAGACTCAATGAAATAAAAGAGAAAATATGTTGTAGATTATATTTGTTCGAGCAGACCCCGGTTGACACGGTCCCTTAAGCATTGTTTTCATATTGACTTTAAGAAACTCATTAGAAGCTATTCAACAGTATAGAATATACCGAGGAAAAACGTCTAGTTCTCCAGAATAGTACATTCTACAACTTTCTCAAATGTAACAATTATATTCAAGAATTTACCAAAAATTCTTTGCGCTTGGGAAAACATGAAATAATAATGAGTATAGAAAAAATAGGGTGTAAATAATAAGCGAATTAGATTTCTACATTTTTATAGAAAAATATTCAATGAATTCACATTGTATATTTTCGCTGTCAGAGATACGCGAACCTGTGATCCTGAGTGTCATATTACCATAAGGGTCGTGGGGGCATCATATATGCTGTAATGGATGTATCTGGGAAAAAAATGCACCCATCACTCTTTCCTCTAGTTTTGAAATCCGATGTGCTCTTATACTGATTGTTCTACCAAAGCTAAACACCGTCCTGGGTATGACGATAAACTACACCCGCGTCCTGGGTAAGACAATAAACTACGTCCAACAGCAATGCCTCTGATCAGGAGGTTTTGAGGAGCGTGGAATCACCTCTTAATTGCTGGTGTTCCCACAAACAGGGGTCAAAACACCATGAAAGTGTAAAAATAGGTTTTAATACCAGAAATACTTTGTAAAAATTATAACCAGGAATACATTATAGCTAAGTATACATTTTTGAAAAAAAATTTTACCAGCGTACATTCTGAAGAAAAAAAAAAATTACCAGAAATAGATTTTTCAAGGAAAAAATATTACCATCAATACATTTTTGAAAAAAAAAAAAAAAATCACCTATACATTTTTTACCGGTTATACATTTTTTGTGAAAAAATATTACCTGCGATACATTTTGAAGAAAATATATTACCAGAAATAGATTTTTGAAAAAATATTATCACCTATATATTTTTTACCAGCTATACATTTTTTGGGAAAAAATATTACCAGCGATACATTTTGAAGGAAAAAAATATTACCAGCAATAAAAATTTTGTCGGCATTAAATAACCCATTGAGGTTGGTATGCCGTAAAACAAACCAAACCAAAGCTAAACATTCCCGTCTGTCCTCATATTTAACCCATAGGTAGATGAAGATGGATTCACGTCTTTTACAAGGGCACCAGTGCTAATGTAACGAAACATGATCATTGGCGGGAAGGAAGTAATTATTTCGGAAAAATTTTTTTCTTTTTAATAATTGTTTATCCAATACAAATCCCAAGCGAGACTTGAGATAGAGGATTACTGATTGAGGTTGATGCCCGTAAGGGAAGAAGTGCAGTTTATGTGGACATGTAGGAAAGATAACGCTTAATCCTAGATGTGAAAATGTCAAAATTATAGAGATCTAAGAAGCATCCCCTCGGGAGTATGTTGTGTATAGTAATGGTTTTTGTGAAGAAGTTGTCCGAATGCGACTTCTTTCTTAATAACGGAGCAGGAAGAGAATGTGGATGATTCTTCCCAGTGTATGTGACATAAACGGGTTTTAGCTGTGAAGGTTAGAACTGGAGTAATTAGAGAGAATGTAACTCGTCTGAACATTTGCCATGGAAATAGCTGAAATGTCTGTTGGATAAAGGATGTAGAGTGAAAAATAATTCATCACTTACAAGGCCACAAACTCAAGACTGGAAAATGAGAATTGAACAGCTCCAGCCTAGATATAGTAGCATTTGGTCTCATCTGGCACTTGTAAAGATGAGTGAGTTTTTGCCTCTAAACCAATCAAATGGCCTAAATTTGGAATTGAGTTTCTTGCAAAACGATGGCAAGAGACAATAGAATATGATATGATATATTTTGGTGAAGAAACCCTTTTCGTGTGTAATTTGTTTGAGCAATTAATTAAAGCTTAAAATTCGAAAACCTATCTATCTATCAGGTTGGTGCAAAAATAATGTCGTTTTCTCACATAGTAACATGTGTGAGAAAACGACATTATTTTTGCACCAACCTAATATCTATCTATCTATCTATATATATATATATATATATATATATATATATATATATATATATATATATATATATATATATATATATATTTGTTGTAGGAGTTTATCAGTGAATGTGACATGAACTAAATTGTTCGATAAATAGAGTAATGTCTCAGTTGTTATCCCGAAAATTTGCACGTCGGATCAGTTCTTTTAAATCAAATATGTGGTGCAGTTCAATTCATATGACAATGAATCATTCATACAAAAAGTAGATTAGTAAAGTTAATGATATAAAATGTCGAAAACATTTCGCGAAAAAATTTTGTTTGCGAAAGGTTTTCGCCATTTTATATCATCGATCTCCTGATGATTTTTGAATGAACTTTGAAGACTGAAGCAAGAGTATGAATGTTGGTACCATTACTGAAGGCCTGAATGATCTTTTCCCTCTCGCCATTGCTCAGTTGTGAAGACATAGTGATTTTAACCTGTTCTATTTCTAGGTGAACAACCCAATGTGTTTTTCAGTGATTCTTGCAGCAAATGATGGCTAAACGTCTTATCTGAAAACCTGGAAGAAGGAAACTCAATTTGTTTAGTGGTGTTTTAGATATTAAAGATTTTGTGGGATGCTATTACACAATTTAGACAATTTTGCTGTTACACCCGATATATATATATATATGTGTGTGTGTGTAGTATAGACATTGCAATTAACAACGCATAGTAACTGTCAGTTCCATGCCTCAATACGATCTTCCAGCTAATGGTCTGAAGATCGCCTTGAGTTGTGAAACTAATAGGGATCATGCGGTGTTGATTCCGATGTCTATATTGATTAAGAAGAGATCTTTGCGAGTTTGGTGTTACCGGTTTCTTAAAGAGCACAATGAAATCTTTTCTTTTTATCCTGAATATGCCTGGCTGAAATACAACTGCGTCTGATATCGTCTCGAGTCTTTGATGCTGCCAAATACCGCAATTGTAGTTCATAGTGATGAGCAAATGGGAATATCTAAACTGTGGACGCAACGAGAACATAGGAAATTAAACAAGTGCGGGAAATTAATTCTCTGATCTGTGTAATGACTGGCGACGGCAAGTGCGACACCAAAATTTGAAGGCTTATTAGAATAACGAAAAATGCATTCAAAAAGCTAAACCAATTCTTAAGAAGTAAAAATTTTTCGTTCTGCCCAACCTGAGGAACCTGGGTGACTAGAATTGCTGCCTCAACCTGCCTACGATCCAGACCTTGTACCGGCAGATTACCACATTTCTCGAACTATGGATCATTTTTTGCATGGGCGGTGGTTCAACAATGTGAATGTGGATTGAAAATGTGTGCAGGGAGTATTTCTGCCTCTTAAGCACCCACATGATATAAGCATAAAATTGAACTTGAAACACGATGATGACAACAATTAGAATATGATGGTATATATTTTAATGAATAAGCGCTTTTCGTATGCAATTTGTTTCAACAATTAAAGCTTGAAATACGAAAACTCTTTTGATTTAACTTAGGATACTTGAAATAAATAATATATTGAAATGAATAAACAAAGACATTTTAAAAAATTCATACAGAATAATTCAGGATGCTCAATTCAGGATGCCAAATTTAACGTCCTGTTTTTGGTAGACATACACGAATCGAAGCCTAAATCTAATTTCAAACAGAGGAATAGAACTATTTTTCCAATCAGCTGAGGTTATACTTCCACCATTGAGATACCTTCTGATTTTGATTTCTGGGCGTTTAATTGAAACTGGGAATGAAAAACAGATCTATTTTCGTAATCTTAATTAATGATGTGGAATGTCCTGTCAGCGAACGTGGGGTACAAAACTGGTTCAGACGTTTCAAGGAAAGTGACACCAGCTTAAAAGATAAACTGAGGTCAGGGAGAGCTTCTGTTGTCGAAGATGAGACCTTGCTTGAAATATGTGAACAACAGCCAAATACAAGCACTCGTACATTGTCAGCAAAAGATGGTCCTTCACAAAGGTCATGCTGTGAAGGCTGTTGAGTTTTATGCTCAACAACTGCAGAGAGTATATAAAGATTTGAGAGTCCGCTACCCGGCATTGGTCAATCGACGACGTACATTCCTACATCAGGACAATACACTGCCAATGTGAAGAAATGCAAACTTGAGGAACTTGAGTGGTTGAAGGTGCTGCTGCAACCTGCCTACTATCCAGACTTTGCACCATCAGATAACTGCATTTCCCGGGCGATGGATCATTTCCTGCGTGGACGGAGGTTCAACAATGTGGATGAGGTTGAAAATGGGTACAGATTTTTTTTTGTCTCTTAAGCACACACAAATGATATAAGAGTGAAATTGTCCTTCTGGCATAACCATGGCAACAAGCAATAAACTATGAGGGGATATATTTTGATGAATAAACGCTTTTTGTAGGCCATTTTTTAAAACTATTTTTTTTTAACTCGATAAAGCTTTTGACTTAACTTAGTATACTTGAAATAAATAATACGTTGAAATGAATAAACGAAGATATTTTAAGAATTTCGTACGGAATAATTCAGGATGCCCAGTTCAGGATGCCAAATTTAGCGTCCTGTTTTTGTTAGACATACACGAATCGAAGCCTAAATCTAATTTCAAACAGAGAAATAGAACTATTTTTCCAATCAGCTGAGGTTATACTTCCACCATTGAGATACCTTCTGATTTTGATTTCTGGGCGTTTAATTGAAACTGAGAATGAAAACAGATCTATTTTCGTAATCTTAATTAATGAAATCATTGGTTTCGCTCAGGCCAGGCTTCAGAACCTGTTGTCAAATAAGGGTGGTTTGAATAGAAGGCCATGTGTGTTTGGCTGAATTTCGAGATGGGGTACACTTTGAGCTTGTCCCAGATGGTCATACTATGAAAGCTAACTTTTATTCTCAACAACTGCAGCGACTATATGATGCTTTGAGAGTCCCTCTATCCGGCACCGGTCAATCGACAACGTGCATTCCTACAACAGGACAATACACTGACACACACTGCCAATGTAACGAAGCACAAACCTGATTAAATTGGGTATTCTGCCTCAACCTGTCTACAATCCAGACCTTGCACCAGCAGATTACCACATTTTCCGAGCTATTTCCTGCGCGGACGGTAGTTCAACAATGTCGATGTAGTTGAAAATGGGTGCAAGGAAATTTCTTTGCCTTTAAATCACCCAAATGGTATAAGCGTGAAATTGATCTTCAAACATAACGATGGCAACAGGTAATAGAATATGATGGCATATATTTTAATGAATAAAAGCTTTTCGTATGTAATTTGTTTGAACTATTAAAACTTGAAATACGAAAAAACTTTTGACTCATCACCATCATCATCCTTCGACCTCTTAATGGTTAGTCGGAACTCCACTGTCAATCCCTTTCCATACTGTCAGGTCCTGTAATGTCTCCAGACCCCTAAAGTCCAACACTTAATTTTACTCACTTTCTCCAGGAAAATATATCCCAGGTCTTGTATTAAAAATTGAGCGATCTGCTATGCTAATATTTACCTCTCTCTCTCTCTCTATATATATATATATATATATATATATATATATATATGTAGGGAAGAGGTTATAGTTGTTCCAACGAGAGAAAAGTGCAGTGTAACCCGGATATAAGAGACCCGGATATAAGAGAAACCCAGATATAAGATATATTTTCTCTGGTCCCAAATTAGAGCCTGTGTCAATGTATATAAAATTGACCAAACCCAGATATAAGAGAAACCCGGATATAAGAGACTTCTTCCCCGGTCCCGACAACTATCTTATATCCGGGTTACACTGTATATTAAAAAGAAAAGAGAAACTGAAAACGTTTTTGGTTGTAATATGGATTTCTGTAAATTCCTCTGTCAAAGGATAGAGGGGAAAACTAAGAAAATAATACTGAGAGGTACCCAGCCCTGGGGAACAGCTGCCCGAAAGTAGAATCGGTGCTCGGTGGGGGCTCGGTGAATTTTTGTACCTTGCCGAGTGTACGCGCTCGGGTCCTCACTTTAAAACGACTTTGTGTCACATCTCGTTCTGGGAGGGGAACGAGTAAACACCGTAATATGGATTTCTTAAAAAATATAAAGTAAAATATGTTATTTTTAAAAAAAATCCACATTACAACCAAAAACGTTTGCAGTTTCCCTTATATATATATATATATATATATATATATATATATATATATATATATATAGATAGATAGATAGATAGATAGATATGTGTATGCTAAAAAAACATACATACACGCTCGAAAAATTTTACGTAGGTATAAATATATTTCTTCCACAGGTATTATAAATAAAGTGCTCAATGTTATGAGACAGAGCTATAAGTATATATTAGTGAATATACATAATATCTAACGTCGATAGCACGACACAGAGCAACTGCATGAAACTCCGTTAGATATTATGTATATTTACTAATATATATATATATATATATATATATATATATATATATATATGGTGCGATGGATAAATTGGCGTCTAAATTACTCAAAAATGAAAATGACATCTCATTTTAACAGATATATTTAGCAAAATCGCAGAAAAATATATTTAAATACGAGTAAATAAAGAGAAAATGTATTCAATAAAATTGCTGTTGGCTTCAACCACGCCCTCCAGACAACTTCAGAATCTTCTGCATCTCTTCTGGAAGGTCTCCTTGCTTAGGTTGATGAATATTGCCATAATCTTTGCCTTCAGTTCATCTTTGGTTTTACGAGGAGTTTTTGTTGGTCTGTCGCTCAATTGCGCCCCGCATATAATAATCAAGAGGATTGCTGTCCGGGGAGTGGCTCGATTTTAGGGGTGATGTGATCACAGAAATTGTGTGACATGGTGCAGAGTCATTTTATCAGACATAGGTTCTTCCATCATTCCCTCCTCGTGACACTTGTTGTAGCCCTCCATGTTGAGCCAACGGAAAGGATAAGCATAAAATACATAGGCATAATATGTCTATATTATTCAATGAAACATGAATGAAGATATGCTACCTCTCTCTCTCTCTCTCTCTCTCTCTATATATATATATATATATATATATATATATATATATATATATACATGAGAAGAAAAAACTTAACACATTTCCAAAAATCTGGTAATAAATTTATTTGAGCAAGTAGATTTTAATACCTACCTCATCAGAACGAAATTACGAAATACTTTGATATTGTCTGGATAAATTCAAAACATAGCTTTGTATACAATACACTGAGTTCCCTTCATAGATATATCTTTTTAATATTTTTTTTTATTAAAGACACTTGGGTTATCCTTGCCACATGTAGATTTGATATCTATCTATCTATCTATCTATCTATCTATCTATCTATCTATCTATCTATCTACACGAGATAAGATCAAATGGTATCGTACTGTTGCTATTGCAATGGAGCTCAAGTACTCAGAGTGAAGTAGCTTTACACAGATTGACCTTGAAGTATGTCGCGCATATACACTAAGTTATAACGTTCTCGTTCATGCCTGTTGTTTGTAGCAGTGCACGGAAGGAAAGTGTGTAGAGTGTGATCGTCTCCCCACACCAGACAGATTCTATCAGTGAACATAACTTGTGCAGCATGTTTTGCCCAGATCAACATTCCCCAGGTCCAACAAACATCATATTCCCCAGATCTCGCTTCCTTGTGTCTTTTTCCTCTCCAAAAATCAAATCTTACTAGAAAGGAACAAAATACAAAACATTGAGGATATCAATAAAAATTCAACGAGGGACCTGCTTGCTATCCAAAAAAAAGGTGTTCCAGGAATGATTCAATCAATGGAACTGACGCTGGATAAAGTGAGTGGACTCAGAAGGAGATTAAATGCCGAGTTGGTATGCATTATAATTTTCTTTTTATACCACCTGTCTCAATAGTCTTTGGTCAGACCTCGTATACATATATATATATATATATATATATATATATATATATATATATATATATATATATGTAAGCAAATATAGATGGATATAAATCTGACAGAATGAGGAAAAATATTTGGAAAAAACAAACAAAAATCCTTAAATGCAATTATGTTGTTTTAATATGAATGAAATGTCAACGTCTGACGTTTCGGTTTAATAAACCTTCTTCAGACGTTGACATTTCATTCATATTAAAACAACATAATTGCATTTAAGTATTTTTGTTTGTTTTTTCCAAATATTTTTCTTCATATATATATATATATATATATATATATATATATATATATATATATATATATATATTTGGGCAGCAACCTTTCGTTAAATATGGCAGACAGGAAAGTTTAATTAATTTTTTTCTTAGTTTTTCCAGCGTTTTTACATTTTCCGTTTGCTGGAAGTAAGGGTGTGCAAAAATTGTCCATATTGTTCATTGTCCAAATAGCTTTAGGACAGTCCTTTAGTCATTTTCAAGGGGGTTTGTTTTAGGCATTGTTGAATTCTTTTCATGTTTTGTTTGTTTGAGTTATATATATTATTTTTGTGATGTTTTGAATACGAGTAGGAGCGTTTATTTCGAGCATTCACTGTTGGGCGCGGCTGGAATTCGTGTGAGCGTCTTTCTCTATTTTAATATATATATATATATATATATATATATATATATATCTATATATCTATATATATATGTGTGTGTGTGTATATATATATATATATATATACATATATATATACATAGATATATATATATATATATATATATATATATATATATATATATATATATAAATATATAAATTTATATTAACTATATGCTGTAGAATACCAGTATTTATACCAAGCCTTACTTTGCAATACTGCAATTAAATGTAATTATTTGAGTGGATAGGGAGAGGTCTTTATACCATCAAATATTGCAATAGTGTTTATTGACTGACATCAACCCGACAGATATTTACCAAAATGACTTTTTTAAAGGATGCACAACTCACTATTCAAACAGGAAATAATAAAAAAAAATGGAACCTTTATGGAAACACACAAGTGATATAACTTCGAAGAGGGAAGTTAGATAATGTTTGATGTTAGTATTTTAGGCAGAATACTTATAAAGTCACTTCAAAGTTGATGATGGTGTCAAAATAAATGCTGGGGAATGTTTTAAAGCTTTTGGAATTAATGATTCTTTTTTTACTTAAGAGGTTATAATCAAGAGGCCTTAATTTAAAGGGTATACAAAGTCTGTCTGAAAAGTATCGGGACCGGAGTCACAAACAATTTATTTCAATTCCAAACAGCAAATTACATGGGTTCCCTTTCAAAGTAATTCCTCTCGAGTCTAATGCACTTTTCGATACTTCTCTGTCATCCTGCAGCGTTGGAAGGATTCTTATCCATCTTTCGCCCATAGCTCACACAGCAAACCCAATCCAGTTATGTTTCAGACATTACTTCGTATTCATGCTAGTGATGTGCAAATAACGTAACGGTTATTGGCACGGAAAAGAGAATAGTTTCCTGCCTAGACTATTGCGTTTACTTACACACAAATGCCGTTGGGAAAGGCATAAGTCTATTTCTTCGGAACCCCGTTATAAGTTTAAATAACAGGGTAGATTAAACTTTGTGGCCTTGGGTTGCAGCCCGTTTGAAGAAAACAAACTCAGAATTCAAAACCATAGAAAAGGTAATGGTTATTTATAGATGATAATAAAGAAAAGGAATCTATTATGAACCATGACCTTCTACGTCCCAAAGGGATGTATCATTAAAATATTTACGTAAGACAAGGCTAATTCACATTCTACAAAGCTGACTCCTAAAGCCACCGTACTGAAATTGTTAAAATTAATGGAATAGCTTTGATTATTTGCAACTATTCGAGCAATAAAAATAATTGTGGTTTCAAATTACAAGGGACGTATGTGAGAATAGAAATCAATATTCAAGTAAAGATATCTGGGAAGCAATAATAATTGCGTTAAAAATTCAGTGGTTGAAAGCTTACAGAAGGTTATAGAATGTGAACATGTAATAATAATTTATATAGGTATGTAATATTATTGGCATCTCGGCTTCAGTTTCTTCCTCACCGCCGTATCGCAGCTTACCGGTGCCTTTTATATAAATATTTTCATGGTAATTGTTCTGAAAAATTTTTCTCTTTGGTACCTTGAATGGATGAATTTAAGCGCAGTACTAAATTGGCGGCAAGGTCTGACTATTTTACTGTTGAAATGTTTAGAGATAACCATAAGTTTTATGCTAAGTTTCTTCTCTTACACTTCTCAGTTGTAAAACTCTGTTCCAGTTACTTGCTTTCCAGTTAACTGTGATTTTCAAGAAGTTAAATGCAATGTCAATAGTCATCTTCTGTCTTTTTAAATTGCCTTTCTTTTATTGTTCGCTCTCCTTAATAATGTTTTTCTTCATATTTTTTAACCCTCAGTAACTCCTAGCGTCTTAGTGGCTTTGTTGCTTTGCTTGGGGTGAAATGATTAAAAAAAAACTATATGCGATATTGTGTTAACTATTCGCTTATATGACCCTCATCATCTCGTTATTGTCAATATATTCAAGAATGGTATATTTTATAAGCTGAAATTCATGTTGCTCATATAAATATATCCTGAAAATTTGACCAATGTCACATTTCATAACGTGAAAATATTAAGTTCCATAATATAATCTGATTAGTCAGTATCGGAAGAGTCTGCTAGGTTTACAAACTAATCCCTGTTACAGACACCTGCTCAGGCACATTTCTGTTTCTTCAACGCTTACAGATTTAACCTGTTCTTTATACTTCAATTATGCTGAGTGAACCTTAGTTGAAGTTTCTGCAAGAGAGTTCATAATCTGGCGTAACGCTCAAAGCCTCGGTCACGATGATTTGTGATTTCGTGCTAGCACAACCATCGGCGGCCTATTTATTACACAATATCATTCTAATGGTATGGTTTTCAGGTACTTCACCATAGTCACACACGTTGGGATCCAGGCCAATAGATTCACCTTGAAAATCGACTATGGTGAGATTCGAACCCCTGGTCTCATGATCGGAACTATAACGTTCCAACCACTAGTCCGGTCCCCCTAAAACTCTTTCTGGTCCGTGGAAAAAGGAAAGGAAACGGAAGTCGAATGTATTTAATTTCCACCTAAGAAAAAAACATGACTTTAAGTAGAATGTTCTTTTTCCGTAGTGTTGGATTCCTTATCAGGCATTAGATGCCCAACGGGCTTCACCAACGTCTTATGATATTGAATTGTTCATATTTCAACAGTCAACATGAGAAATTCAATAGGCCTTTGGAAAACATACGCGCGCTGGGCACACAGACACACACATACATACAGACTAAACAACAACAACAACAAAAAAAAAAAGGTGGTGTCAATTCTCTAATACTCTTTGGATGTCCAAGTCGGGTTAGTTCTATTTATATCTCCCTAAATGGGCCTTAATAAATTCGGGCACACAGATATTACGTTCCTACGCTACATCTATTTTTCCAGACGTCGAAGACACGTTTTGATGTCACAAACTAATGTATAAAAAATTTCTTTTTACCACTTGATATCAGCTTTCTTCCTACTTACACACACAAACACACACGCACAAACACACACATATATATATATATATATATATATATATATATATATATATATATATATATATATATATATATATATATATATATATATATATATATACACACACACATATATATGTTTCCATAGTCTGTTTTGTATTTTGTTTTGTTTTTTATTCGGTAAGCTTTTTCGCAATTTTTTTCTTTCAGTATGTCTTTATGTTAAGCGGGTGGGTTTCTCTTGCAACGCTTTATCTCGCCATCAGTTTTCTTTTATGAATTCATTGAGATAATATAGACATTCTGGCTTTCCTTTATTTACATTTCTACAGAGTAACTTTGCACACATGAATATATATATATATAAATAATGTCCTCACTTATTAAAAAAGAAGAAACAACTCCAGATTATTCTAAATCTATGGCATGAATCAGATCGAGACAAAGGCACACTTTCAGTTTTTACAGATACACATATCATATTTGTCCCCTCTCTCAATCTCCCCACCTCTCTCACTCTCTCTCTCTCTATATATATATGTATATATATATACACACATATATGTATATAATGATGTATCTATAATCATATAAAAATACGCATATTTATAATATATATATATATATATATATATATATATATATATATATATATATATTTAGGCAACATATCTTCATTCAAGCATGTTTGGTTGCATAAACTAAATATATTATCTCTATTTATTTTATCAAATTCACCGTTCAATTTCCTAGTGCTGTTATTAAACTTATTAAGAAAGACGCCGTAGTTTTGGCTATTTTTTGTTTATTTTCACAAGTACGTTCAGTTTCATCCAAGGACATCTTCAGTGGTGAATTACTAAGACAAAAAATGAATGCAATTGTCAGTTGTGCATTTTTTGTAAATGCGCATGAAACACTAAATAAGATATATATATGAATATAGCAACAATATTTTAAAATGTCTATAAAAGCAATGTTTGGGAATAATCAAATTGAATTTTTTTTTAAATTGCATGTTGATTATTTTAAAACATTAATAATAAAAAAGTAAAAAAACAGTTAATTTTTAAATTGACTATAACGGAGTGAGTTTCTTTGCCGACTTCAAATCGCTTTACCACCCTTAACCACAAAGTTCTTGAACATCTTGACCAACATTTGCTTTATTGTTGCTTTGAGGGTATTGATGTTGCGCACAAACATATTGTATTGATTATAGAAATATATCAATAGCACCAATATTATTGATATGTTTGTATAATCAATACAATATGTTTGTGCGAACGTTTGTTTACTGTATACATACTTTTGCAACCTTCCATATATTCTTGGCGGAGTGTTCCTAAAGCCCCATACACCGTAGTCTAGTGTGTTTATATCTGAGCCGACATTCACTGGCCAGAAATCAAGCTATTTAGCTTTACAGAAAGTTACCACCTTCTTGGTTGCGTAGCTGGAAGGACCGCTCAAGGCCTCTGTATAGTTGGCCTTGAGCCATGGGAAAACATGATACCTCAGAGATTTACAGTAGCCATAATCACCACTCTTAATTCCCGCCTGTAGAAGAATACGGCTATATTTTCTTGTAGGAGGCCATCACACCCATGATCATGATTTAGTGTGGGTTTGGAAACCTATTGAATCCACGATATACTGATCGTTTTAGTGGTTTAGAACAGCGTCCCCGTCAGAGAATATTTTAAACGTGAACATATGATTCTTGGTATACCTGAGTGAGTTGTCGAGCTGTTTATATGCGTCCTGGAATTCATAAAATCGCTGAGGTTGTACCTTGGCACACCGATGTATGATTTATTCTCTGGCTCGTTATTTATGGTCGTTCCAGTGGTCTTGGGGCTGGTCACGTTTAGCTGAGTATCTAGCTTATGTATTGGTGTTGATTGTCCTTTGAAATTGGTTCTTGGCGGCTTTAAGGGAGCCCTGGTTTTAATTTCTGAAATCTAGTCTTCCTCTGAATACCTTGCCAATGTCTATAGTCCTGAAGAATAGAAGATAGAAGCAAGAACACACCATTTCTGTTGGGGGGGGTGGATGCTTTTAGGCTTGATATGTGTATGCGATGCAATACGACACTCCTTGCAGTTTCTCAATTTCTGAAGCCATTTTCCCACGATGTTACTGAAAATTAGGTGTGTATTAACAATTGAGAGTATATTCCTTGGTCTGCATTATGTTTCACATCAATTGGTCGAGTGGTGGATAAGAAGTTTTAGCTTAAATTTTATTGCATTTTTGCTTAACCACAATATCTATCTATCTATCTATCTATCTATCTATATATATATATATATATATATATATAATTATTCATTTTCGGATTAATATCTGTTGTGGTAGGATCCACCTAATTTGCATAGTGGAGTACCGACCATATAAATATGGTTGGTACCGGGAAGAGAGGGGAGGAATCAAGAGATTCTCTCGGCGACTATCGAACTCTCTGCATTAGCAGAGGGGAACCCCGACGAGGCTTTGCCGAAGGGCAAGGTTTCGTCCGGGGAGGTTGACAGGGCCTGAACCCGTCTAGGCGGGTTCAGAAAGGCCATATTTTTGGCCGAGCCTACGGGCTCGGAGATACCCACATTAAAACGGCCTTGTGCCACATTCGATCCTCGTGGGTGGATTGATAAATACAGGAATCAAGAGATTCAACCAGAGACTCTGCCCGACTGCGACTCAGTCAACACATTCTCCAGGAACGGTCTTCCCAGGAATATACAAAAGAGTATATGTAAATATTGTGTACGCTTTCTTGTTTCAATACATTTTGTTCTAAGTACTTTTTGTGTTGCATTATTATTCCACGCATTAGTCGAGTTTCAACAATATCCTAAAATGAATAATTATATATAAACAAAAACATGTTAAAAATCGCCGCACAGTTACAAATATGTTGCAATTCTACAAATGTGTCTCCTTTTATTTTTAACATATTTTTATTTTAATATCCTAAAATAATAAAAAAAAATATTTAGTTCTACTGTTTATTGAGGTCTCTTTTAAATTAAATGTTACGTACAGTAGATTAAGATATCATCTTTGATGGTGAATACCTTTGTTGAAAGGTCTATATAACCACTCTGATAAGGGCTCATGTGAATATGACAATAAAGATGAAGACATCAGTCCGAAGAATGTAAATACTGTAAATATATTTTGCTATGTTATTATTTTCAGAATATAATAAAAATTAATCGTATTTGAACAGTCCAACATACTGGACAAAACTTTCGAGAAAGCTGTTTGAATTTGAACTCCTATCTTTTTATTTACACTATTTACATTGTTTGGACTATTTCCCTCATCTTTATCGCCATAAAGAACAATCTAACCCCGTTGGTTAAATAAAGGGTTCGGTTCGAAATTCCAACGAGTTCGGTTCGAAATTCCAACGTATATCACCTGAAGAAGACCGGAGCGTACAACGACCGAAACGTTGTGAATATGACACGATGAGGACAACAATCCGAACAATGTAAATAGTGTAAAGCGTTACAATACCTCACCTCAAAAATATAGATAGATCTATCAGTTTAATGGCAATACTCGAACTTTTATTCCCTTTTTTGTTATCAAATTGAACTTGAACTGTCCAACATGTTGGACAAAACTTTCAAAAAATCCCAATGAAATTAAACATCTATCAGTTCAGATGTTATTCTTGAACTTTGTGCTTTTCTACCATTTTTTGTTGTCAAATTATTATTATCTTAAAATAATAACAAATTGTATATTGAACTTAAACTGTTCTACATGTTGGACAAAACTTTCAAAAAGTCCGTATGAAATTAAACATCTCTTTGGTCATAATTCTTCATGTTTGCGTGGTTTTTTCAATGTTTTTATTCTTATATTATTATTTTCTGAAAATATTAAAAGTTCTAACCGCATGTGTGGGAATCTTCTCGTAGCTTCTCTTTCTTTCTCATATTTTGCCACAATCGCCCTTGGGACTCCAATTCTCAGACATTACAGTCAGTGATCTTCTTCAAATGTGCCAGGGCCATCAAGAGAGTCATATGCCCTCAGTTGGTATTTGAAAGTTAATTCTGCATATTTTCCCAAAGTAGCGATATATATGTTTACCGCTTTTGAATGTGATTAAGACAGCATGCAACAACAGAATCCTGGCATTAAAAAATGGTGGAAAACATGATAAAACAAAATTTGAAGGAATTTTGTCATGTTTTTCTTTTTAAGATTCCGGATCATTGTTAGTGAATCCGAATAATTCAAATACAATTTGTAGATGGTGACGGAATGAAAACAACGATTATTCTGGAGCAGCTGATTGGATATCTTGAAAGACATTTCTTTGTCCTGGCAGAGAAATGGATAGGGATTATAGACGATTCGTCGATGTCATTAAAAGTAATGAAAGCAACGACTGCCTGGAGGAGCTGAGAAGATATTTCACTGATATACCGTCACATGATTCTGTCGAAATTAAGAAAATAACAAAAAATAGGCTTACTGATTTTAGATCCTGGCTCTTTGGGGTTAATCGTCGATAAAAGTGTAAACTGTGTGCACAACGTTAAAAAAAAGCAATAAATTAAAAACATCCAAGGAATCAGCAGCGGAGACAAAAAGTATAATCCCATTCCAATTACATTAATCCCAGCAGTTATTTCTATTGTTTACAGAGGGAAGGCTGGCCAGACTTAGTGTATAATGTTTCTAATATTTTCAGCCGGCAATCGGAGTGCATTCTGCAGATTATGGCCAAGGAATTCCTTGCAAGCGACTGAGCACACACCTGATTAATTATTCCTCTATGGCTGATGAACTTTACCTAGACTCTATGTATTTAAGCATTGTACTAAACTGGCAGCAATATCTCATCATTTTAGAGTTGAAATGGCTAGATGTATGATAAGAATTTCGCTTTTGGAATTCTCTTTAGGGTTCATGATTTCCCGTCAAATTTGATCTTCAAAAATTTAAATGCAATGTCAATCGTTATCTTCTGTCTTCTTAATTTCCGTTCTTATATTGTTCTCGATCCTTAATAATATTTTTCGTTTTCATTTATTCTTTCCACTCAGTGACACCCTGTGTCTTAGTGACTTTGTTGCCTTGCTTGGGGTGAAATGATTAACAAAAAAAGAAAAAAAAAAAAGAAAAAAAAGAGTTCAACAATCGCTTAACCTGAAACATTAACCAGGTTATGAAAATAAGATACGATCATCATTTTTTCCTTTGTACACACAATTTACATTTTTGCCCTCGATTTTAACCGAAGAGCGAGGATCGAAAACCAGTTAGCTTCTTTTTTTGTTATTTTCTTGTTAACCTCTTCCTCGCCAATTATTTTGGGAAAACACCTTTAATTTTTAGCCTTGGAATTATTTTATTTGTTTTTAGTATAGTAATTTAGAAACTGAGACAGCTTGAAATACTCGAGCGGTGGCTAACACGTCTACCAGACGTAAGTGTTAACAATTGGGCACATTTCAAGCTCAGAAGGGCATAAAAAGAATCAAGATCGGGGGCATCATGTGTCACAAGGCCGGTTATTTAATGTGGGATCTCCGAGCCCGTGGGCTCGGCCCAAAAATATGCCCATTGAACCCGTATAAACGGGTTCAGGGTCGGTTTACCTCCCCGAAAGAGAATCCGCCCTTCGGCGTAGCCTCCTTCGGGTTCCTCCCCGTCCGAAGGCAGAGAATTCAACCGATCTGTCGTTCAAGAGTTGAGCGACGGACTCCTTGCCTACTCCTGGGGCGCAGTATTTATTAAGTATAGAATAGTCCATTATTATTATTATGGGTAAGATTCCATAACACCCCCCTTCCGAAGCTTTCGCGTAGCAGGTTTTTTTTTAAATATCTTTTTTTCTTTGGATCTATTTCCAAAGGTTCAGTGAATTTTCTTTTCTTGACGATTTTCTTGGTTCTGGCATTGTTTGCGGTCTTTTTATATCGAATGTGTCGAAAATCGTGTCCAATACCTCTCTTTGAGGTGGACCGTTAGCATCCTGTAACGGTCTCTTCTTTATTTGGTTTACGTGTCTTCTGTGAGAGAATTTTTTTCCTTGTACTATGTACATCATATTACCAATTCTTTTCTCAATTATACCTTGCTCCCAGTAAGAGGTATTATTTTTTCAAATGTTTCCTGGCATTGATCTGTCCACTGCCAAACTTTTTCTTTCTTTAGCAGTTCGTTCAGTGGTGCGAGAAGTTTATGCATTTGTGGTATGAATTCATGGTAGTAATTCACTAATCCAAGAAAACTTTGTAGTTCCGTTATATTCATAGGAACTGACATTTTTTTTTATTGCTGTAGACCTTTCAGGGTCTGGTCGTCTACCTTCCTGATCTATGATATGGCAAAGTTATTTAATTTCCTTCATGAGAAAATCACACTTATTTTCTTTTACTTTGAATCAATAGCTTTGAATTCTCTTAAAACTTCTTGTACATGTTGCCAGTATTGTTCAACGCTTTCGCTATTAATCAATACGTCATCCAGGTATGAAATTGTGTAGTCTAGTCCGGCAAGCATCGTATCCATTGTCTGTTGGAATATAGCCGGCGCCACTTTAATTCCAAATGGTAGTCTTTGGTATCTGTACAATCCCTTGTGTGTATTTATGCATAGAAGTTTTGAACTTACTTTCTTCATCGTCTGGAATTTGCAGGTACGTCTCACTTAAATCAATTTTTGAAAAATATTTTCCACCATTTAATTTAGTGAATACATCTGAACTGGGTAGAGGATAGTGGTAGTCCTTTATTGCTGCGTTCAAACCTGTAGAAAAATCAGCACAAACTCGAATTTCTCCTGATTTCTTTTTGACGTAGACAATCTGTGCGGCCCATTTGCTGTATTCTACTTTTTTCAATATGCCCGTATTTTCGAGTCTAGTTAATTTTTTCCTTTGACGCAAACGGTACGCTTCTTTTTTTTTTCTTGAAAATAGGTTGAACGTTTTCCTTTATTTCGATATAAGGTGCCATTTTCTTACATCTTCCGAGACCTGCTGAAAATACTTCGGGGAAACTCGTTTTTGGTTTTCCTTTTAATGTGTCTGCCTCGGTTGATAAGCTTTTTACATTTTGGCAGTACGTACTAATAGGTAAATCCCACAATTCGAATTTTTGCATCCAGTCTGTTCCCAATAGGTTTTCGGTATTTCTTAAGACGTACATTTTTAGTATTTTCGTCATTCCATTAAATATGACGTTTGTAATTACTTCCCCCTCGAATTTTATCTTTTTCCCCGTAACTGATCTCGCAATTTTATCCGTTTTTAACATGACAGGTTTGTTCAGTTTTCTCCATGTTTGTAGGTTCATGATAGTTAAGTCTGAGTCAGAATCCAGCTGTAACATAACTTTTCTGTTTTGCATTTCAACTTGTACATATTTTCTTATATTAGTCTCATCTGCTTGATCAGTCCTCGTAATTCTTATTCTGCTTTTGCTTTCTTTTCTATACCAACAATGAGAACTTTTGTGGCTAATTTTTTTACATGATAGACAAATTTTAAAACGATATGTACACTTTTAAGCCATTGTCAAGACCCACAACGATAGCATGGACTGGGTGGTAGTTTTTTTATGTTGATTATAATTAGAAAATTTTGTTTTAGCTGTTCTTGAGGCGGGAAAATCGGTTCAGTTTGTTTGTGAGGAGGGAAAATTTGTTTACCTTCGTACTTTGCGTACGTGTGCTATGCCAGCCTGTTCTATGTCTTTTGAGACTTTCTTCACACTGATGCATCTCTGGCAGTCTTCAGCTAGTTTTTGAAGTGTCAGATCTTGTTCACTCTCCAATTTATTAAGTATTCTGCGTCTCATTTCCATGTCTTTGGTTGAAACCAGGCCTTGGACGTAAATTAAGCATATGAAATTGTCCGCGCTGAGTTCCGATAATTTGAAGTCGTCACAATATTCGTTAACAATGGATGCGAAAGTTATGTAATCTTCGCTGTCCTTTTTTGAAAGGTTCAAGCATTTCCATCTTTTATGGAATAGTGAAGTATTATGGCTGAAAAGTTCCGTTAGCAGTTTTAGGGATTCTTTGAATGTTAACTCGCTTGTTTTTCTCGGAAGGATATAATCTACGAATTTGGCATATTCACCTGTGCCTAATTTTCTCAGTAATAGGCGTACTTTACTTTACTTTATTTCGGCGGAAGCTACCCAGTTCTCATTTTGCAGTCTTGATAGAGTTCAAAAGCGTTTTCGAGTCCTTGTTGAAGAATTGTTTTTCATTCTCCGGTCTCTCTTTCACGGGTTGAATGAGGTGAGTCTCTCACTGATCTATTGCTACTACCATGGAAAGTGCTTAGACGAACTATATTCCTTGGTTCTGCCAGCTCTAACTTTCACGGCAAGGACCCGCAATGCCACTTACATTGTAGCAAACCATCCACGTTTCCTCCGTATTTCATCGGCAAGAATTAAGTTCCACTCAAACAGTTTCTTCTCGAGAAATACTTCCCTGTGGAACAGACTCCCAAGAGGATATTTCCCCGATTACTACAATCTTAACCTATTCAAGTCTAGAGTTAACAGTTATCTTTCACTCCTATAAACAACCCATTAACGTAACACTCTACGTTTGAAGTGATTCGACTTTATATATTCATATCTATAGTATGCGAAAATCTGTTTGAAATGTCATTCGATAAATTTATAAACTCCATTGGCTTTAGAATTTCATCATGTTGTTTTATAGTTTGTTCTGGACTCTTCAAGGTCCTCATGATTTGAAAAAAAAAAAAAAATTAAAAACCCCAAGACAACTCCCACGCACTTAGTAAATTTCGCCTGACTGATTTTCTAGTCAAGACAATTCTTCTAATTTAGGAAATTCGTATAATATAAACTTATAATTCCTATTTCTGCAATAGTATTTTATCATCAAGTATCGACATTTCCAAGGCAACATTGATAGTGTAACCGGTATTGACGCGGAATTTGGAATCGACGAATTCACAGTTCAAAAATTTCGTGCTAGTCTGCTGCATTCACTTTCTCACTAGGGCCCTTGGGGAAGCTTTCTCACTAGGGCCCTTGGGGAAGCTGTCAGCCAGTCTAAGAGAAGAAAAACTCTGAATTCCAAACCGTGGAGAAGCCAACGGCAATCCCCTCCACCATTTTCCGCAAGAAGAATGCATAGCAATTTATAGATAAGAAAGAAAAGGGATCTGTTGAGACCCATAATTGCCTTTGATCTGAAAGGATATGACATTAAAAGATATGACATTAAAAGGTATGACATTAAAGGGTATGACATTAAATAAAAAGTTCGACAAAGAGACAAATGGATATCTCGCGCCATCTGACCTTCTGTCGTACTTTTGCGATACGGGAGCAAAAGGATGTTTAGGAAAGTACTGCTTTGGGTTCGAATACGGATCTGTAAAAGCCATGATTTTGAATGTTTATTTTCTAAGAAAGGCTTGTATCGACTTAGAAGATCGATTTACTTTGATTTTCATTGTTATTAGTATTATTATAGAGACGACATTTCAGTCAAATACACTGTGACATCTTCAGATGTATATTAATTTGACTATATGGGAAACGATGGGGTAAAGGATAGCGGCTCGGATTGAGGAATCGGAGAGCCGAGTTCGAATTCCAGTCAGATCCATTACATTCACTTAATTGCTAATACCCTTGGGAAAGGTATGAATCCTCTTCTTCTCCCTCAACTTTTGGTAATTAGCAGGGCAGATCGGGTTCTATAGCCTTGGATGGCAACTGATTTACCGCAGAAAGAAATGTCAACATACTGCGGGAAAAAATCTGCCTCGTCAGTCATGTATCGATACATGATCGCCTAAGCGTGTATCACGCATGGTACATAGCTGACTGATATGTGATATGGATTTGATTATTGTGTTATTTATGCCTATTCTTGTTCGTTTTTGTGAACCCAGAGTAGATTGTTTCCAAAGGATATCTGTGTATTTTTAGAGCCTTTAAATCCAATGTTGCATTTGGTTATTACGCCATACTTCTCCTCCTTTTGATAATTTAGTTTAATTTTTATGACGAAGTAGCAGCGTAATGTAACCTTTTCGAACTATTCTTCTCGCCTTTGATTGTAATATGATTATATTATAGACACGACATTTCAGCCAAGTACTCTCTGACCATCTTCAGATGCCCATTATTTTGGATATACGATATCTAATGTTCTGATTATTGTGCTATTTTGTCCATGTGATGACTGCTATTTTTAATTCCTGATAAACCAGAGAATATTGTTTCACTACCTGATCCAGGGATCGAACCCACGACTACTAGATGACAGTAATACTGTCGCCACAGTGTTTTGAATTCGGTCGAGGTGGAGTCGAATTTACACGCTAAAATTAATTCAGTTCATTTTCGAGAGAAAATGATTTTAGCGAGGAGGAACCCCTCCATCTTGTCGACAGGTCTAGAAAAACTTGACTAACCAGCGTTTATATCCACTATGCCGCCACCCCAAGGGACATCAGAATGGATACCTGAAGATAGTCAAACGGTACTTGGCGGAAACGTTGTACCTGTAATAACGTCTATTACAATCAACGGTGAGAACAAAGGTGAGAACAATACTAACTCATGTAAAAAAATTAGAAGATTGGTGTCAGTATCTTCTTGCATTTATCTCTCTAATCTGCCCCTATGTCGTATTAATATCATCAACTATCAATGTTATAAAAACCATTGGCAATTTTTAATTTGTGGTCCCCGTGGCCTTCCATAGCATTTCATTTACGTCTTTCGCTGTTACGATTGACTTTTGCATAGCAAGGAATATCCAAGACCGTGGTGGGGCGACAAGTCGACCACCCATTTCCGGGGTACAAGGAGGCCATTAGAATAAACGGAAGGAGGTGATGAGTGTCAAAGGCGGATGGAGTCGGTGTGACACGCGGATGTCAAACAGACGACACCACAGCTCCGGATTACGGCAGTCATCGACAGCGCGTATCGTTGATAATTGCGTACGCTGTTTCGACGCCTGCTGACATAAGTAAACATACACATTAGAAAATGTGTGCACCCGGGAGGAAGACAGGCGGGTGCAAAAGTAAAACCGAAGGCACATGCGCTGGGACAGGGGAGGAGGGTTTGAGAGTGTTTTGGTTGATACTAGTTGGTGTGGAGTGATGGTGCAAGCTTTTATTTTTTTCCAACAATCATGATTTTGCCTCTCGTGGATATCACGGATTTTACAAGAAAAAAATTAATTGTGGAACAAAGTCCGTAAAACAAGGTCCTATGTCTGGCAACAATACTCTGCAGGAAAACCCATAAGTGAAATATTGTTAATGAATGTCACCTGCATATCACTCTCGATCTTTTCCGCAAAAGTTTGTTTGTCAAATATAACAGAACGTTTCAAACTCTAAAATATTGTTACATTGCACTATATATATATATATATATATATATATATATATATATATATATATATATATATATATATATATATATATATATATATATATATATATATATGGTTGGATAGATGTGAGCTTGTGACCCTGGGTTTCACGCTTTAGCGATCGTCAAGCTCACATCTATCCAACCATATATGTTAGCTCTATCCCTGATATTGAGCGCTTTCTAATAAGTACCGCGCATATAATATATAAATAATTATACATATATATATATATATATATATATATATATATTTATTTATATTTATAGACACACACACACACACACACACACACACACAGACACACACACATATATATATATATATATATATATATATATATATATATATATATATATATATATATATAAGTAATTCATCGAGTCTGAAAGAAACCTCAACAGAATGCAGAAGGCACTGGACGGCCGTTTCGTCTATATTTGGGACTCATCAGCAGTGCGCATCCACTACCGAGAATTGAAACCCTGACGGTCCTATGGTTATAGAGAACATAGTAAGAGTTCCACCACGGAATATGTGAGCGAGCGGCGCTATATTGAGTCTGATTTGCAACCTCTTCATCACCGAGGGCCGGTGGAACAGTTAGTATGATGTTTGCTTCACAAACTAACTGTCAGGGTTTCAATTCTCGATGCCCACCGCTGATGAAGTCCCAAATATAGGACGAAACGGCCGTCCAGTGCTTTCTGCATTCTGTTGAGGTTTCTCTCTCTCTCTCTATATATATATATTGTCAGGAGTGGACAAACCGCGACTTGCGTCTCTTTGACCTTTAATATGGACCGCGTGGAAATATGTTGGCTCAGCTCCTTTTTTATCACAATATAAAAGAGAAATTTCAAGAATTGGAATTGCTGGGTATGAATTGAAATCCCATTTGATTAAAACGTAAGTTTAATGTTCATGGTTAGTGAAAATATATAATTTAAATCATAATTTTAATGATAGATTTGAGTGAGGGAATGCTAGATTTAGAGCTGAAGGAATGAATTGGTGGGAGACATATATATGTGTACTTTGTGATTACTGAAAACAGTATAAATTAACAGTTTAAAAAACTGCATCCATGAATAAATGTTATTGCATAGATGCAATACTTAATATTTATGTAAAAGTCTTGTAACAAAATGTGTAGCCAACAAAAACCTATGTGTAAATTTTGTTCATGACTTACGGCTCTCTGAACTTTATTTTATGTGACACTTACATTAAGCAAATTTGACTCGGCTGATCTACAACGAATAAATTGTCGCTGTTTTATATTTTTAATTTCGCGAATGAGCGTTATTTGTTATATTTTATTTTGTCGACTGCAGAGTATAGTAGGGACAGTTGGGCACCGTCTGTAAGAAAAAGAGCACCACAATGCAATTTACTCAGTCAGAAATTTGGAAACAGCATGCCGTACTGCTTGGCATTCGGACCGGAAGCTCAAATACGAACATTTCAGAGCATTTGGGTGTCAATCTGAGTACAGTGCAGAGAATTCTGAAAGAGTTGCATTAATGTAATCATAAAGGTACAGCAGCTCGGAAAACTCACTCTGATCGTTCTTCCGAATTAGATTAAGGGCCTCAGACTCAACACGGAGGCCAACCTCAAGTACCTTGAGGGAATAGTGCTGCGCCTTGGGCCGAGAGGGTGTCTGCTGGAAGACCCTATGTCTGGCAACAAGACTCTGCAACTTCAATCATCCATGATTCTCTCATGCACAGAGCATTTACTTAAATATTTGTATCTATAAAAATAATGTATAAACATAAAAAATGTCTTAAAATAATTGTCGGATTTGTCCATTTCATAATATATATATATATATATATATATATATATATATATATATATATATATATATATATGGTGGACTCTTCCGCTGTATTCGACATATGACGGTCAAATAGCTCAGTTCCTAGGAACTTACAGCTAGACACTAGCACATATGATTTGATTATAGTGGTGATTATAGTGGTGAATGCTTTGAAGGCCGTTTGTGAAGGGCCGAATACAGAGACCTGGTGCACTACGTGCCACAAGGGTCCCCAACTACTCTCCGTAGGTTTTGAATTCAGAGTTGTCATTCTCCTAGACCACACACACACACGCGCGCGCACACACACACACACACACACACACATATATATATATATATATATATATATATATATATATATATATATATATATATATATATATGTTATCCGCAGACAGACTATTTCGCAGATCATCAGTGTGACTAGACATCCGATTGCCTCAAGCTGGGATCGAAAAGGGGGAGTAATGGACATGCCGGCAAGGTGACAGCTGGGGTTGAAATCAGATTTGTTTCTCAGTCTGTTATTTACCCATAATTACAGAAGGAAAGAGGTCGATTCTTTTTACGAAACACATTAGAACAAAATGTGAACAACATACATTGCCGTTATTCATTCCATATCTATCTATCTATCTATCTATCTAACATCCTCGTGTCCCCGTCTCTGATCCGATGCTTTTCGCTAGAGGCGGATGCGACACGCTTGGGCGAACATGTCTAAGATAGTCTTGTTTGAATACAGCGTTTTTCTTCTCCTAGTCTGGTTTTCAATCAAGGCTATAGGGCCGAGTTTGTCCATAGCTGGGGAGGGAGAGAAGAGATGGATTCATATCTTTCCCAAGCGTATTTGCGTGCAAGTGAATATAACTCGAACTCTGCTCTCTGATTTCTCATTTCCAGCCACTGTCCATCACACCACCGCGCATCCTCTAGATAGCTAGTTAGTCAATAATAATAATAATAATTGTACGCAGTAACGACCGATGTTATGACTGTTGCTGATGCAGATGCTTTCAAGTTTTTTTTATTTGCTGCAGGCGTCTGTAGTGCAACCACTCAAGTCGGTTGGGTAAGTGGAGAGGAAAGGTGTCAATTGAAATAATTATATCCCTAAGGAACGAAATACTAACTGATCATATTTCTTTCCTTATTACGCTAAAGTCTAAGGTCAGGTTAAGGAGTAAACTGGCACGTTTACTGGGTAAGTGGGGGAATCCTTTAAGTTTGTGTGTTTGTGTGTGTGTGTGTGTTTTATCAATCAGGTCGTCCCATAAGTTCTGTCCGAATTTTGAATAAAGAAAACAAGTAACAAAATGTTACATTTAATTACAGATTCAATCAACAATGTATTTTCCCTGATTATCTATGACTTCCTTCCATCTATTAACAAGCTTACTAATTCCATTACTGTAAAATTCTTTTGGCTTTGATTCGAAGAACTCACAAACGTCAGTTTTAACCTCTTCCTGTGTTACAAAATCTGTTTCTTCCGAATGATTCTGTAAGCTACGAAACAAATGGTAGTCTGAAGGAGCAAGATCGGGAAAATAAGATGGATGAGGTATTTTCTCCCAATCAAGTTCTTCGATCTTTTGGGACGTGATTCTTGTGATTCTGTGTGGGGTCGCGCATTGTCCTGATGAAAGATCACCCCTTTTCGATTCACTAGAGCAGGTCTTTTTTTCCTCAAAGCTTGGTTCAAACGCTCTAATTGCTGACAGTATATTTGAGCATTAATTGTTGCATTAGGTGGTAAGAATTTAAAGTGGATTATTCCTTGGCGATCCCACCAGATTGAAAGAACCTTTTGCCCATGAAGTTCCCTTCTCGGCTGTGACTAGGGTCCTTCCCTTTTACCAATCCACTGTCTACGACGCTTAACATTTCGATAAAATATCTATTTTTCGTCGCCAGTCACAAATCTATCCAAAAAAGGTGAAACAAGTTGGCGAGAATGGAGAGAAGAGCAGATGTCAACTCGGGATTTGAGGTTGTTTTCAGACAATTCATGAGGTACCCATTTTCCAAGTTTAGGAACTTTTCAAAGTTGTTGAAAATGACGATGAACAGTTGTATGGTTTGATCTGAGAACCACTGCCAATTCCTTAACTGATAAAGCAGGATTTTCTTCAAGGGCTGCTTCAAGAAGATTTTCATCAAACTCAACTGGACGTCCGGTTCGATCTTCATCTTCAAGAGTGAAATCTCCACCTCTGAATTTTGTAAACCATCTTCAGCAAGTTCTTTCATTCACACATTCCTCTCCATAAACTGAGTAAATGTTTCTAGCCGCTTCGGCTGCTGAGTTTCCTTTCTTGAACTCATAAAGCATTATGTGCCTCAAATAATTCTTGGGTACTTCCATGTTAGCAGGGTTTTAAGCAAACAAAATTTAATTTTATTGTTCTCTGAAATAAAATTTTATCAGTTTAAATTTTTTTTTTAAACATTTCACCCCAAGCAAGGCCAGAAGCCACTAGGATGCAAGGGGTTACAGAAAATTTAGAGCAAGATCAGATAGGAGTGATAGAAGAAAGGATGAGGAGGAGGGTAGTGGATAGATCAAGGCAACTGGAGATGTCGATTGACATTACACTTGAATAGCTGGAGATTATAGCTCTCAGGGAAACAGGAATAGGGAAGGGAGTTCCACAGGCGAGAGGTGCGAGACATGAAGCTATTGGAGTAGAAGAAACGGCTACATTTAGGAGTTTCGACAGTGAAGGGGTGAGAGCGGGATGCCAACCTTGTAGGGCGCTTGAACTCATGACGACTGGGAACCAGCGAATGGAGCTCCTCGGAGCAATTTCCATGAAAGTATTTGTAGAACAGACAGAGGGAGGCGACTGCGCATCTGTTAGAATGTGACTGTAGACGAGATGCCAGAGCAGGGCCAACTACATTGCATATCCGCCTCTGGAGCCTATCAAGAACCCCGAGGCAAACAGAAGGGGCACCAGGCCATATATGGCAGCAATACTCCATGCAAGTGCGAATTGTCGATTTGTAGATCTGGAGGATCGATAACATAAGGATAATGTTCAGCTCTATTAGACATTATAAAATACTCTTTAAATTTCGGTTTAAAGTTAAAATTCGGACAGAACTTATGGGATGATCTGATACAATCTCGTGATGGGGGTGGAGCAGGTACTTGAATTTAGATGCCTTTGTATCGTTTTTGCATCCACAAGAATCTATATATTTTTCTTGCGTCTGCAGATCTCCATAACATTTTTGAATCTATCAACTGTCTTATTTGTTTTTAATGATAAATATTTTATCAATATATTTTATGATTATTTCTTTAATGATTTCAAAAGGAGAATTATTTACAAAATGGTACTAGAGAATTAACATATTAATTAAAATACTAAATAATTCTGTTGCTTAGGAAACATATGTGGCCTCGCTATGTCTTACTGAAACAAACTATTTGCTAAAGATTTTTAACGATAAAGCCCATTCTCGACGATCTATAAACGCCATAACGTTTTGGTATCTACAAGTGACTTTGCTGTTTTTGCACCCACGGGTCTCTTTCAATTGTTCCATTCCCAATGCATATTTTTGTGCACGATGACGTCATCACTAAAAAGAAAGATTGAAACAAATAGTTATATAAAATTATTTGCGTATACTAATAAGTGATAAGATAAAGGAACAAATAGGAAATGTTTATAAATCTAACATGTTTCACTTTTATTAAAGCTTCATCTGAGAATGGGATATAGAGAAAAAGAAGAAAGAAATTCTGGTATACCAATAAGAATGAAAACTATTTGTTAAAGCTTCCTAGTGTCTGGGGTTATCATCCTTTTCTTAGTTATAGGCGGCGCGATCATTGAAAGCCTCCATCATTTTCGACGCTGACCACCAAAGCGAGAACAAACATTTTTCACCGAGAAACACACTAAAATATATGTACGTAAATTATCATTTCAGAAACTTCAACTGAAGATTGTGGATGTATATTTAACAACTTGAAACGGACTAGTTCCTTTCTCCCCTGTATAATTCTGTCAATAAAACACTAATAATTCTGTAAATTACTTCAGTCACTTTCCCACAGCTGTAGAGTTGCCTCTCTGTAACTTTTCTATAAATACTTTCATATTAATTGTTCAGATCTGTTATTTGCTATGGTACGTAGGCTATATGAATTTAAGCAAAAAACGAGACTGACGACGATGTCTCACCAATTTACAATTGAGTTGGCTAGATGTAACCGTAGGTTCTATGCGAACAGTTTATTTTCTCGCACTTTTCACATGTGGAACTCTCTCTTCCGGCTCTATGCTTTCCAGTCAACTTTAATCTTCAAAATTTTAAATGCAATGTCAATCGCTTTCTACTGTTCTCTTGATTACACTTCTTTTGTACTTGCTCCTTAGTAATGTTTCTAATTTCTAATTATTTCACACCCAGTAACCACTTGTGTCTTAGTGGCTTTATTGCCTTGGTTGGGGTGAAGCCGATTTAAAAAAATATTTTATCAATATATTTTTTATTATTTGCTTCATGTCGATGGTTTTATTCGAGTCATGTTCTTAAAGAGCCTCGTCAGGTCGAAACTTTCATATAGATATCATGCGTGGCACAAAAAAAAACTCGTTCAGAAATATCTAAACTGTCAGCTGTATCCAACCCTTTTCTCAGATCAATGCTTAAATCTGGCTTCGAGCGAATGAACCCTGTAGGTCTTAGTGAGGACCATCATTCTTCGAACTTTGTGGACTGGCGCTATAGAATCACAAACAAAGAGCTTTACTAAATAACAGAAATCACATTCCTTGAGGACTTTCAACAATAGTAACAAGGAAAATAGATATCAAATAAAACTCGATGAGGAAATAATGACATAACCAAAATAGTAGTTGACTTTAGTAAAGTATTTTCCTGAAAAATTGTTTTAAGAGAAAGATTTTGTAAATTTCAACCGAAAGTAGCACTGGTTGCTTGATCAATAACTACTGAATATTTCCTTATAAGGAAACGGTTAATATAAGGTCGACCAGAAAGTTCTAACTCACTTAGGAAGCGGAAAAAATAGCAACAACAGTTTATGAAGCAACAGCGACATTTATTCTTCAAAATATAGTCCATCATTCTCGATGATCTTCTGCTAGCAATCAGCCAGCATTCGAATCTCTTCCAGATACCAGTCCGTTGACTTTGAATAATGATAATAAAAAAACTGTAAACAAGTTTTCTTCACTTCATCAAAAGTGTTGAATTGCTGGTCGCGGAGGAAGTTTGCCATTGAGCAGAGTAGGCCATAGTCACCCGAAGTAGCATCGGGACTGAACGGTGGATGTGGAAAAATCTCAAAACAGCTCATCTATTTGAACTTCTTAGTCAACCTGGTCGTATGTAGCCTCACATTGTTTTGCTGAAAAAATCCCGACTTTGATTGACCTAAGCCTTTTTTTTTTAGTTTTGTTATACACGTCTAGCTGTTGGCAATACAATTTGACGTTGATGGCGCGATCACGTAGAACAAGCTCTAAGTGCAGTATTTCTTGGAAATTTCACCAGACAGAGTTCAAGTTTTGTTGTTTTCTTTCTGCTTCATAAGTCAGTCGGGACTTCCTGGCCAACCTATTATTAGAATTGCAATTTGATGGCTTCAAAGGGAAAATTATTTGCTAAATGCCACTAGTGAACTAACATATTAATACTAGACAATAATGTTATGTGTAAATTAGTAATAATTAAAGATAGGACTATTCTGTGATTCTCAGAAAAACAGACAGAAATGAATGGTACGGAATTTCATATAATGCTACTAATAAGAAATACTGAGGAGTGTGATGGATTTTATTGTTGTGACGAGCTGTCATTTGGTCTCCAGTTATTAGGAAGAATAAGAAGAAGAAAAAGAAGAAAAATATCGCGGTGATGATGATGGTGATAATGATCATGACAAGAGAGAAATAAGTACGAAATAGAAGAGAGACTAAAGTCATTGAAGAAAAGAGAGAGAATTATGACGGCAATGGTAATGATGAAGTCGTAGAAAGAAAATGACTAAATCATTTTGATCCTGACCTGAAGAATCGATTTTATCTTCGCATGAAATCGTACAAAAGTAAGTAATTCTATGACGTACCTCATATCAAAGAATCTTCGTTCATAAACAATGTTTTAAATTCTAATTTGACAAGTGATCTTGATCCTGGTTGAAGGCGATCTGTGAAACCAACGAACTGTTTTCATCGCAAGGTAAATGAAGTCCTCATTTAACGCCGTTGATAGATCTACTAATGCTAAATGAGGAGAAACACGTGATTAGTAGAAGAACTTGTTATTCCAGCATTGGGATTAATTTTTGCGGTCCTGGTATTACCTTAGATTACCCTAATAATGATGGCATTAATGTACATTGTTTCTTTTTCTTTGCTTGTCTTTTCATGAACTATGGTTGACATCGATTCTTCGTAAAGGATTTAAGCGAGATTTAAAGAGACAGAAAGCTATAAGATCCCAAATCATGTATGACTTGCACGCTGAGGAAAAGTGGATTCTTGTTTAGAGTCTTAGAACAGACGACCGCGCTGTATTCTACAAGTTTTCCTCTATGAATATTCAGATAAAGCATATTCAAGAATTTTAAGTCCGAATTTTTCAAGTAGATAACTTTTTTTACACCACATCGGTTTCCTCGTTTAATAGCGGACTTTTATATAATTATCGTACAATTTATGAATTTATTTTACAATCTCTGCGGCGGTTACTGGTTCCATGACTTGCCATGGCTGTCGGGGTGCTGCTATATAGTCTGCATAGAAATAGTCCGCTCTTCTCCAGGCCTGATAGACAAATTCATCTCTCTAAGTGGCACACCATGATCATGAAAACCTAGCCGCTGTAGGACGTCTAGAACCCTCCCTCATTCGTCAGTCTCTCCTTCATAGAAGTCGTACACCCAACAATGCCGATTTTATCTGGCTGGTTACATTCAATGCTTCGAAAAACCAAACTGCTTACATTCCATCACCGCCGATCAGACCAAGACCAACCGCCAGGCACGATGAACGGATGTCCTCTCGATAAGACACCGTGTCTTGAGAGAATATTGGGCCTCAAACTCATAACAGACTCGAGTGCAACTCTAATATGTAATGCATCGTTAAAGTTGCAGGTAAAATAATGGGCTCCCTGTACCGCTACAGTAAGTAACTGATTCCTCATGCTGTGCTCTAACTTTATAAGAGCCAGATCAGATCGAAAATGGAATACTGTTGCCATATTTGGGAGGGAGCTGCACATGCCTCACTTTCCAGTCTTGAGAGAGTTCAAAAGTGTCTCTGAATTCCTGTTGGAGAAGAATTATTTCTCATACTCCAACCTCTCTCTCACGGACGGGATGTGGCGGTTCTCTCACTCCTCTATCCCTACTAGCATGGAAATTGTTCTGCCAGGTCTACCCTTCCCGATGAGGACCCGCCATGCCACTTACATTGTAACAAGTCAGCAACATTCCCTCCGTATTCCATCTGTGAGAAGTAAATTCTATTCTGTTGACCATGTTCACTAGAGTCCATGTGTTATGGTCCGATTCCTTGTACCACGGTGATAGTCCAAGGTAGAACGAATAAAGAAGAACTCGAATACGGATATGGAATAACACAGATATATCAAAAACAGGAATATATACAGCGAAGTAGAAAGTGTTAGTACGAACAATCAGGTTTAGTAGTAATTGTCTGGACACGACTCTGTTTCGGACTGCCTCTGACTCGACTGACTGACTCGCTTGCTCTGACTGACAGACTACTGACGGACTTCACTCCAGACTTCAGATTCGGTATTTAGTCACCCCCACCCCCACGAGGGCATCATGTAGCACAAGGCCTGTTTAACGTAGGATCTCCGAGCCCGTGGGCTCGGTCAAAAATATGCCATTTGAACCCAAATAAACGGGTTCAGGGTCGGTTTATCTCCCCGAAAGAGACTCCACCCTTCGGCGTAGCCTCGTTCGAGTTCCTCCCCGCTTGAAGGCAGAAAGTTCAACCGATCAGCCGATCAGCCGGTTGCCCGACTTCAAACTGAACTCTCTGCTTCCTGTTGAGGCGCAGTATTTATTACGCATGGAATAGTCCATTATGTTATTATGGGTAAGGTCCCCTAACACTATGAATATAGAATACAGCGCATTCTTTGCATAAATTAAAAAAAACAGTTTGGTATTTTAATATTAATTGTAATAATTCTATATTTTGTATATATGTCTGTGAATTAGTGTGTTTAGTATGTCTCTGAATTTTTAGTTTAATTATGATCAGTACTGCTGACTGATATCATATTTCCTCAACACTAATACCAAGTCACACTCTTCACCCCCAACACTCGAGTCGACGAGTTAAAGCTTCTAATTTGTTTTATTTTAGCCAAAGTTTAATTTTCTCTTTCTCAAAAGATACATTTTGCTAAAAAAAAATTATTTAAAAATGGACAAAAGTTGAAATAAAAATATGTTCTTCGAAAAACTGGATAAATAAGTCATTAGAGATTTTAAAAAAAGATTATTTATAAAATTAAAGCAAGAAATACATTGCCTGTTAAGTATTTCTCCATCTTCGATAGGGTTCAGATCTATGCAGCCTGACTAGCCACGTTAATTTTCTTTCTTTCTTTCTTTCTTTCTTTCTTTCTTTCTTTCTCCTTTTTATGAACAATATCAACGAAATGTATTTTTGTTCAAAATTTTGATGCACAGAGTTAAACAATTTTGGATCCAAAGAATGAAAACGACTCACAACGAAAGATTTTTGTTGTTTTGAAATAGATATACGCGAATGTTGACTCATTCGGACTTAGACCGACAACAAGCCCGAATTCCGTAGTCGCTACTGCTATATATATATATATATATATATATATATATATATATATATATAGTGTAACCCGGATATAAGAGACCCGGATATAAGATAAACCCCGTATATAAGAGAGATTTTATCTGGTCCCAAATTAGAGCCTGTGTTAATGTATATAAAATAGACCAAACCCAGATATAAGAGAAAACCCGGATATAAGAGACTTATTCTCCGGTCCCTACAATTATATCCGGGTTACACTATATATATATATATATATATGAAGAAATATAGTTTTAAAGCGTGCTATATTTATGGGATAAAGTGCTCAATATTAGAGATAGAGCGCATGTAAATATTATATATATATATATGTAAGCAAATATATGGATATATATATATTTTTTCTTCATATATATATATATATATATATATGTGTGTGTGTGTGTGTATGTGTGTGTACGGAGATAGATAGATAGATACAGCGGTTGGTTAAACGCTCTTCATCATCAATTAGTGAGGTCGATTATATACAGTGTTTGTTTATTGAATACATATTAATTTCTCCTCATACATTCCTGCTTCTAACTCTCTCTATTTTTTCCATTTCTTATTTTCCTTTTCCTCTCTTTGCTCTTCTTTCTATCTTTTCACTATTTCCTCTTTTCCTCCTTCTCTTTATCGTCTTTCCCAGTTTGGTCGAGTTTCCATTTTTCTTTGTATTTTTTTTTTTTTTTTTCTTTTTTTATTCATGACATGATCCTTTTTTCGTAGTTCTTTTCCAGTGTCCTGTTTCTTATTGGTTCACCTTTTTAGCTTCAGGGTCAGCTCATTTTTCTGTCCGTTTTTGTTTTTTTCATTAGTTCCAGAATTCCCTCTGTCATCCAGTTCTGTTTTTCTTTTCTCGCGTTTCCTCCCTTCGGATGACCTCTTTTGCCATTGACACTTGTACTGCCCTGAAGGTGTTCCACTTTTAGCTGCTGACCTCCTCTAAAGTTTTCTATTTTTTTTCTTAAGTACATCTGCAATATTTGTTTGCAAATTGAATCCTTCTAGAGTCTGTTGTATTGTAGTTTAGGCGTTGCTTTAGGCCTCTTTAATTTTCGTAATTTTATCCTTAGTTTGCATATGACTAGGAGGCGATCTTTTTCAGAGTCGGCACATGGATATGTCTTAGAGTCAAGTACTGAATTTCTAATCCTTTTACTGATTTCTCTGTATTTCTAGGATGCGGTATTGTAACTATTTACACTATTTATATTCTTGTCCTCATCTTTATTGCCATATTCATGACATTTCGATCGTTGTAGACCCCGGCCTTCTTCAGGATCTGTCTATATTTCTGAGATGAGATATTGTGACTATTTACACTATTTACATTGTTGTCCTCATCTTTATTGCCATATTCATGACGTTTCGATCGTTGTAGACTCCGGCCTTCTTCAGGATCTGTCTATATTTCTGAGATGAGATATTGTGACTATTTACACTATTTACATTGTTGTCCTCATCTTTATTGCCATATTCATGACGTTTCGATCGTTGTAGACCCCGGCCTTCTTCAGGATCTGTCTATATTTCTGATATGAGATATTGTGACTATTTACACTATTTACATTGTTGTCCTCATCTTTATTGCCATATTAATGACGTTTCGATCGTTGTAAACTCCGGCCTTCTTCAGGATCTGTCTCTATTTCTGAGACGAGATATTGTGACTATTTACACTATTTACATTGTTGTCCTCATCTTTATTGCCATATTCATGACGTTTCGATCGTTGTAGACTCCGGCCTTCTTCAGGATCTGTCTATATTTCTGAGATGAGATATTGTGACTATTTACACTATTTACATTGTTGTCCTCATCTTTATTGCCATATTAATGACGTTTCGATCGTTGTAAACTCCGGCCTTCTTCAGGATCTGTCTCTATTTCTGAGACGAGATATTGTGACTATTTACACTATTTACATTGTTGTCCTCATCTTTATTGCCATATTCATGACGTTTCGATCGTTGTAAACTCCGACCTTCTTCAGGATCTATCTATGTTTCTGAGATGAGATATTGTGACTATTTACACTATTTACATTGTTGTCCTCATCTTTATTGCCATATTAATGACGTTTCGATCGTTGTAAACTCCGGCCTTCTTCAGGATCTGTCTCTATTTCTGAGACGAGATATTGTGACTATTTACACTATTTACATTGTTGTCCTCATCTTTATTGCCATATTCATGACGTTTCGATCGTTGTAGACTCCGGCCTTC
The DNA here is from genome assembly GCA_963932145.1 of Acanthosepion lycidas. Lineage (NCBI taxonomy): Eukaryota > Metazoa > Mollusca > Cephalopoda > Sepiida > Sepiidae > Acanthosepion > Acanthosepion lycidas. The sequence continues at coordinate 53,895,355 of OZ010590.1, forward strand.
TTCAGGATCTGTCTATATTTCTGAGATGAGATATTGTGACTATTTACACTATTTACATTGTTGTCCTCATCTTTATTGCCATATTAATGACGTTTCGATCGTTGTAAACTCCGGCCTTCTTCAGGATCTGTCTCTATTTCTGAGACGAGATATTGTGACTATTTACACTATTTACATTGTTGTCCTCATCTTTATTGCCATATTCATGACGTTTCGATCGTTGTAAACTCCGGCCTTCTTCAGGATCTGTCTCTATTTCTGAGACGAGATATTGTGACTATTTACACTATTTACATTGTTGTCCTCATCTTTATTGCCATATTCATGACGTTTCGATCGTTGTAAACTCCGGCCTTCTTCAGGATCTGTCTCTATTTCTGAGACGAGATATTGTGACTATTTACACTATTTACATTGTTGTCCTCATCTTTATTGCCATATTCATGACGTTTCGATCGTTGTAAACTCTGGCCTTCTTCAGGATCTATCTATCTTTCTGAGATGAGATATTGTGACTATTTACACTATTTACATTGTTCGGACTGTTGTCCTCATCTTTATTGCCATATTCACGACGATTGTAGGCCTTGGACCTTTTCAGGAGTTGTCTATATTTTTAACATGAGGTATTGTAACTATTTTAACTGTGTCCTCATCTTTATTAACACATTCACGACGTTTCGTTGTCGTTGAAATTTCGAATCGAACCCTTTATTTAGTTTACGGGGATAGATTGTTCTAGTTACACGCGCCATGGCTTTTGGAAATCCCTGTTCAAATTTTTATTCTCTTTGTTGAGGCCAGGGACTGAAGTCATTTTTTAGATCAATCAACCAACGCTATTATCGATTGGGCCATGTGTCATTGAGGACCAAATAAATGAAGAGTTGAGAGAAATTAACTAAAAAGCGAGATATTTAAAGCCATGGCACGTGGAATTAGAACAATCTACCCCTGTGAACATTGTTCACAGTAGTAAATTGTTCTAATTCTAATAAAGGGTTTGCTTTGAAATTTTTCCAAATATCACCTGAAGAAGACCGGAGCGTACAACGGCTGATATATCGTCAATATGGCAATAAAGATGAGGACAATAGTTCGAACAATGTAAATAGTGTAATAGTTACAATATCTCATATCAGAAATATAAAAAGATCTAATGTTGAATGTGGCAATAAAGATGATAGCTTGGTTTGGTTTATTTCGTTTTACGGCATATCAACCTAGATGAGATATTTAATACGAACAAGTTTTTTAGGATAGCTTTGTATGAATAAGTATTTGAAAGAAATCATTTTGTAGATCAGGTTTCATTGACGGGTATTGTATTGAGGATTTTGTCGAGAGTCAGATGTATTGCTGGTATTTTTACTATAAAAATATTTTTATACTTTTGTAGTGTTGGCCAAGTTTGGGGGTTAACTATTTGCCCATAGCTGGGAACCTGAGAGGTGCTACCACCTTGGTTTAGCATGGAGCTTGGAATAAGAGCAATTAAAAGGCGGTTCCACGCTCCTCAAAACCTCCCGTTCGTAGGCCTTGCTGCTGGACGTAGTTTATCGTCATACCCGGGACGCGCAAAAAAGATGGGAAAAACTGTTCGGATTATATAAATAATGCAAAAATTTTTACTGATTGCCAATTTATTTGATTATTTTGGTAACTTTCTGTGTCTTCCGTGTGTACAAGTCTTGGGTGATTTTCAAATATGGTGTTGATCTTTCATTGTGCAACAAAGGACGCATTTTTCTGCGTTCGTTTAATTATACAAGTCTATGCTTCTCGACTATTTCACTGACTTATATTTTACATTTAGACCCCTCGTGATAATATAATTTTGCTTTCTAGATTTGAACTGGCTTTTGGCATTATCTAAGAAAACCAGGAATCGCCATGCTACATCCATGGGATCGAATCACTCACATATATTCCATTTGTCGCAGGATCTACTGTTCATGGTATACTACGCTCGTGTGGATGTTTCTATGAACTCTACAATCTTAACCTCTTCAAGTTAAGCCTTAATAATGATCTATCCTCCTTATTCTCATAATATTTACTTTCTTGTACTTTATCTTATATTTGTGTCATACACCTCATTCAGTAGCCCTCTACATAGAGTAGTTTCTGAGCTTTGTATCAAATGAACTTTACTAAAAATATATAGTATAGTGTAAAAGTTAGCTCTTCCGTTTTTTGTGCCGTGTGTTCATATACTAATATGATGGTCATACTAAATGCCTTCTTTTCAATATCACCAGAAGTACTGCCAGCACACAGAACACATTTTATCTTGTCTTTATCTAATATGAATCCCACTTCTCTTTCATTTCCCTTTCCGCCTGCATATACGATCTTTTCACTTAGAAAATCTCAATTGTTTATCTATCTTGTCTCACATACACCTAGAAGGTTGATATTAATCATTCCGTTCCTTTTATATTTTATAACTTCCGTCGTTGTCCTAAAATGTAATCTCCCGATCCCAAAATAATGATGACTAGTCATTTGGTCAGATTTTGTGTGTCGGACCGAGAAATTTTCTGCAATCAATCGTATATACTCTATGCCATATTTTATTATGCAAATCAATATTTTCAGAAATCCATCCCAACACTAAAATGGCACCTGACATAAAAGTCTGTCATTGAATCGATAAAATTGCATTCACTGACATTTATCGGCGATCTATCAACGCTTACACAGACACAAGAGCATATGAAAGCACAGTCGGTGAGCTATATGTTTCAACCTTGGTGGCATTGATGTGTGTCACAAGCTATGTTCCAGATAGGCCCACACAAATGTGGAGCCACGAAACGAATAGACTTTGACCATCGTTCGCAAAAATGTATATACGTTAGTATTTTTGTAAGTGAAATCTTTCTCCATCCAATGGTGCTAGTTTGTTCTCTGTATCTGTTGTAGTTTTTGATATAATAATGTTGGAAAATAATGTTATGAAGGAGAAAACTTGCTCTATCCAGTGGTGCTATTGTGCTCCCTGTATCTGTTGAAGTTTTCGAGGAAATAAATAGAAGTCATTATTTCCGGAGTCTAAACCGTACATTCTGGTAAAGTCTTCTTTTAAAAAGGATGTATCTGTCGATTTGGGGAAACAATGGATCTATGCCCAAAGAGTTATGCCTTAGCTGCTGATTGCGGCGCAACATCTGTTATGGCTGTACAGGCCCATACGGGAATGACAGTCGCGATTTTCAACGAACGCACGTGAAGACGCTCTTCCCTGATGTCGCCGTGTTGTTGCTTCGCGTGTTTTGCCGTCGTGGTGAGGCGACGATGGAGTATCGTCTCCAAGGTGGGATTTTTGAGAGATCGGAAGTTCCCCATGCAGCACGTCTCCCCTCTCCACATCACCGGTGTTGTCCAAGGGAAAAGGTAGAGGCTTGGCACTTGCGTCGTCGCAGAATATGCCAGAACAAAGTTGAACATAACATCGGATTGTCTTAGGAAATCCGGCTACAGATCTGTCCTCAGGGTTTACCCTCGAAGCTTTGCCGTGATTAGGTATGTTCGCCAGGCAGCTGAGTCTTAAAATCAGAGTTTTCCTTCTCTTACATATACTTTTTGAAAAGTAGAGGCTGAATAAACAGCATTTTGTTTTGTAAATAAAAGAGTTAGAAACATTTGTGCAAACATTATACATGCAGTGGCAGAGGTGCGACGAAAGAGGGTAGCAGGTGAGGCGGAATAATTGAAAGACAATCAAAGATTTATAAACAGTTTTTAAAAAATCATTTGCCAAAAATAAATATGATTTCAAAATTTAAAATGTTATTATGAATTACTTGTAATGGCATGCATGAGTCCCAGTATAAAAAGTTATGAGTAATTATTAACCGATTTTATCATTGTGATATTTTTATATTATATCTAGAATATAGTAACTATAGTCCACAAACTAGAGGAGAGAGTTTTCAATGATAATCTCCTGACTTCGAATCCGTGGTTATCTCCCTTTAACATTCTCTGTGATCTATTTTAATTTTTAAATGTACATTTTATTACATAAAATTTAATTCTGAAAATGCTAGCCAGAGAAAAAAGTTTGAGAACCATTGACTTAAAGCATGAAATAGATCCGGCAAAGAAATATGTGACAGAAAATAAAGTTCTTTATTTCATGGTGAAGTGATTGCGAGAGAGGTGTACAATTTTCAGTGAGTCCCGAGAAATGATGGGTCGGCTGACATCTCAACAGACTACTCGGTTTGTTTAAATTTCCAGAAGCTTTTGGCTAGTACCTCGCATATAAACGACGTAAAAACATTTAAGAAAAACTTTACGCAAAGTTATTATATATATATATATATATATATATATATATATATCATCCTGTGCAATAGTGTTGTAACTTATACATTTGTTACTTGGGGGTTTGCTATGATGAAGCGGACTTCTCCGCTGTACTAATATTCAACAGCTGCTGAGGCATCGGGTATCTATCTAAACAATAACATCATATGTTGATGCGGATCATAATATGAAGTTGGAAAATGTAGAAAGAGTTTCTTAATATTTCTACGTAGTTCTACAGCTACCCAGTGATTTATTTGCTTGCTAATCTATTATTTATTTGGAGTCCGACAAAGAGAAAGAACGTCATTTTAGAAGTTCTAAGCAAACACAGAATCGTATAGATGTGTGTAGCGTAGCGGTTATCGGAACTGAAAGTAGAATCAGTGTGTCGGCTTCAAATTTCGGTCGAGTTTGCTACACTCAATTTCGCCCAAGTACCCTTCCGAAACGTATGACCCCATCTATTCTCCGCAAGGGTATGAGTTAAATAGCATCGTAGACTGTGTTCTCTAGCCTCGGTTGGCAACCTCTATTATATATATATATATATATATATATATATATATATATATATATATATATATATATATAAATCGTTATTATTTTACTGGTCAGACTTATTTGAGTGGGCATTTAGCTTTTCTTTTGTTTTTAATTGTGTAATAATTCTTATTAAAAAATAGACCAGTATATATATATATATATATATATATATATATATATATATATATAGAGAGAGAGAGAGAGAGAGAGAGAGAGAGAGAGAGAGAGAGTAGAGAGAGAGAGGGGGGAGAGAGAGAAAAGAGAGAGATGACTATTTTATTAAATAAAACTTTCTCTTGTCTAAGTTTGTAGACAACTATAACCAAACAAAAACTAAATGTCCACTCAAGTCTGTCCAATGAAACAATAACGATTGCTATATATATATATATATATATATATATATATATATATATATATATATATATATATAGTTAATGATTTAAATGGCGAGAATACATCTTCGCAAACAAATCTAATATTAAATATTTGTATGAATAATGTAAAGTGAACTGCACCTCATACTTGATATTAAAATAACTGACCCGACGTGCAACTTTCGGATAATAACTGTGACATTCCTGTATTTATTGAACAATTTAGTTCATGCCACATTGGCTGAAAAACCACCAGTACAAAAGAATTCTCCTATTACCATATTAGTACAAAAACGCACAATCTTAAAATTTTTAAATTCAACCTCAGCGTTGCGACCGTACGCTCCAAAATAATTTCTTACAATTAACAATAACACATTTCAAACAACATTTTTCTGATTACGTCTATATTTTCGTTGTCCTGTTATTACAGAGAAGTAAAAAACAAAAGCAAATCTATTTCCATACCTGAAGATGTCTGTATGAACAGACGAAAGCTTGTAAAAAACTAAAAAAAAGACTTTATGCAACTGGAATTTATAAACAGGGATCATAACATTCCTCTATAGGTTCGGGGTTAATGTACTTTATTAAATTTGTTTGCGAAGATGTATTCTCGCCATTTAAATCATTAACTTCTATATTTGTTTTTTTTTAATGAATGATTCATATAATGTGAATTGAACTGCACCACGTACTTGATATATATATATATATATATATATATATATATATATATATATATATATATATATATATATATATATATAGCACTCAGGGATTCAGATCTATATCGTTACTAACTAAGCGATCCTCAGACGATAATGACCGTGGTTCCTATCGTCTGAGAATTGCTTAGCATGAAACAGAATTATGATTTCTAACCGGGTCCATGCTTAGAATTGGTAGGGTTGTTCCTTTAGGCTTTTCCAATAGTTTGCCTTGCTTGGGTTAATGATTTTACTAGAGGAAGGAGATTGCTAATGTTCACAAATTAATGCAAGCTTTAATGACAAAACGGAACAATTACATGATAGTCAAAATTTATAGTATACCTGACAAGTACAGGAAACAGAAAATTTCAAAAAGTAAAGTCAATAATGGGGTGATTTCACGCATATTTCAGGAACCGAACAAAAGCCATTTGTAGCCGAGATGACGTCGTCGTTCTTTCGATGAGGACATTTGAATTCTTTTTATGGTAACTAAGAACAACGTTAAAAGAAGCAAATATATATCAGCTGACTATAGTAAGTAATATAATAAATGTACAAGATGAAGGCGGCGAAATGAGAGAAGTAGTCGTACAATAAGCAAATGCAGCCAGTTGCTTCACAAAGTGTACAAGGTAGGAAAGCCTGATAGTTTGAGAACTATGCAAATGGATGGACGTTGCCCATATGAAAGAATACCATATGCACAAAATAGGACCTGCCAGAGAAAATTAAAAAGAAAAATAATAAAAATCTTAGAAATTTAAATGAGTAACGAAATTCAAACCGGAATTTGCGATCTGTTTATTTTTGTAATTATGGAGAAAAGATTTTACCAGAAGTGTCTTTTAATTTCTGCCTGAATTTCTGAGATGAGTATTTTTCATTATTTAAAATATTTATATTCAGACTATTGTCCTCATCTTTGTTGTAGTTATCACAAGGTTTAGGCCGTTGTGTTCTGCGGCATTCGTCGATACACATCTGAGTAAGTCTGGAGTGTATAACAGCCGAAATGTACTAGCCACAACAAAGATGAGGACAATCGTTCAAATATTAATAGTGTAAATATTTTTTTAACTCAAGGTGTAATAATTTTTGTGTGTCTATGGTTCACACTAATTTCAATTACTTCATCGTTTTTTTTTTCACACTAATTTCAATTTATTTATCGTTTTTTGGGGGAGATGGTTCACACTAATTTCAATTTCTTCATTGTTTTTTTTTTACACTTATTGACTTTTCGATTGTATACCACCCGGACTTCTTCAGGTGTCAGTTGTGTTCTGTAATGTTACATGGAAGCCCGTTAAAAATGTTTCGTGCTGGCCTTGCGCGAGGGAATTGATAAAATGGTAGTGCATGAACATGACAGTTGCATTCATTAATACCAGGGCACAGATCAATACTGAAAAGCTTTGCAAAGAGGTTGAAGGGAGTTGACATCAATTAGGATAGTGAGGTAAGAAGCGAATTTACTGAGGAGACTTAATACCATTTGATGTCAGTGGAAAGTAAACAATTCTTACTGATGCGAAATCTCAATCAATGAATAATAATGATCGCATATTCGAAGGAGAGTTCTCTAATGGGAAGTGTGCAAGTAATCTGGTATCGTTCGTGTGGACCCATAGTATGAGCACAAAGCATTATCTGGCATAGAAAACAAAACAAAAAATGTTCTAGAATCTTGAAATTCAGAACATTCTTCACATCTTGGTAAGTGGATCGGATCTAAATGACTAAAAGAGCACTTAAAGGATCGTTGAAGTAGCTGTGCCAACAGACCACAGGATCCGAATTAAAGAAAGTGACATATGAAAATACCACCACTTCGAGAGGGAGATACGAAAAGTGTAGAATGTGGAGACCAGGATTCTGTATATGATAAATGGTGCATTTGGAACAGTAACAAAAACAATACAGACAAAATAATGTTTGAGGTTACCTAGTGTCACTTAATCTCAAGTTTTAACTTCCGAATAATAATAATAATAATAATAATAATAATAATAATCTTCAAAAAACTATCAAAATACAAGGACCTTGAAATTGAAATTTCAAAAATATGGCACACAAGGACATCAACAATTCCAGTTGTAGTTGGAGCCCTCGAACTGATTGGAAAATATTCCAATAGAATCCAATAGGGTAGCTCAATCCAATTCCTGGGAGCTCATGCCTTAAAGAAATATAAAGATTTGTTCTCACAAGTACAGCTCACACTTACAGCTTTACGATGTGCTTTATCTATGTAAAACATGTGTGATTTATTTTCTTCTAAAAATGCTCATGTTATGATGCCATTTCTGAGCTAAGGTCTCTGGTCGGGACCCGGAAAGAAATGAGTATACACTAGAAATCAAAAGAAATAATAATAATAATAATAATAATAATAATAATAATAATAATAATAATAATAATGATACGATTGTTGTGATAGTGGCATTGAAGGGTACCGAAAAATCAAGTGATAAAATTCCTGAAGATATGAGCATTTCAAAGCTACAAAAGATTTCTCATAGACTCACAGGGGGCTTGGAAATTAGGCACTTAAAATTACTTTCTAGCAAGATGACACCACACATACAATAATAATAATAATAATAATAATAATAATAATAATAATAATAATAGATATAAAGATAGATTAAAACTGTCTAGACAGCAATACTGGCGGAGTCAGGGAAGATAATGAGATATATGTAGAAACCTAACAGTTGTTTGTTTCCAAAATCACAATTTCATTCCGGAAATATATTTTTAAAACTTTTGCCTTTTCTGCTATTTTCTTTATGTTGATGCGGACTACGAAATTTTAAGGAAAATGAAAACAAAAAAGACACCTAAATTTAGAAACAGAAAGAGACAGTTAAAATGCGTGGAATAAATAATGAGGAAATTGGGCTTGGAGAATTTGATACACACAAGGCATACTGAAGGCATGAGGAACAAAGGGAAATAACGAGTAGCCTTCCTAATGGGCTTGCATAAATGGATATCAGAACAAGGAGTTAGAAGATCAGTAAAAAAAAAAATTTGAAAAGTTTTGGTGAGCGATGATCATGCGGAACATGACACATAAAAGAAGACACTAGAAAACCTAACAAGATTGTGTAGACTGACGATGAAAAAATAGGGGGTGAGAAAAATAATGAAATAAAATTAAAATAAACATTACTAACTGGGAAACATAATGAGAAAGGAGGGTCTGGAGAATCTGATACTCACGGGTCGAATAGAGGGAGAGATAAGAGAAAAGAACGTGACATACCTGGCGGGCTTCAGCAAATGGATGACAGAACGAGATCTGGAGGAGGAAGCAGGGGGAAGGAACTTGTTGAGAGCTGCATGGGATAGAGGAAGGTAGAGAGCCATGATCGCCTACGTCCTGTATGAACATGGCACATAAAAAGTAGAAAGAATAGCTACAAAGGATAGGAAGATGTGGAGAGACATGAACCTACTCGGCAACGTGCGTCTAGCCTCTTATAATAAATCTTTAGAATCTTAAAAGCAAGAACCAAAAGTCAAACAAAAATCAACATAAAAACAACCTATTTCAAGTGACTGACTTATGAAGTGAACAGAAAGAAAGCTCCTACATAAAATTCTATGTAAATTTTAAAACCCTTTAACAGTCTTTAACTTTGAACATCAAATAATCTTGATGACTGCAGAGAGCAAAAATCTGAAGTGAACGCAAATAAAATATCATGTCATGTCATTTCCCCGCGCTTTTGTTCGTCTCTTATTATGGCTGACACAAACAGTTCAGGCGGTCAAAACAAGCACGATCATTTTCGGTTCTTTTCGTCTGTGTTTATTTGAGCTGGAGATTTTCTTGGCTTGAGCGGCCGATTGATCGTGAATTTACGAAAAGAAATAAACACAGAGCAGAGAACAGCGGAAAAGAAAAGAAGATGTTACGTTCAAGAGAGAAAAATAAAAGAAGCCATTGACATTCATACACTGAGATAGCATTATAGTCAGAAAGACGGATAGGTAACTAGTTAGAGATATATATACGAAAATAATCACACACGCATATTACTCTATACCTTTCTTTCTCAAACGCACACACGCATATATATATATATATATATATATATATATATATATATATATATATATATATATATATAGATATATATATGCCACAACTCAGCTATGATTAGGAAATCACTCTCTTTCTCTCTCTCTCTCTCTCTCTCTCTCTTTCTATATATATATATATATATATATATATATATATATATATATATATATATATATTATTTGATATATTGAAAAAAATATATGTTTTTATTGATATTTGTGGATTTGGAATTTTCGTTTTTTAATATATCAAATAATATTATTTTTAACCATTTTTATATTTGTATATTTGCTCGCTTAAGTTATATGTTAATAAGTGGCTAGCATTTATTTAATGACACTTTCAGTCTTAAATATTTATTGGTTGTGGTATCTGATTGTCGAGGTCAATGTCGGTGGATGTGTGTACATGGATTTATCGGTGTCTATGTGCATGGAAAGTGCATTCACTTTTAATTGTGTATGTATGTATGTATTTGTTTCCCCTTTCTTTTTTTTTTCATAAAGGGCCGTGGAGATGTTCTCTGTCTCGTCACTTTTTTTTGTGTGTATATACATCTAAATATGTCTGGATGCTTATATATTATAATCTGATTGTATTTGTGTTGTTTTACGCGTGAGTTTACGACCCCATTCGCACACTTGGGATTAAAATGTATACATATATATTGTCAGTGGACCGGATGGCGTAACGTCTATTCTAACGTAATTTCAACGAAGAAATAAATTGAATAACATATGTATTTCCCCTTTTCTCCTCGGTAATTTTATAATTTTAAACTTAATAGTGATTAAATTTGGATTTTAAAATTGGCAGTTTTTAATTTTAATATCAAATTCTATCATATAATTTAATAATTATTGGTTAGAACAAATTCTTTTTTTTAATTTTACGCGTATTTTAACGATCTCAATAGCTATTATAACATGACTTCGTTGGCAGGCTTTTTGAATTTTCCTATACTTGTATTTTGATTGGTCATTCTAGCTTTTGGAACAACGTTTTCCCCTTGTGAAGGATCGTTATATTAATTTGAAACTGTTAAAACCATTTGTTTTGCATTTAACATCATCACTTGATAAGACACTGGGAGTGTTGAAACAAAATGGCTATTTTTGTAGTGATTTTATAGCATGTTTATCTATCTATCTATCTATCTATCTATCTATATATATATATATATATATATATATATATATATATATATATATATATATATATTGTACAAATCGTGTAAAAGCAAATTTGTTCATTTTTTAGATTAATCTCTGAACCGGTGTATCTTAGAAATGATTAGATATATTTTAGTGTAATTCTTCAAGGTTTTTATAAAACTATTGGTCTCTACTTTGAGGAATAAGAATCTATAATTACTATCCAAGTTTTACAGAAGAATCGTGATGACATTGATCATGAATTAAAATGACATCTTCATCATTTATTAATCATAGCTAAGGATCGGAAGCTCATGAAGGATTGAAATAAATTATATATATATATATATATATATATATATATATATATATATATATATATATATATATATGTATATATATATTAATTAAAGAATATTAAACACTTTTGTGTTTAATATTCTTTAAACCATAGGTAATTATTTTTATATCATGAGAGCTCTCAATCATCAACACCTCCAAATAAATCACAAAAGAAGTGGAAAAAATATTCCTCGTTAAAAAGAAGAGATATTGCTATCTTTAGAGAGTCGGAGAAAAGACATATTGTTGACCTATTTTGACACACTGACCTCAGTATGTCATTTGAGCATGTTGGATGGTCTTAAAGTGTATTTAGTTCATTATGAATCTGAAACAATCTCGTCTGTTTCTGTCAACACCCAAATTTTCAATTCTGACATTTCATTCAACAAATTATTCGTAAATAGTATTAAAAGAGAACATTTTTAAAGATTTCGAAAAGATTAGCAAAAAAATTTCATAATCTTTTTATATAATTAACCAAAAATTTAAATAAACATGCCTAAGAAATTTCAATTAAATGATTATTAATTATATTCAGAGAAACATATTTATATATAGAGTACTTAGATGTATTTATTATATTTAGAAGGATATGAATGTACTTTAAACTAAGGAAAAGTTAGATCGGAGTTAATTCCCTGTATTTCATTAAACAAATTCTGTAAATAATATTAAAAAGTGTCTGGTTCAGGAAAGGTTTTTCGAAATTAGCGAAAAATTTTTTTTCAAAAATTAAATGTTTATTAGTATAAGCTTTTTGTATAATCAACCAAGAAAATCAAGTTAAAACCCTAAGAGATTTGAAATAAATAATTATTAATTAAATTGAGAGAAACATATTTATATAGGTTAAATACCTAGAGTCCTGAACTTTTATATCCTCGATGTATTTATTAGGATTTAGCAGGATATGAATGTACCTTAAGGTAAAGTTGGATTGGGGTTAATCACAAGGATAGTCATAATGGACATATCACTAGTATAAAGAAGTAAACAGCATAATAAAAAATAAACATCATAATAAAAACATAAGAAAATAATAAGAAAAATATCCTTAACATGCATGGCTAACAATAATTTCAGCTGACACCATATATTCGCTTATTCCCATATATACCTCCTTATATATATATATATATATATATATATATATATATATATATATATATATATTAGGTTGGTGCAAAAATAATGTCGTTTTTTGACGTTCAACTTCAAAAGAAAAAGACATTATTTTTGCACCAACCTAATATATATATATATATATATATATATATATATATATATATATATATATATTCGCTTATTCCCATATATATCTCCTTTTATATGTACATATAGATAATTCACAATGAACTAAATGCACTTTAAGCCCTTACAACATCCTCAAATAACATACTGAAGTCAATGTGTCAAAATAGATCAACGCTCACTGCCTTTTACCCCACTCTCTAAAGAAGATAGCAATATCTCTTGTTTTTAACTCGGAATATTTTTTTCCATTTCATTTGTGATTTGTTTGTGGGGCTTGAAGATTGAGGGCTGCTGTTTTATAGAGCTCTCATGAAATAAAAATTATTACCTATGAGATTTTAATGTTTGATATTCTTTAATTAATAATATTTCGCTCTGTCTTTTGATATAGAGCTCTCTCTGGATGTATATCCTCCTGGAAATTCCATACGACTTACCATATTGCATCATTACTATATATATATATATATATATATATATATATATATATATATATAGATAACTATACTCGCTTCGAAAAACCCTCGAATTTTTGATTTGCTAATAATCAAATCAATCTCGACGGAAAAAAGCTTTCAAAAGAAGAAAGAGCTACAAACATGAAAGTCTGTCGGAAAAAATCGCGCAGATACAGGTTTGAAGCTCAAAGAAAAACCCCGATACGAGTAAACAACTAACTAATAAAAGAGCTCAATACAACCGTAGAGCAGACCTAGATAACCTAGTGAGCCAGACAAACCTAAACGGCTTTCCCTGACGATCCCTTTAGGTGAAACCTGGGTAGGTTTGTCTGGCTCACTAGGTTATATATATATATATATATATATATATATATATATATATATATTATTCCAGCATCATTTTTACAATTATTCAAGATGATCTTCGCCCTCTCTAACCTTATGAACTTGGAGTAACATGTTCCCCCACAGGTTTCAAGTACGATTTCATTTTCAAGTCTTTTTTCATTGCTCTTTGGACTGTCATAAGTGAAACTCCTCTCGCACGTGTCAAATGTCTTATTGATTGAGTTGGATCTTTTCTAATTGATCACTTTAGCTCCTGTTTGAACCTCCTGATCTAGTTTTCCTCTCTACTGTTCCTTCTTTTTAAAACTTAATGGTTCTTGAATGAACTTTGAAGATGGCAACCAGAGCATGAATGTTGGTACCATGAAACAAAACGGTTTTAACTTGTTCTCTTTCTAGGGGAATAACTCAAAAGATTTTTCAGTGATTCTTATGACAAATGGTGTAAAAATGGCTAAACGTCTTATCTGAAAGGAACTCACTTAGATATTAAACATTTTGTGGAATAGACAATTATACTGTTACTTGATCAGGACAATTTTGCTGTTACATCCGTTATGCCAATCATCATCTTTCTGAGATGAACTTGTTAGTTTTCTTTTCTCACTTTGACTATGGCCAACCAAACTGTCGGATGTCAATTTGGCTCCACCAGTTGCAACATTTTGTTCTTTTAGCCAGAATGTCGCCGTACTACTAGCAGAGCAAGTACGTTTTTGCATTTTTGCAGGTTTGAATTCAAAAAGCCCCTTTTATTCATCAAGGCTAGGAGACATATTTGCCTTGTTGTTTTTGCTGCTACACTCGGTATATAACATAATTTGTCCTGGGTATGACGATAAACTACATCCGCGTCCTGGGTAAGACGATAAACTACGTCCAACAGCAAGGCCTCTGATCAGGTCTTGAGGAACGTGGAACCACCTCTTAATTGCTGGTGTTCCCAGGTCCGCCCTGACCCAGTGTGGTAGCACCTGTTAGGGTCACAGGTATGGGCAAATAGTTAACACCCAAACTTATGTAAAAATAGGTGTTAATACCAGAAGTACTTTGTAATTAAAAAAAATATTAGCAGCAATAATTTTTGAAGGAAAAATTATTATCAGCAATACTTTTTAAAGAAAGTACCAGCAATACAAACAGCTATACGTTCTTTGAAAAAAATATTACCAGCTATAGATTTCTTCAAAGAAAAATATTCCCAGAAATAGATTTTTGAAGAAATACATACCACCAGTAATAAAAAATTTGTCGGCATTAAATAACCCATTGAGGTTGATATGTCATAAAACAAACCAAACCAAACCATATAGCATAGTGTTGGATTGGCAGCAAGTTCTCATCATTTAACTGCTGAAATTATTGGAGGTAACAGTAAGTTCTGTTCTAATTGTTTTTCCTCTCAGACTTCTATTCTGTGGAACCATTCCGACATTTTTTTTTCTTGTCAACTGCGATCCCCAAAAATGTAAATGCTACATCAGTCGTCATCTGTCTTTTTGAATCCTTTTCTTTTTAACATCTGTCTTTATTTCTGAGATGGCGTATTATAACTATTTACTTTGTCCTCATCTTTATTGCCATTTTAACGACGTTTCGGCCGTTGTACGCTCCGGCCTTCTTCAGGATCAGTCTATATCTATATATCTATATTTCTGAGACGAGGTATTGTAACTATTTACACTATTTACATTGTTCGGACTGTTGCCCTCATCTTTATTTCCATATTCATGACGTTTCGGCCGTTGTACGCTCCAGCCTTCTTCAGGATCTGTCCATATTTCTGAGATGAGGTATTGTAACTATTTACATTGTTCAGACTGTTGTGCTCATCTTTATCGCCATATTCATGACGTTTCGAAAGTTGTACGCTCCGGCCATCTTCAGGTGATATACGTTGGAATTTCGGACCGAACACTATTTTCGTCCATCGGTGTAAATTGTTCTACTTCCACGTGCCAAGCCTTTTCTGGATATCTCGGTTTCACTTTTTTTCTTTTTAGTAACTCAACTCTCCATGTTTTTGTTCACTTCTGCTGTGGCCAGGTATTGATCCCATAACTCTTTGTGTTAAGACATTGGATTACTTCGACCAACGTATTTATCCAGTGGGTGTAAATACCTTTTCTTTTCCTCAAAATCTTTTACTTAGCTTCAAACATTTTGACACCCACCTGCTCAGGGATTATGAAACCAAAGTATATACAGAATATCGATCGTGTCGCGTCTAGATTAGCCAAAATTAACTCATGAACGTTATCAAAACTCTCAGGGGTCAACACAGTTGAAGGCCTCCGGGCTGTAATTTAGAAGTTGGCACTCCAGTTCTTCATAGTTGAATATGACGGGCATTTCCCATCCATTGTTTTATATTACACACTCACGGATTTTATTTGGGGATTTCGTCTACAGGAACAAGCAGGTGTTCAACACTTGTAGATTCCAAACTTTCCACTAACAAAGTCAAGTCAGTTGTCTGAAATGTATTAACAAATTAAACAGAAGGATCCTTCAAACTGGTTCTTGACAAACTGAAACACATTTTCTACAGCTGCAGTCAGAAAATAACGTTCAGATTAAGAAATGGTGTTCGTCGAGAACTTTTCAGCACCACCCTCTCTCTCTCTCTCTGTCACACACACGCATATATATATATATATATATATATATATATATATATATATATATATATATATATATATATATATGGTGAACACTTCTCCTAGACTAGTTGGAATCCAAGGCTATAGAACCCAGTCTGTCCTGCTATTTACCCATACATGGAGGGAGAAGAAGAGGATTAATACCTTTCCCAAGGGTAATACTACGTAAGTGGGATTCGACTGTAATTTTAATACATATATATATATATATATATATATATATATATATATATATATTATATATATTGTATATATATATATATATATATATATATATATATACACAAATATGTATATATATACACACACACATATATATATATATTCGAATATATATATATTCGAATATATATATATCTTCTTTTTATATATATATTCGAATATATATATATATATATATATATATATATATATATATATATATATATTCTAATATATATATATATATATATATATATATATATATATATATATATATTCGTATATATATATAAGTCGAGGAATCTAAATGGAATAATAATAAAAAAAACGAAAGAATATTAATCTACAACCCAGTGTGTCTGAAGATTTTAATTTTTTAATTTTTTTTTATTGTTCAAAATATATATATATATATATGTGTGGGTGTGTGGGTGTGTGCGCGCGTGCGCGTGCGCGTGTATATATGATTAAAATGAAAGATGGTCCACGTGTGCTTTTTATATGTAGATTAAATAGGCCGGTTAATTTGAGGAATAAAAAGCCAACAAAATGATAACAATATTGGCAATAAGATTGATGATATTTATTCTGCAGCGTGGTCCGAAAGTTATGTCACCCCTACCATAAAGTAATAGAAGAACAAGTAATACAGTAGTACAGTAATACAAAGCAAATATACTGGATTCAGTTTATTCATTTTTATTAACGCTGTCACAAATCGAGAAAGTCTGTAGGAACTCGTGTCAGTCATCTGAAATGGAAAATTATATTTCATAGGGGTGACAAGACTTTCGGGTCACAGTGTATATTAGCCTTTTGACTAAATTGAAGCGCAAAGAGATGGATTTTAAAGCCGGAATTTTCGGACACGCAGATCGGATTGAAAATATATTTTCAAAATAAAATTCCCATAGTGAGACATTAAACAGGTATTTGGGTTTACCCAGAGAATATAATTTCCACAAGGAGCCCTCTAACCAACAACAAGATTCATCGGGATAGTAAGTCCCACTTCTTTATTTCTTCCTAGTATCGTTTCCCTCCCCTTTTAATATTAAATTGTATTTTAATTGTAGTTCATCTTCCATTATATCAATTATCCAGCAATTCCAGTTACATTATACTATTCTCCAACAATTTTTCTGATGAGGGGTTGGACGATATAAGTTTACCTTTTTAAGGAAAAAAATATGCGATTTTCTTTATTTGAAAATTCTGTGGTATCAGACATTTATTTAAATATTTCCGTGGACTATACCACAGTGAAATTATTAACGAATGCAATCGCATTACTCGCTTTGGTATAAGTTATTTTCGATTAAAACCAAAAAGCTTTTTTCTACAATCCTGTTTATCGTACAATGTTGCTCCGTCTTTAATTAAGCGTAGATTGCTTAAAATTAAGATAAGTTCCTGCTTGTCTATCGAGCAGGCTTTTATTAAGCATGAACTTGATAAACTTCACAGTTATTATGACTCTTGTTTAGACATTTATCGTTTCTGGCTGGCCAAAATTCACGATTACTTATCATTTTTATTTCTTTCCGTTTTCACGCTAACTTTCTACGATTCGTTTGCGTTTTGTGGATCGTGTC
>OZ010590.1:53918427-54038427 GCA_963932145.1 Acanthosepion lycidas
ATTTAATACACCTCTATGTGGGCACCATTCGTTGCACGAAGCACATCAAGATGATACTTGATTTCTTATCATGTCCGCCGTAGCATAGACTCATCGATGGTGGCAATGGCCTTTTGCTTTAGATCAATGTCCCGTATCTTTGTTCGATACACGATATCTTTAACATAACCCCAAAGAAATAAGTCCAGAGGAGTGATATCTGGCGAAGAATGTGGCCAGGGGTCAATCTCTTCCAGTCCACAGCCTGGATATGTTTGATTTAGGAACCGATGAAAATGCAGTCGTCACTGTGGTGGTGCATCATCTTGCTGGAAAATGATGGTTGGTTTAAGGTCATCTAGTTGTGGTACCACATCAATTTCCTTTGTAATATATATATTTTTAAATTATAAATAGGCTTTATGGACACCCTGTATTATTATATACTATTATTATAGCCTAAATAATGTATTATTAAATGTAAATATTATATGAATTATATAATTTTATTATGTTATATTTTTACTGTTATTTGATTGTTGAAATGAATAAAAATCATAGAATTAATATGTATGTCTTTTCATATATACATCTACAATCATAATTCACTACCGATATACCGTATATACTCGCGTATCATGTGATCTTTGAAGACCTAATTTTGAAGCTAATTTGATTCGCGTAAACGGATACATAGTTTGGTCAAGAGCGTAGCTAGGGCCAGCAGTACATACACCAATATGTTATACCTTATGTATGATGCGACCCCCTTAAAATTAGCTTCAAAATTAGATCTTCAAAAATCACATGATACGCGAGTATATACGGTATATCTAAAAGAATAGTGGCAATGCCGCCATTGGTCTTTTGCTTTAGATCAGAAATATCCCGTATTTTTGTTCAATACAAGATATCTTTAACATAACTCCATAGAAAGAAGTCCAGGGGAGTGATATCTAGTGAACGAGGTGGCCATGGAAGTGGTCCATCCCTTCCATACCCCTGGCCTGAAAATGTTTGATTTAGGAACCCATGAACGTGCAGTCGTCACTGTGGTGGTGCATCATCTTGCTGGAAAATGATGGTTGCTTTAAGGTCATCTAGTTGTGGTAACATATCAATTGCCTTTGTAATATATATATTTTTAAATTATAAATAGGTTCTATGGACACCCTGCATTATAGATTATTTATTATTAAACGTAAATCTTATTATATGAATGATATAATTTTACTTATATCCAACATGTTATTTGATTACTGAAATTAATAGAAAATCATAGAATTAATATGTATGTCTTTGCAAATATACATAATGATAATTCGCCATCTATATATCGAATATACTCACGAATTATGTAACCTTTGAAGACCTATTTTTGATGCTAATTTGACTACAGTAAATGGATACATAGTTTGGTCAATGGCGTAGCCAGGGCGAGCAGTACATACGCCATTTTTATATCTCGTGTATGATGTGACCCTCTTAAAATTAGCTTCAAAATTAGGTATTCAAAAGTCGCATGATACGCGAGTATATATGGCATCAAAAAAAAATCATACGTTTGCCCTGAAAGAATACAATTATGTACAAAATATATGTAAAAAATTATAGAAAAATATGCAATTGGATACAGTTAAGTAAAATATCAGCTTTATCAAAATCATGTTTATTTTAAATGCTGTATTTTTTTTACTATAGTAAATGGATATATAGTTTGGTCAACCACGTAGACAGGGCCACCAGTATATAAACTAATTTTATATCTTGTGTATGACGCGCCCTCCTTAAATTTAGGTCTACAAAATTTGCATGATACGCGATGGATTTTATGAATTATCGAACATATTTAATGTCGAAACTGATTTGGTTTCATTATACTTGAATCCATAGGTAAACCTTGGCATGGTTTGTACTTGAGTCTATTGATAAACGTTGATTAGATTTATACTTGAGTCTATAGGTAAACTTTGGGCGATTTCATACTTGAGTAAATGTTGGTTGGACTTATACTTGAGTATATAGCCAAACGTTGGTCGGATGTATACTTGTGCCTATAAGTTAATGCTGGCCGTGTTTATAATTAAAAGTAGGTGTATAATTAAAAGTAGGTCGGGTTTATACATGTCTCCATTAGTAGACATCGGTCATGTTTATGGTTGTTGATTCCCATCTTGGTAGGAATGTATATTTAGTGTTTATGAATTAAACATTTGTGGTCCAAAGCCGAATGGGAATTGGGGAGAGACTGGTTAACTTTAACTATCTTAGACTTAGATAATGAGACTTAAAACCCATTCTTCCATTACAATTTTCGCATTCAGCACAAGAACACCTTCATCCCCATTCAGTTCAACATATACCACAATACCAAATATTCACAGGGAACCTACATATCTTGATAGGAATGACTGAAAAAAAAAATTCCCTTACCCAAATTGATACACAAATATTGGGATCTCTTTCGAGCCAAAATGTAAACCATTTCTCGGTCTCATCCGTCATATTCTTGATCTTTCTTGTCTTGAAGTCAGAACGCCGAGATCGCTTGTCTCTACACATTTGTATACTAACATCACGCTTACTTTTAAACATTTTTCTTATTATTGTGTTGCTTTGCCCACTTTTGTCTTTCATATATATATATTTATATATATATATATATCGAGTACATAATATCGGAGACGGAGCTTTTATACATATAGAGAGGAGAGTGGAAATTTCTCAAGTAATAATGGATTTAAAAAAAATTATTAATCCAACAGAATTTTTATCACTTTAAACTTTATTTAAATTTGTGGATACCCATATTTGAGTTGACATCCCTTTTTTTTAAATAGTATATTTATTTTCGTCTACTGGCCTGAATATTCCAGAAATCTTATTAAAGTAAAATATGCGCCTTTCCGACAGGATTAGAACCTGTGTACGCCTTTGTAGGAGAAATATATATATATATATATATATATATATATATATATATATATATATATATATATATATATATATCTTTGAATAAAAACAGACCACTTTAAGATTCCATGTAATAAGTTATTTCACCACAACCCTTTTAAAGGCTCTGGATCATCAAACTTTATTTCCAAAAGTTGAAATGAAAACTTTTGGAAGTAAAGTCTGATGATCCAGAGCTGTTTTAAAAGGGTTATGGTGAAATAACTTATTACATAGAACCTTAAAGTGATCTGTTTTTATTCAAACATATCTGCTCTGAATTTACATTGAGCTCTCTGGATATCATCCTCCTTGGGTCTACCCATACGGATTAACTAATTTTGCATAAACTATATATATATATATATATATATATATATATAAATATATATATATATATATATATATATATATATATATATATATTCTAAAATTGGAATAAAGATATATTAGTTAATGACCATTTTCACCTACGAATTTTAAATTTAAAATTCGGAGGATTTTTTAAACTGTTTTTGGCGTCAGTTTGTAGAATCGCTTGGATTATACCAACGGATTACTACACACACACACACACACACACACACACACACACACACACACACACACACACATATATATATATATATATATATATATATAGCTGGACGATTATTTCACTTTATTTAAATTCCTGGTATATTTTTGTCCTTGAAAACTTTTTGATGAGATGCCTCAGCTACTGGACGGAGACCTAATTCTCTACTGACTTGAAAACGCAGTTGAATTGAAAAGTAGGCACAGAAAAAAAGATGCAGTCAATTGGAAACGAGGTTGAACAGAAATTAACCATGAAAACACATTGATGAAAGAAAGGAAGAACATTATATATATATATATATATATATATATATATATATATATGTGTGTGTGTGTGTGTGTGTGTACGATTATAATAGTATCAAAACGTAAAATGTAAAATACCTTAGCTACTCGTGTATATATATATATATATATATATATATATATATATATATATATATATATGATTTTATAATATATATATATATATATATAAACGTAAAATATAAAATACCTTAGCTACTTGTGTGTGTGTGTGTGTATATATATATATATATATATATATATATCACACTCGCCTCGCCTTATATATATATATATATATATATATATATATATATATATATATATATGTATGTATGTATGTATTACTATTAAGTTGATCGTCCTTTCCTTAGCCTGACCGTTACACCTTGCTAATACCTCATAAGCAATGGATTATACAGTTTTGATCGTATGGAAACTTAGAAAAGACCTATCTTAAACTCCACTTGGATTCAGTAAGAAAGCGAATGAAAGAACTTAAAAAGTTGTCAATTTCAACTTTTTAATTTGTACTCCCTTGCTTCTATAAGAATGACCAGCAATCTTATATCTGATACAATTATATATATGATTGTTATTTCAATATGTTGTTAAAGTTGTTGAGTTCAAATATCTAACGATGCGATAGGGCAATTTAGGCTACTGACTTTTTATTGCCGCAGAACTAACCATGAGCTTATTCAATCGTAAACTAAAGAGTTAAGAATTAAGATACATCAGAAAATGAAAATTGGAAAAACCTTGAAATTTTCACATGAATTTCTACTATATATATATATATATATATATATATATATATATATATATATATATATATATATATATATATGTATGTATATATATATATATATATATATATATATATATATATATATATATATATATATCACACACACATATATATATATATATATATATATATATATATATAAAGCAGAAGGTGTGTATGATATATATGCGTGTCCACATTTCTCGATCAATTTCGATTACATTGTCCATACATGTTGCAAATTTACCAAGTTAGGTCAAGCCCAAATGTTCAATCCCCAGACCCATCCCCTAGGTTGGGCAGAAAAATCGATAAAACTGAAAGTCGCTACGACTTTTTGCAAAAACCATGGCAAAGTTATACGCAAACAAGATTTTTATTGGATGAGTTCATTTTTTTTGCACTTAATGCAAAACACAGCTCATGTTATGAGATTTATATAGAATACTTGATAGTTTTCCTGCAACATTGGCTTCACACAAAAAATTGACTTTTAGTACTTGAGTATCAAGAACAAGAATTGATTAGTGCATTAGTGTAAGACACGATTTACTTTGAGGCTATCCATTGAGTTACATGTGTAGTATTATAATGTAATAGGCTTTGCATTCAATTTACTGGATGAGCTGATGACCTTTGCACTTAATGTAAAACATAGCTCATGTTATGAGATTTATATAGAATACTTGATAGTTTTCCTGTAACATTGGCTTCGCACAAAAAATTGCAAAAACCTGTGAAAAAATCATGCTTTTTGTACTACATAAAATAAAACATGAATAACTTTCTCATTTTTTATCCGATTTTCTTCAAACATTTTGCATAAGATTTGCCATTATGCAAGAAATAAGATAGTGTTGTTTTAATCTTGCATGTGACGAAAACCAGGAAAAACTATTCAAAAAGTCCGTTCTTCAGCCATAATTCCTTGGTTTGTCATTCGATGCCTTCCAAATTTACCATGTATATTGCATATTACAGACAAATTATCTTTCGTGAATTTAGATTATAGCAGTTAAGTAGACGAAATCTGCGACAAACTAGGCCCCAAATCGGCTTTTGCCATTTAGCCAATAGTTTTTTTCATATGATTCCACCCTAAATTGGTATTCGAACAACCTTTGATGCGAACAAGGAGGTGGGTGTTCATGCGTTTTCATTTGCAGTTGAATTAAGCTTCATCCCTGTTTCTCTTTGATTATTACATTTGTGAACAGTGCCATACTATTTGAAAGTCATTACGGCCATAGAAAATTTACGGAATATCTAAAAATTTGAAACAATTTAACCCCGAGAAACGACTACACAAGAAGTTTTTACGATGGAATCCCTTTAAGAGCAATCAACCACTTACGAAGGACATACCGTAAAAAGATGTGTGGAGAGTAGCTTAGTATGATGCATGCAAGCGGGGACGGAGGCAAACATTTCTAGACAGGGTTGTGCGGTTATACCGGGGAGGGGCGCGGTTATACAATTGCAGCCCTGTACACACGGATAACGCCGGGTAGCTCAACTGATATATATATATGAACAGTAAATTTCTATTTTACGTATGAGTGGACAGCCAGACATTATGACTTTTTCTTTTGGGTTGATTAATGGAGTAAGTTTACTATACCAAACCAAAATTTGAAAGAAATTGAAGGGCGAATACAAGAAGTTATGTCTTCCTGTTGAAATCAATTTACGCGATTCCTGAGAGGCTCGAGAACTTGGTCGCAAATTCTGTACCAATATCGACTGCACAGGTCAATTGGGCACTCTCTTTGATAAAAAGGGCTCTATGATGCAATTTACTCCACCAGAAATGTGGAAACGGCACGCTCAACTGCTTGGCATTCGCACCGGAAGCTCCAATACATTTTAGAGTGTTTGGGTGTCAATGTGAAGACGGCGCAGAGGATTCAGAAAGAGTTGAATGAGTCTAATGGTGAATATGAAGGTACGGCAACACGAAAAACTCACTCTGATCGTTGTAATAAGAAAATACCCCCCCAATTTGTTGGTGAGAGCCTCAGACTGAACACAGAGGCCTATATCAAGTGTCTTGAGGAAAAAGTGTTACCCTGGGTCAAGAGGGTAGTTGCTGGAAGACCTTATGTCTTGCAACAGGAGACTGTAACATACCACACAATCAGGAGAACCCAACAGTCATCGTTGTCAGGCAATTTCTGCGACCACATCACCCCTTACATTTGTCCCCCTGACTCCCCAGACTTGCAACCCCCTTGGTTATTACATGTGGGCGTAGCGTAATTGTGCGAGAAAACAACAAAACTCCTTTTCACAAAGAAGATGAAATCAAGGCAAGGATTATGGTAGTATTCACCAATTTAAACAAGGAGACCTTCCAGAAGAGATACAGGAGACTCCGATGTCATATGGAGGCCGTGTTTAAAGTCAATATTAAAAAATTTACTCTTTAGTATTTATATATATATATATATATATATATATATATATATATATTGTGTCATTTTGGTTAATATAACTGATAAAATGAGTTGCTCGTGTTACTCTCATTTTTGTGTAATTTAGACGACAATTAATCCATCGAACCATGTATGTTTTACAAAGGGAGACAATATCTTAAACTGTCTATGAAATATTTAACATGCGCAAAATATAATAATAATACGTATAAATAGTTGATATATATATACTTTCTGCTACTTGAGCACCTCCAGGCGGAGTAATGGTTAGAAAACTTGTCTTGCTAGAACAATTACGACTGAGTAGTGAGTTTGATTCTCACAGGGTGTCTCATACTTTCGGCCTTGTGCCACATTTAAGCTACGCTTAGATAATCAGTAGGGCACCTCGAGGTGGTGTAATGGTTGGCAAGCTTGTCTCG
The DNA here is from genome assembly GCA_963932145.1 of Acanthosepion lycidas. NCBI lineage: Eukaryota > Metazoa > Mollusca > Cephalopoda > Sepiida > Sepiidae > Acanthosepion > Acanthosepion lycidas. The sequence goes on from OZ010590.1 coordinate 53,925,870, forward strand.
TTAGAACAATTACGACTGAGTAGTGAGTTTGATTCTCACAGGGTGTCTCATACTTTCGGCCTTGTGCCACATTTAAGCTACGCTTAGATAATCAGTAGGGCACCTCCAGGCGAAGTAATGGTTAGAAAACTTGTCTTGCTAGAACAATTACGACTGAGTAGTGAGTTTGATTCTCACAGGGTGTCTCATACTTTCGGCCTTGTGCCACATTTAAGCTACGCTTAGAAAATCAGTAGGGCACCTCCAGGCGAAGTAATGGTTAGAAAACTTGTCTTGCTAGAACAATTACGACTGAGTAGTGAGTTTGATTCTCACAGGGTGTCTCATACTTTCGGCCTTGTGCCACATTTAAGCTACGCTTAGAAAATCAGTAGGGCACCTCGAGGTGGTGTAATGGTTGGCAAGCTTGTCTCGTTAGAACAATTACGACTGAGTAGTGAGTTTGATTCTCACAGAGTGTCTCATACTTTCGGCCTTGTGCCACATTTAAGCTACGCTTAGATAATCAATAGGGCACCTCGAGGTGGTGTAATGGTTAACAAGCTTGTCTCGTTAGAACAATTACGACTGAGTAGTGAGTTTGATTCTCACAGGGTGTCTCATACTTTCGGCCTTGTGCCACATTTAAGCTACGCTTAGATAATCAGTAGGGCACCTCGAGGTGGTGTAATGGTTGGCAAGCTTGTCTCGTTAGAACAATTACGACTGAGTAGTGAGTTTGATTCTCACAGGGTGTCTCATACTTTCGGCCTTGTGCCACATTTAAGCTACGCTTAGATAATCAGTAGGGCACCTCGAGGTGGTGTAATGGTTGGCAAGCTTGTCTCGTTAGAACAATTACGACTGAGTAGTGAGTTCGATCCTCACTGGGTGCTCCATACTTTCGGCCTTGTACCACATCCGAGCTACGCGTAACCATATCAAACATAACGTAAATTCAGATAAATCTTTTACTAGTATTCCGCTCAAAAAATTCCTAGATGTAGCCAACAAAATCATGTACCACACTGGTAACAAACCGTTCTTGTTAATAACCGTCAAAATTATTTGAACAAAAACAACAAATGATGAACTGCGGCTATTTAACAGTTATGATCCTGATGTACGCGTTCTGTCTGAAAAGTAAAGGGACTGGGTGTGTTGTGTGAGCTATGGACAAAAGAGGGATAAGTGGATTGTACTGTCATCTAACATGATATAACGGGAGCATATATTGCATTTTTTTCACATGATTTTGTGGCAAGACAAATCGTGGCTGCTTCACCACGACTATGCCCCTGCTCACAACGCCCTGAGCATCCGGCATTTTCTGGCCTAGAAGAACATCATTGTACTGAAAAAAACCTTTCTATTCACCTGATCTTGCTCCGTGTGACTTCTTTCTTTTCCCCAAGCTTAAGTGGATCATCAAGAGGACCCGTTTTGAAGGCGCGCATGTCATTAAGAAGGCCGTAACGCCGAAGCTGAGTGACATCTAAGAAGGATCCTTCTAGCAGTGCATAGAAGCATGGCAGAGAAGGATGGAAAAATACATTAGACTCGATGGGGGTTACTTTGAAGAGGAAACCATGCAGTTTGTTGTTTAGAATCGAAATAAATACGTCAGACCCTTTATTTTTCAGACAAAACTCCTACACCTTATTCGAAAACTGGAAAAATGCAATAAAAAAAAACAAAACCAAAAAACACAAACAAACGGACAGCCATTGTCAATTTAATTGAATGAAACTTGTCTGGATTAATATTTTGGGCTAAATATCACACACACACACATATACATATGTTAAGCAAATTTTGTCCTTCTGTCTAGTCTTTAATTAGTTTTTTTTTCAAATTCCACACTAAGTTGTTTTATACAATTGCTAAACTTTCTAAATTTCATTGTTTTTAAATCTGAGTAAATTGAACATTATGGACTGGCGCTGAAGAACTTTACTGAATAACACATGCTACGTCAATTGATGACTTCCAGCAGCGGCAACAACTAAAATAGATAGCATATTAATTCGAAGAGAAAATAAATGCATAATCAAGCTCTTGACAATCCACACTACTTCAAATAAATGTTTAGGAAGGAAATCCCAATCAATACTGGAAAGAGCTATAATAGCTACAGGATTTGAGAAACCTATTTTCCTGAAAAACTGTTTTAAGAGAAAGATTTTATACATTTCAACCGAAAACAGTACACGTTGCTTGGTCAATGAATGCCAAATGTTTCCTTGAAGGGAAATATTACTATTACCATGTTTGCATATTACAGATGTGGACAAACTTGATTAATGTAAGATCTACGATGTAAAGTTCAGATGTTTGAGAGCCGCAAGACATGAACAAAATTTACTCATACGTTTTTGTTACATACACATTGACATAAAACTTAGGTTTTAATCCAATAGAGGTTTCGTGTCCATACACAGTAAATAATTATAAATTGTGAAAACTTTTCTTATTTAAGTTTGCTATTAACTGTTATGAAAAAAGAAGCCAACATATTTCCACGAGCCGCGTATTAAATATCAAAGAGCTGTATGTGACTCGCCTTCCGTGGTTTGTCCACCCCTGGTCTGTATTATATATCTGTCAGTCTTTGGCTACCCCTAGCATATAAGAATAAATTAAATAGAAAATGAAGGGAAAATACTAAAATCAATTTCACCAATACCAAGCCTTCCAAAAAAGAAAGAAAAACGAAATGAAAGAACATAAACGAGACTTTCCTAAACAAAGATCCACAATTTCGAATGTCTATCGAATCAAGAAACCGGAAATGAGAAGCTAAACGAAAATAGTCATGATGATAACATCAACCAGGAATGCATTCGAGAACACTAAACTAAAAGTGTAATTCTGAATTTCCCACTACTCACTATGGACAGGTGATTAGAATCTTAATCACCTGAAGATCACCCTTGGGCTGAAACTCGAAATTATGGTTTTTAAATTGGTGTCACTCGACAAATTACTTGTTGTTGTTACATGGCAGAATATGATATATATAAAGTTTTATATGTTAGAATAATGGTAGGCAAATTGATGACTAGAATTCCTCTTCCACTTCTTACATATTAGGTTGGTGCAAAAATAAATAAAAAAAAATAATAAAAACCGTCATTATTTTTGCACCAACCTAATATATAAAATTCCATCAATAACAATATTACTTGAGTTTGATGAAGTCCTCCAGGACGAAGCGCGTCACAAAAAAATTTCCTACATGTCATTAATTTGCCTAACATTATATATATATATATATATATATATATATATATATATATATATATATATATATATATATATATATATATGTATGGTTCTGAAAAAAATTATTTCGGTTGAGCTATCTGGGGAGGAAGTGTGGGTTTGTAAACAGTGACTATTACGGCTAATAATGCAAGACTCTTCGGTAAATCGAATAGAGTTCTCTCAGTCACGGATTGTTTATCTAAAAATAAATACGCTTAAATTCACCTTCAACTCTGCAGTGCGCCAAGGGCTTAGTGGTAGAATTCATGACTGATGCCAATTCAGTTGGGTTTCGATCCTAGCTAGAGGTAACCGGATGTCTAGTCACACTGATGAGCTGCGAAACAGTCAGTCTGTGGATGACGATATATTATTTTGAATAATAAAAAATATCAAAAAATTAAAATCTTCAGACACACTAGATTGTCTATTAATATTCTTTCGTTTTTATTATTGTTTCAGTTAGATTCCTCGACTAGTTTTATGTTGGCCATCACCAGGAGAAAAAATTCTACTTGTTAGTAGCAATGAACTGGAGAAATGAATGTCTTGATGGAGAAAATGAACTTTTATCTGTAGTTTTCATTTGTTTTTTATTTTTTTAACGTGAATTTTGGCCAGTCCTTGTGTTGGTCTCTTTTGAGCTGTTATTTAAATTAATATATATATATATATATATATATATATATATATATATATATATATATATATATATATATATATATATATATATATATATATATATATATATATATATATATATATATATATATATATATATATATATATAAAGGTGTATTTCAGTAGCAAGAATTCCCTAAAAATGTTTTTTAAATAATATGCATAAGTTCTGTCTAGCAAGTTATTTTTTTATTATCTTTCATTTTTTTTTCTCTTGCCGCTAGAGTCGCAGGTTCAAATCCTGGCCGGAGAGTGCATATTTATATTTAATAAAATTTCCCAAATATTTAGGACAATAGATTGTGTGGATTTTCGTAAATATAAATTCTTTTTTTTTGGGGGTGGGGGGAGTGAATTAACAGAAAAGATCCTGCGTTCGTTGAAAATGTATCGAAAAATAAGTAGCAATCCCATAAGTCATTTGAAATAATGGTGTCTATATAACTGCATAGAATGTAATTATAGTTTTTATTGAGAGAAAGACAACTGAAAGAATGACAAATCAAAAAATATCCAAAAGAAAAAAATTCGAGGTCGACTATTATGGGGCGTTGTTTAATAAGCTAATCTGTCGAGGCCGATTCCCTAGGTTTGTGAGTTCAATTCACACGGGCGTCTACCATTGTGACTTTGTCCAAGACTAAACTACGCTTATTAAATCACTATAAATCGTTTAAAAAACGAGTAGAGTTAATTAGTCAGCAGAAATAGGAAGAAAAGACAAAACGAGAGAGAGAGAGAGAGAGAGAGAGAGAAAGAATAAAGTCGTTCAGTTATCTTGTTTGTGTTTTATGTAAGGTCATCGTACCTAACATGTGACGATGAATAATGCGACTCGGGTTTACTGGCTTATTTATCACCTGAGAAAAAATGTCGAAAATGTAATTGTGTTTTGTAAAGATTAAATAATATGCGAAACAAAAAAAATATTATTTCAAGAAAAGGTGAAACTGAACAGAAGAGATAAATTCAATTTATAGCTTTCAAGAATATAACCTTATATATATAAATAAATAAATAAATAAATATATATATATATATATATATATATATATATAAAGAAATATAGTCTTAAGGTGTGCTATATTTATGGAATAAAGTGCTCAATATCAGAGATAGAGCGTGTGTAAATATAAAAGTGAACATAGAAGTCAACACTTAGAGGCGACAGTCTGTTTCATGCTATATGCAATCATCAAGCCATATATATATATATATATATATATATATATATATATATATATATATATATATTTTTTTTTTTTTTTTCTATGAGATTTCTCGAACAATCAGGCCAGTAAATGTAATTAATTCTATGAAAATTATGTCGGAGGACGCATATTTATAAATATAAAAATTATAAATTAATATTTATATTTTCCGCCTATGAAAATTTCTTGGACATTCACGCCGGTAAATGTTGTTAATACTGTTTATTATAAACAGAGCATTTTCTTAAATGTTTGTATCTATAAAAAGAACGTATAAATATAAAAAATGTCTTAAAAAATAATTGTCGGACTTTGTCCAATTCATAATATATATATATATATATATATATATATATATATATATATATATATATATATATATATACATTTGTGTGTGTGTGTATTCAAACATGTATTGTTGAATATAACAGACAATGAATGTCTACTATGTTTGATCACGAGCCGTTCTAAACCTTATAAACCTTTAATTTCGGGAGAAAATAAATATTTATACAATATCCTGTAAAAATTAGAGAATTAGCACACTTAGATTGGTTAAAATTATCTCAGATTTATTAGTTTGTGTTATAGGTAATTTCTGTTTTGGAGAACCATTTTTCTACCAGTCATATTATCTAATAATCATACATAGCAGTTAAGAATCAATTAAAATTTCAACAATATAACTTAGTTTTTTTCCGTCAGTTGATTAAAAAAATGGTGTCCCACTCCATGGCAACTCAAGACCCTATAAAGCAAGAATAACATAGAAAAACATTGTTTTTGTTAAAACTCGGTGGTCTACCCCACCCACCATAATCGCTTGACCTTTGCACCAACCGATCATTACCTTTTCCGTTTGGTCCAAATCGCTTTGATGTAGAAAACTTTCTCTAATGAGAGCTAGATTGAAGATTTCGTCGAAAGCTTTTTCACAGCAAAACCTGTGGAATTTTACACCAAACAGTATCGAAGAACTGGCTGATAAGTGGCAATAAGTCATTGCAAATAATGGTAAATATGTAATTGAATAAAATGTAATTGCACTTTATTCTGGGAGAATAAAGTTGGTAACCAAAACGGAAACATTTTATGACTGAACCTAATATATGTCACGTTAAGATATCTGGAAGTTTAATATTAATCCCTTAATCCAGGTTCTTTAAATTAACAATGTTTACACCTGGCTTAACACTGTAATATTAACTATAAATGAAGAGAATGACATTCTTATATGGGATCAAATGCACAAACCGGAGTCTCACTAGTGAAAATCTACCTCAGTGGAGAAAAAGCTGCTCTCTTTTTTCCTTTTTCGAGAGAGCGTTTCGCCAAAACAGCACCCTCTCAACTCTTTAGTCGAATGCACTGCATTAGCACCCAAAATGGGACAAACAGTCTTGCTACAGTTCACAAATATCGAACCTTAAGACGGACGAAGACTTTCAGAATTTCTGATCCGAGTATTATTTCCAAAGGCAAGCCATTCTAAAAACAGTTTCCTTTTCATTGAATTCCGATATGGAATTTTCGCGTTATTTTATACACGAATGCGTTCGGCCATTATCGAAGCTCGGGTTTGCGGCCGTCCAAACAGATCAACACTTTTTCGCTTGATCATTCAGTTCGAACAGGGTTTCATGTTCTTTCTTTTCCTTCCAGCGGGCGCATTATTCTTGCTGATTGTGCATGTCGAAATCTCTCCAAACATGCACTTCAACTTCGAGTGCAGATTCTCTCCTCGAATAAAGAACAGCTGTCCTCTCTTATTCAATCATTCAGTAAGGTTTCAAGTCGTGCCAAATATACAATAATTCTTTTCTTATCCTCGGTGGAATTTTAATGGATGTTTGAAAACGTGTATAGCACCGAACTCTATATATTATTTTAATAAATTATGATATAAACTATGTGACGGATAGAAGATTGGACAATGTTGGGCGTCTGTGCCTGCAAAAAATTATTAAATAGTGTTTTTTGTTGTTGTTATTAATTCTAAGGAAACAAAAAAAAACGTATACATTCCCTTTCATATGTTTAGGTTTTATTAAAATGCTAATCATAGCTATTTAAAACAGTAAAAATTGCCGAGGGAGTGAAGGTAGTTAAAATAATAGCGGTTTCAAAGTAAAACCCATCCTCTTGACATTGTATTTTTGCGGATACGAAGGTCCAACATTGTCGAAGATTCGTTCTTACCAGAAATCTTAATACCGTCATTCCCGATGTATAATGCGCCTTCATCCATAATACGCACACCTAAAACTGTGCTGAAAGTGTGGGAAAATGTTTCTACTCACGCATAATACGCACCTATTGTTTGGTAATCAAACCCTATAAATTGTACCTCTCCAATTTCATTATGGACAGCGTTTCTTACTCTTATTTAAAAAAATGGTTTTAAACATAATATTATTCTAATTTAGTTTTATGATAATTTGTATTTTATTTTACGGTAATTTTAAGAAGATTTTTTGTAGTTGTGCATAATACGCACCCCTGATTTTGCTTATTATTTTTTTAGAAAAAATGCGTACTATACATGGGGAATTACGGTAGGCCAAGTAAGAGATTAACTGCAATAAATAAGAAAATAGAAGTATTATAAAAATATACCAAAGCAGAAAGAGTTTATTATGATACATTTCATTTATTTTATAATCAGATAACAAAAATGAATAAAGCTGTATGAGAGTAAGTTTAATATTTACATCAGACGTCAAAATTTAATTTAAGATGTTGATTATTTCTGTATCCTGAATATGTTGGTGTAAACTCTCGTCGGCTTATATATATATAAAAAAAAAGAAGCCCTCTCTTTTAATATCAATGTGCCATGCATGATACACGCTTAGACGATCATGTATCTTTCGATACATGACTGACGAGGCAGATTTTTTTTCCCGTAGTAGGTTGTCATTTCTTTCTGTGGTAGACCAGTTACCATCCAAGGCTATAAAATAGAATACGGTCTGTCCTGCTATTTACCCATAGCTGGAGGGAGAACAAGAGGATTCATACATTTCACAAGGGTATTAGCACGTGAGTGAATATAATGGATTCGATTGGAATTCTAACTCGGCGAGCCACTATCCATTACTCCACTGTGCCTCCTGCCTTTTAATATAAAGGATTGATTTCATCAATAAACCTATTATTTGTGCGAAGAAGTTAATTCTGAATACAGTTTTCCACTTGACATTTATTTTCTTCGGCTCGGACCATTTTTCTGGTTTCCTGGGAGACAAATGAACATAGATCTTTCATTGTTTTCTGAACGCTTTTGGCTTTATAAGGTATTATCAAATGATGTTTGGTCGGTCTATAGCAGGCACGTGCCGTCAGTAATTACTCAGGGAAGGCAGCTTGTGACCATTATGTAGTTAATCTACAAAATAAAATATTTTGCATTTTATGTATAATAATCAGAGTAACCTTCATAATTTTGTTGGATTAGGTGCATATTGTGCGACGGAAGAAAAATCTAGCTGCTGATCCATTTCATTCAGGGTAGGCACTGCCTACTCTGCCTACCTAGACGGCACGACCCTTGTCTATGGGATTGGGTCAACATTGTTTTGGTCTTTCAGTATCACGTCTTCATACATCGGAAGGTGTCATGTTTTGTTGTTGTTGTTCTTCTACTTCTATTATTATTATTATTATTATTATTATTATTATTATTGAACAACCCTATCCGTACACAAAACATTTTTTCATAATAAACCGAAAGCAAAGTATAGCATAAGTTGTTTAATCATGCTGAATAAGTGCATTTTTTTCTATTTTAAGGTAAAATCTTTCTTCTTTAGATATCAGTTGATTACATTTCAAATGAACCAATTTTCCTGAAATGACATTTCTATGTTGATTATTAAGGTTACGAACAGTGGAGTAATGGATAGCGGCTTGGATTGAGTTCGAATTCCAGTCGAATCCATTACATTCACTTACATGCTAATACCCTTGGGAAAGGTATGAATCCTCTTCTTCTCCCCCAGCTATGGGTAAATAGCAGTACAGACCGAGTTATATAGCCTTGGATGGCAACTGGTCTACCGCAGAAAGAAATGGCAACTTACTACAGGGAAAAAATCTGCCTCGTCAGTCATGTATCGAAAGATACATGATCGCCTAAGCGTGTATCAGGCATAGCACATAACTAACTGATGTTGATTATGTTACTTTTGGAAGATTTTAATAATCAGAGATTCGTTTTTGTTCAATGGCGATCGATCTTAGTGAACCGAATCATTTTCTTTTTATATAAAAAAAATGAAAAACAAAAAAAAAAAAAAAAACTTTCTTTAGTCAATCCAAATTGGATAGAAATTATCTATTAACAGCATAGGAGTTTGATAGCACCCAACGGGGTCCTGGGAATGATGATAAACTATATCCGGCAGCAAGGCATCTGATCAGGAGATTGAAAGTTTTGACGAGTGTGGAACCACCACTTAATTGCTGTTGTTCCAAGGCCCCCCCCCCCGATTCGTGGTGGGTGACACCTGTTAGGGTTCCAGTCATGGTCAAATAGTTATCCTCAAAACACTATGAAAGTATAAAATAAAATAAATAATTTTTTATATTAAATAGCAGCTATACATTTTAATGTAAAAAATAATTAGCAAAAAAATAGTAAAATTAGCTACAATAGATTCTATCTGTAGTTGAAGTCATACAATTGTGTTCAAAATATATTTAGTTGAAGCCATAAAATTGTTCAAATTATTTACATTTCGGCGTTAAATAACCGATAGATGTGTTGATATAACGCTAGACAAAATCAGCCAACCATATAACCAAAGAAACAGTTTCTGGAAAGCAAAATAAATAAATAAATAAAAATAAAATAAAATAAAAAAATGAATAAATAAAAACAAAAGTAAATAAATTTTCGAAACCGAGTTTAATTGTGAATCTATTCGTTTTATGCTTTTCTAATTCTTCATATCATTTTCAAACATTTTTAATTCTTTTAAAGTTTTAGCAAATTTAATAAAAATGAATTATTTCACCTTTAAGTTTCATATTTTTAAGACGTCAAAGTATATAAATTTCAAGAGCGTATTAATAAAGTTTATAAATTTTAAATATGTTATTTTAAACTTCAATTTAAATTAATGAATTAATTTTAAGAATAATTCGAATGATATTGCCCATTTGGGGTTGAACTAAAGAAAATTAAATTTACGAAATATTTATTGGGCTCATATTGAACAACTGGAATAATATCTGTATAGCAAAAATAAAATATATATATTTTTTTTATAATTATTCTGCTAGAGTCCAGTTGGTTGTTGTCCTATCAAACTCTTACCTGGATAATCGATAATTTTTAATTGATTTGGATTGATTGAAGAATGTATTGTTTTTGTTATTTGTTTTTCGAAGTTTTATAAAAACAACAACAAAGAACAGCCAAAAGAAAAGGGTTTCTTTACTCACGAACTAGTCCCGACCGTTATTAAAGATACAGAAATAAAACTTGAGTGTGAATGCCTCTCTTCCTTCTGAAATGCTTACTGATCACTTTATACATGCATTCGATTGTCAAAGCCGCATCAACATGACGTGTACTTAATTGTTTCCGGGATTAAGGTCACGTTTCCACATAAGAAGGACGTGTTAAAACAATCGTATACTGCTGACTCTGCTATTGCTATACATATGCACTGATGTCACAGTGCTACGTCTTCTGGGATTATCTTTCTTGGCTACAAAAATACTCAAAGAAATAGGGAAAATAATCGGGGATTTGAAATAAAGTGAACTATAAACAGGGGAAAGAGTGTTTTTTTCTTATTTCTTGGGTAGTATATAGCGGCCGGAAATGACTCAGCATTTTGTATAATCCCTTATACAATAGACTTTGCAACGAACACTTCATGCAAAAATGTTCTTTCAGTTTTAGGATTGTAATTTTTAAAAAAATCCGCTTTTCTATTGTGGATTCATTTTGGCTAGTTTGCCCTTACAAAATATATACAAAATGATCGATAATGGGTAATATATATATATATATATATATATATATATATATATATATATATATATATATATATATATATATATGTGTGTGTGTATGTATGAAAAAATAAAGCACTTCTTAGAAATACTTATTAATATTCTATACAAGTGGCGAAGGCATTCGCTTACTTTACTCGAAAAAAATTATCTCGCTTCAAAGGGAAAACAAACAAACAAACAAAACGGACGAACGAAATTCTAGTCCATAAGGAGCGTCCTTCCGTCTGAATGGGGAACACATACAGAGGCACATACAGACTAAAATGCGTTCGCTCACAGACGCACGTGTCATACTGTCACACATAGACTCAGTATATACACGCACACACCCGAAAACCACGACAGATGACACACATATCTTGACAGAAAAGGACACATGCACTGGGGTACGTATATTGGGCGACTGGGACGCGCGTATACACAGATACAAAAACAGGTACATTCTCACAAATCGATAGTGACACACAGGCAGACGCGCGTACGCACACACTGACAAAGACACAGACACACACTCACAGGCATTTACACACACATATACCCGGATATTTAGAATTATTTGTATTATTATTATACACGGTTTGATTTACTCGTATGTTATGATAAAGACTTGTATCTTCATTTTGGTTGTTGTTACGTTTTGTCTATTGTACCCTATAGGCTATTTTAAGTGTCTATTATAGCTATATATGTATGTTATAATATGGACTACGTCCGAAAATTAGTAATTGGTAAATGTTGTTAATACTGTTTACTATAAACAGAGAATTTACTTAAATATTTGTATCTATAAAAATAACGTTTAAGCAATAAATATATTAAAATAATTGTCGGAATTAATCCATTTCATAATGTATGACATCGTTTGTTTACGTTAAGATACGCTTCGAGCAGATATGTGCGTTCGAAAGAAATAATTAGAAATTCGTAGTTTAAAAGCAGTAATTCGTGTTTGCTAATCTCTGTAGCTAAATGGTATAGGACACCAGGCTTATATGACGTTTCTATGTAGGATACTTGTTCAGTTCTTGCCTGTGGACTAATATTTTCTATGAAATTTCTCTGACGTTCAGGCCGGCAAATGTTGTTAATACTGTTTATTATAAACAGAAGATTTACTTAAATATTTTATCTATAAAAGTAACATATAAACAGAATATATATATATATATATCCGTTGCAATGAGAACGAAAGTAATATATAAATTTTACTTGGTTCTCACCAGTCGAGGTGCAATTGAAATGCACCGAAACGAAGTTGCATCTTTGTAGTGGGTAAACTGTTTTTGTCTATATGATAAAATTATAATATATATATATATATATATATATATATATATATGTGTGTGTGTGTGTGTGCTTAAATTCAGATGTAACTCGGGATATATGTGCAAAAGAGCAATATGATTGGAGATAGGAAAAAGGCTTGTCATGCCCGATGCGTTTTGTCGTCTAATGAACTATTTCACCTCAAATGTGAGGATTTTGTTTTGCGATAGGTGTTTGTTGTTTTTTTTTCTGAAATTTAAAATTTAAGAACGCTCATAAATATACATCAAGCTAACTTAAATTCAAGGTAAATTATGACATGCTATGTCTAACATACGAAAGTGAGTAAATCCTGATTTTTCCCTCACGTTCTCTAACAATTAGTACATAATTACGTTTTAGTGGCTTTATTGCCTTGCTTGGAGTGAAATTATGAAAAAAAATATATATATAGGCATGATTTCAGACTATTAAATGCGGACACACACACATGGCTATAGACGCTTACACATATACACATATAAACACCCTGATTGACGTAAATTCGAGACAGGCAGACACACAGACACATGCGAATTGATGAAAGAAACAAGGTATAGGAATAATCCATTTTAAAAATTATAAATAGAAAAAAACCCATTGTGGTGATAATATATTCAAAGATGATCTGGTGTTGTTTCTGAATTCATTAAGGACTTAGTTACTGATTATATTAAACCGTCAGCAGAAAGCGAAAGAAAAGGATAGAATGAGTTCTTATAGCTTCTACCGCTTTCGCTTGACATAAAAATAAGAAGACTTTTATTCATCTGCTAGGACAAATATGAATGTAGGGTGTCACATCTTTGAATAAACGGAACGGCAAAAGTTGCCAGTTTGCTAAGCACTTTTGTCACAAAGGCGTCATTGAAAATGGCGTCTCTTTACATTTAGTGCAATGCTTAGGTATTAACTCTGTTGGGATCTTCAAAGATCGGACCGTTAGGAGAAGAGAAAGAAAGAAGTAAAAGCAGCAAGAATTAACAATAAAAAATAGAAAAAGAATTAACAATAAAAAATAGAAAAAGAACAAAAAGAAGGTAGAAGAGAGAATAAAAAAATTCGACCACCAAAACCTTTGCATAAAATAAATAAATAAATAAATAAAATTGAAAGGAATTAAAATCCGAGGAAATAGCGAAATTTAAAGCAATACATACTAGAGCACTCAACTCCAGTCACTTTCTCACCGACGTAACATGGCTTCCCTCTGTCTTTTCTATAAATATTTTTCATAGCATCTGCTCTGACGAGTTACTTTCACTTGTGCCCCAACTGCATGAATTTAAGCGAGCTACTAGTTTGACATCTCGGTCCCACTCTTTTACTGTCGAAACAGTCAAATGCAACCGCCTCTTCTACTCCAACAGCTTCTTCTCTCGTACTTCTCGACAGTGGGATTCCATTCCTTTTACTTGTTTTTCTGATAACTATAATCTTCAAAAATTTAAATGCAATGTCAATCGACATCTTCTGATGCCTTCATCCCCGTTCTTCTATTTATCCTTTCCTCAATCCCCGGCTATATCTAGTCGGTTGCCTTACTTTTAGTCTATGTACTAGTAGCACCCCTGCCTTTTGCTTGGGGTGAAATGCTCATAAAAAAAGAAAACGAAAGAATTTACGAGAAAACAGAAAAGGATTAGTATAACTTGATATAGAACCCACCATGTCAGAAGGTCGACCCATCTTTAACATTTAGTTTGTATAACTCTTTTCCAGTTTCTTGCTTTCCTGTCACGTTTGATTTTCAAAAATTCGTTGCTTCTTTATCGCCTTGCTTGAGGAGGAAGGACTATATATATATATATATATATATATATATATATATATATATATATATATATATATATATATTAGGCGTATTTGGTATATATATATATATATATATATATATATATATATATATACCAAATACGCCTAATATATATATATATATATATATATATATATATAAAGAGAGAGAGATATATGTGTGGTCGTATATATGTATATATAGTCAGATAAATACATAAATCGAAAATATACATAGTGTATGTATGTATACATATACATAGAGAGAGAGAGAGAGGGAGAGACCGAGGGAGATAATGAAGGAGAGACTTTTGAACATATATATATATATATATATATATATATATATATATATATATATATATATATATAAATCGCAATTTTTTTTAAAGTGACTTGATACAAAAAGTGTACATTATATATATATATATATATATATATATATATATATAATGTTCTGAACAAAGACATATGCATACGCCCTTCCGAAAAATAAAGCGAGTAATTTGTACAATTAATCTTTTGTTCTGTTAAATAAAGGCAAAATATGAAAATAATATTAAAATGTGCCAATTTTATAAGTTTGTTTGGAGATTATTTAAAAATAAGGCAAGTTCATTAACATCATGTAACTGTTCTTCCTCAGTCATATGTAACTATTTTAATGTTCTTTTTTTGAAATGCTACCCTCCTCCATTGAAAAGTCTGCATGTGTGCATGCGTGTAATTTCAGAGAAACTTAAAATCTATTAAGAAATAAATAAAAAGTAATTTCATTGGTATGCGTTTTGCCTAAATCCTGATTTGGTTGCAAACTATGAGCAACTTATCATCTCTGTATCTTGTAACACTGTGAAACTGTCATTTTTCTTCCTAAAATATCTTCGAGTAAAGCTTAATTTTCAGCTGTTTATATCGAAAGCCTCATTGCTGACCTTTGTTAATGTCTTATCCGGATATTCAGAAACTTTGAAAGTTTGAAGATATCTAGATTCCATTGTGAACAATTCAGAGAATTGGCCACCTATTTCAAGGGACCGCACGAAAAGATTATGGAAGACCTGAAGTGATAAGAAGCCGAGATGACAGAAGGTATTAAATGAATGTTCTGAAAAGTAAAAACATTAGCAAAATTGTCAGAGGTTTTCAGAAATTAAAAAAAATCAAGAAGGTTGAATGAAGCTGCACCCTTGTGCAAACTGAAACAAAATGAATAATTTCGTTATTATTAGGTTGGTTCAAAAATAATTACGTTATAATGTCGTTTTTTGACGTATTTTTAACGTCAAAAAACGACATTATTACGTCATTATTTCTGCATCAACCTAATATTTACCTTTTTTTTTATTTTTCCACTGAAACATTTTAGTACTTTACATTCCACGAAGTCGTTCCTTGCAGATTGAACACAAATTCTTGATTGGATTTAAATCAGGAGAGTTTCCGGGCCAGTCTAGTACTTTGATTTGCTCACTGGTAATGCTTGCCAGTGTATTCGTGCAATTTTCGTATGCTTCCTTGGAGTAACGTCCATCGCTGACAATGGCCGTAGACAATTAATCGACAGTTGAAACAGTAGTGTCTGGGCGTGATAAAAATCTGATGCAATCACAGATGACGCAATATTTTTCAAGGCCAAACAAATTTCATCATGCATCCCGAAAATATAATGATATTACTGCACACCACTGCAAATGACCTAATCTGAGCAAAAAAAAAAAAACGAAAAAAAAAAAGAAAAAATAGAAATCGATTACATTCTGTCACTCCAATGGATCTAAAACTGAACGTATGGTGAAAGAAAGTAAATTAAAGCAGTTGTTTCAACTAATTTGCAAAACGGTGTATTCTTTAAATCAAAGGAGGGACAAAGAAACCATTGCTATCCAGAAAGAACGGAGCAGTAAACCCCTATATGGTTACTATGATATTTAATAGTTTGAGTTATTCCAGAATGCAGATTCGGTGAAAGATTGGAACCAGAATATCTGTCTGTCAAAGCATGGTGGATGTAGGATTCTTGTATAAGAGTATTTTCTGCATCAATAGTTGGCGAACTGTTACTTATTAGCTGTAACGTATCCAAAACGAAAGTGCTCTCTGTTAATCATCATGATGATAGCCCCCAGGACAATGACTCGTTGCGCTTTTACAAGTTTACGCTTTTTGCTGTTATGAAGTGGAATGATTATATTGAATCAGTTGCTAGTAATGCAGCGAGGAATGTTGGTTCTCTCTGCCTACATATCTATCTATATTTATAAATCTACTATTCATCTCATCATCTTTGAATACTGTTGCCGTATATGGTCTGGTACTCTTGCTATAGATTTAGAGATTCCTGATAAAATCCAAAGAAGAATCTGCAATGTTATTGGTCCTGACCGGGTATCTTGATTTCATTCACTTTTCAACCCCCGAAAAATAGCTTCCCTGTGTCTTTTTCTATAAATATTATCATTGTAATTCTTCTGATAAACTTTCCTCTAAGGTACTTAGACTTTATGAATTATGAAGAGCATTAATAGATTGGCATCTCGATGTTACAGTTGAAATGGTTAGATGCAACCATATGTTCTCTGCTAACAGTTTCTTTTCTCACACTTTTCACTTGTGGAAATCACTTCTGATTTCTTGCTTTCCAGACAGGTTGGATTTTCAAAAATTTAAATGCAATGTTAATCGTTATCTTCCGTCTTCATAGTTCCCGTTATTTAATAAAGTTTTTTCTCTTTCGTATAGTTTTTCACGCTCAGTAACCCCCTTGTGTCGGTGAAATGGTGAAAAAAAAAAAAAAAAAAAAAGAAAGCAAAAAGTCCATCAATGCGAAATAATACTAAAATATACAAACGCTTACTTCAAACCCTAGAAGAACTTTCCTGTGGAAATATAAAACCACTTCCAAAAAGATAACGTTCTAGCTCTTGTGGCAGAAACAACAAAATCACAGCTTTAGCGGCAGTCTTCTTTCCGCGAGATTTTGGTCTGGTCGGTTGCTAGAGAAACCCCATAAAGAAAAGTTGAGCAGATACTTAAGCCAAATATGTAGGGAGAAGATTTGGGCATATTGACCAGTTATGGTGATTTTCTAAGTGTATCTTAGATGCAGCACAAATTTGAAAGTACGGGGCACCAAGTGAGGATCTAACTCACTACTCGTAATTGTTCTAGCGAGACAAGCTTGCTCACCATTGCTCGAAGTACCCACATTGACCAGTTATGGAAAATATCCAGAGATTGACGGAACAGGATTTACGTCGCAGATTGTAAACAATTATCAGCCAGCTTTGTCCACTCAGCTCAGTTTTCAGAACAAAAATCAAAGAAACGCTATTCCATACTCAAACACGAATAGATACGAACATATTGAGATAGCTAGATATATATGAACCATCAATCTCTATTATAAAAGAAGGACTGATTCTCTGGACGTCACGCACTACTCTCTGTGTGGCTTCACATGCACGTATTTAAAATATAGGCGTCTACCTGTGTTGTGCGTGAGCGACGTACGTGTGCTTGTGTGATTTAATGTATACACGTGTAAATGTACAGAATATATAAACAACATCCATTAAGTCTTTAGAAATTGCTTTGTTTACTTTTCGTATGTGAAACAGAGCATGGTGCCTTTCGAGTGCGCTTTAAAGACAAACAGAATCATGCATGACTGTGAAGCTCTTTGTAGCTGAGCGGTTAATGCTCACCGGATCAGATAGTGCTTTCTCCTGCCAGTGGTCACATTTTCTTTAATGAATTTTCTCGAGTGTGCAGGCCAGCTGGCGAGTGAAAGATTAATTTAATTTGTAATACTTCAGAATACTTTTAAAATAGATTTGTGGGCTCTGCACAACAGATATTCTACTGATTATTAAAATAAGTAAAAGTATTATCAAATTCAAAGTTTAAACATATTGTAAGGTAAAAGGCAGGCTATGTCTACAATTTACAATCAATTCACTTCTTTTGTTGTGAACCTTATATGGCTTACTATTCTATTTGTATGAGTCATTTTGATTTAATATCGCTTTGTATTGATGTTTGGTTAGTATTAATAACATCTTATATGGATGTACAGGTGTTTGGTTGGTATTATTAACATCTAACATTGGTAATATCTTATATGGATGCTCTTTATTTAACAGTTGCATATTAGTTTGTCAAAATAGTTCTGTATTTTTTATCTGTTTTTTCGAACGGTTAAGTTGTTTGCCAGTTTCTTAAAGGGGTCTTTTATTTATCAACCAGAAAAATTTATGTTAGAAGCTGAACGAGCATATAACTAGTTAGCATTATGTTAAAGTACCTTTCGCTGCTGCTTCTTGGGAAGAACAGTAATATATATAATCCGGTGTTCTTATTGATATTTTTTATTTTTACGAAACAGTGCTCAATGTAAATTTACAGAGCATAAATATTATAAATTAACTGGTTTAAAAATATGGTCCCTTCGCATTAAAAGTATTAGTTCTGTTTCATCTTCAAACGAATTTTGGAATAACTTATTTTTAAATTATATATATATATATATATATATATATATATATATATATATATATATGAGTAATTTTAAAAATGTTGTTATCTGAAAGAGACGTAATAAAATTGCACCAACCCCACCGTACACAGTGTATGTGAGAGACAGATTTAGAAAGTGTGAGCTAGAATGACAGAGAAAGGAAATGAGAGAACGAGAGAGAGAAAGAGAGAGAAGGAGAGATGGATATATATATATAGAGAGAGAGGGAGAGAAAAGGGGGACAGAGAGAAAGTGTGGGGTAAAATAGTTTTTAGAAGATTTTTTGCGTTTTATTTCATTACCAAATACAGACAACCTACAAAAAGTGTTCATGTGATCGGAATCGAAACCGTTCCGACGGTTTTCATGTATATTCACCTCCCAAGTACGAGAGACATCTCTCCGCTATACAGATGTCAATTTTTCATCGTTATTAGGTTGGTGCAAAAATAATGTCGTTTTTTGACGTTAAAAAATACGTCAAAAACGACATTATTTTTGCACCAACCTAATACTACAAAAATTGCAAAAGCTTCCACATGGAACCTCAGGTGATAATATTAATAATTCGTTTGGCCAAACTTCAAGACTTGGTAAGTAAAACTAAATCGGGATTCGGAAGACGGGGACTTGGAAGAAGACTGATTCGAGTCAGTATGGATATAAATATAAAAAGAAATCAGTAACTAAGAACTTGAAGAATATATGGTGATTGAGAATTAAATAAGACATTTGAAGGTCTTCTTGGTTCACCAAGAAATTTCTATTAGGTTGGTGCAAAAATAATGTCGTTTTCTCACATATGTTACTATGTGAAAAAACGACATTATTTTTGCACCAACCTAATAGCTCATATTGTTCATACATATTTATGAAAAGACTAAGGTAGAAAGATATAAAAGGACTGTGAGAAATAAACAAGATAGCTAAATAGATAGATGTGAACAAACTTGGAGAGGTAGATAATGAGATCGATAGATAGATATGAATAAACTGAGATCGATCGATCGATCGATAGATGGATAGATATGACCAGACTGAGATAGATATAAGGAAAGTGAGATAGATAGATATGAAAAACCTTGGAGAGGTGTACAGATCGATAGATAGATATGAATAAACTGAGATAGATCGATAGATAGATAGAGAGATATAAGCAGACTGAGATAGATATAAAGAAAGTGGGATAGATAGATAGATAGATGTGAACAAACTTTGAGAGGTAGATAGATTGATAGATATAAATAAACTGAGATAAATCAATAGGCAGATATGAGCAGACTGAGATAGATATAAAGAAAGTGCGATAGATAGATAGATGTAAACAAACTTTGAAAGGTAGATAGATTGATAGATATGAATAAAGTGATAGATAGATAAATAGGCAGATATGACCAGACTGAGATAGATATAAGGAAAGTGAGATAGATAGATAGATAGATAGATAAGGAAAAAACACAGATAGATAGATAGATAGATAGATAGATAGATATGTGAACAAAATTGGAGAGATAGATTGATAGATAGACATGAATAAACTGAGATAGATCGATAGACACGAGCAGATTGATATATATATATATATATATATATATATATATATATATGAAGAAAGAGATAGGTTGATATGAACAAACTAAGATAGATAGATAGAGATATAATACATATAGATAGATAGATAGAGATATAATACATATAGACAGATAGACAGAGATATAATGCATGTAGATAGATAGATAGATAGATATATAATACATATAGATAGATAGATAGATAGAGATATAATACATATATATAGATAGATAGAGATATAATACATATAGATAGATAGATAGATAGATAGATAGAGATATAATACAGATAGATAGATAGATAGATAGATAGACAGAGATATAATACATATAGATAGATAGATAGAGATATAATACATACAGATAGATAGATAGATAGATAGATAGAGATATAATACATATAGATAGATAGATAGATAGATAGATAGATAGATAGATAGACAGAGATATAATACATATAGATAGATAGAGATATAATACATACATACAGATAGATAGATAGATAGATAGATAGATAGATAGATAGATAGATAGATAGATAGATAAAGATATAATACAGATAGATAGATAGATAGATAGATAGATAGATAGATAGATAGATAGATAGATAGATAGATGGGCATGCTGGTTAACTGAATGACAAAATCTAAAAAAGATTATATGTAACTCCACATTACGTCCTTCAACTAAAATAATATTCTTATTGATATAATCTAACAAAAACGATTCAATTGATTTTTATTACCATCACAATCAAAGAATAAAATCAGGATTTGTCTACCTAAGAGCCCTTAGGATATATACACCAGAATACCACATCATCTCATCCTCAACACTAGAAAATGAGCTTACAAAATCCATAAAAATCAAAAACTAGACACCAACAATAGCACTTCTAACAAAAACAACACAAAATTCATAATCCTCCCTCTAACAATCTTTCTCCTAAATTTGAAAAGAAAATAGTTATTCCTAATACTAGGATCTTTACCACCACGTCCAAGACAATCGAGGATATAATTCGGAAGAAAAATGAATTCAACACTAATTCAAATGCCAGTATTTATCAAATAAATTGTTTACAATGTGAAAATGTGTG
Source organism: Acanthosepion lycidas (assembly GCA_963932145.1). Classification (NCBI taxonomy): domain Eukaryota; kingdom Metazoa; phylum Mollusca; class Cephalopoda; order Sepiida; family Sepiidae; genus Acanthosepion; species Acanthosepion lycidas. The sequence continues at coordinate 53,947,326 of OZ010590.1, forward strand.
TGTAGGGGAGACATTACGAGATCTAAAATACCGTATCTACGAGCACAGAAGATATTTACTTTTAGACTACCATTCAAACTCTCTTGTAAAACAAAACTGGCCATAACCTTGTCTTTACTAATCCCACCCTAATTCAAAAAAGAACTTTAAGGAGAAAATACTTTGAGATCATAATAATAACAATATTACTAACTATAAACAAACGTCAAAAACATTATTTTACATCGCCAAACTTCATTGAATCCCTTCTTAAAGAAACTAACGTATGTTTATAAAAACAAACGGTTTGTACGTAAAGCCATTGACAAATCAACATATGAATAACCAGCAAGTATAATTTTCGGGTAGACTTGGAGTACGTTACTTGAATATTCGGATGGACCCGTCATCTCCGATTGAATTTGGAACGCCGCAAATTATATTAACGCTGGTTTAAGATAGTCGAATGCACGCGATACATGATCGACCAATGAAAATCAAACAACGCAAAAGTAAAAATACAAGGATTTCCTACTTTTTCTCCATATCTCAGTCTCTGTCGAAGCTTGAATAAAAGTGAAACATCTGAGATTGATAAACGTTTCCTATTTGTTTTTCTCATCATTCTGTCGGATTATGTTTCATATTTGATCTATATTTGATCCTAACACACACACACACACACACACACACATATATATATATATATATATATATATGTACAGAGGGTGGCAATAAATACACTATACAGTTATTTACTATAAAAAAGGAAAGCATCGGAGCAAGTGACTTACAGTTCAAACAGTATCGTTATTTACTATTGTTTACCATAGCATTTTATTGTTATTAACCAGAATTAACCAAAACCACTTTAATAATAAATTTCTGGGCTGTTAATTAATGGCTTTGTCTTAATTGTTATTGTAATTGTATAGGGACTTTATTGCTACCCTATATATATATATATATATATATATATATATATATATATATATATATATATTAAATATTTAAATATTCATGGAAACCTACCGGACACTATTCGTAACATACTTGTTGGCAACACTAATATAATAGCATCATCTACATGCAAGAAAACGCTAAAAATAATGGAAGCCTTATTAATAAAAAAAAAAAAAAAAAACAACACTTAATAATATAAACTATGAACATGGACACGATATCTTGACCGTGTTTTGAAAAAATGAAAACATTTTATAAAACATACATGCAACAAACTATTTCTTATTTATCAGTTAAAATATTTAATCCTTGAAAATGGCTAAATGTATAGCCGAAAGCGCTCGGATAAAAAGAACATTCAGATAGTTTTTATATAATTTATGATCAGAAAAGAAAAATAAATTAATTAGATCGTATGAGAAATTGTATAAAAAACTAAATAGAAGCAGCTTGTCTGTCGTATTCAATGAAATGTGCATATATATATATATATATATATATATATATATATATATATATATACAGTGTAACCCGGATATAAGAGAGTTGTCGGGAGCGGAGAAGAAGTATCTTATATCCGGGTTTCTCTTATATCCGGGTTTGGTCTATTTTGTTTAGGTAAGTATGGGAATAATTTGGGACCAGAGAAAATCTCTCTTACATCCGGGTTTCTCTTATATCAGAGTCTCTTATATCCGGGTTACACTATATATATATATATATATATATATATATATATATATATATATATATATTCCATGGATAAATATGGACGTACAGGGAATAATAGTTTGTGACTACCGTTGAAATTTTATTTGTTCCACTCTTTTCATTGCACAGGGTGTTGGGAAATCTACTGTGCATTATTCAATGTTTTTTCACTGCAATATGGTTTTAACTATGTGTATTTCTTGTTTGAAACGTATTTCGAGAAGGTGTTAATAATGTCTCTTAATAAAAAATATAAGTGCATAGTATTTTTCAGAACACCCTGCACTTCATAACACACACCCCACATAAACAACACTCATATACAGACATATATACCGGTACAAATATATACACAAATCCTTGTATACGACACCACATCTGTGGAAATATTTAGATGCGTTTAATACGGCATAGATGGATAAGAACACACACACACACACACAAACGACTCAGCGCGGGGAATAGTGACACCTAGATTAGCGTATGAGTTGTGGTGTCCTCTTTGACTGCATCTCCGCTTGTACTGATTTGGTCACTGGTCACGTGACTTTCCGCTAAGGAATCGCGCCAAATCAAATGTCACGTGGTTAAGGCAAATACCAGAAACAAAAACGGGAAGCATTTTGAACTTTTGTTTTTGCACAAGTTAGTTTCTTGTTGCCATTCACGCCCTTCTGGACACCCAAACCCACCCCCACCGCCACCTCACAGCCACACGCATAAAAGAGCACGCAAGCGCACACTAAAATATAACCTTAGCTACTTAGCTATGATATATAGCTACATTCACATTACCTATATATATATATATATATATATATATATATATATATATATATATATATATATATATATGTATGTATGTATGTATGTATATATATACATATGTATGTGTATATATATATATATATATATGTATGTGTATATATATATATATATTTATATGTATGTGTATATATATATATATATATATATATATATATATATATATATATATATATATATATATATATATAAAGCATTTATGGATTTATTTTATAATCCGTCATTTTTATTACTTCGGACATTATTCTAGTGGATACTCTTATTTGAAATAGATCTTCCATTTTTAAAAAAGTGTATATTACGTGAAGACCCGTAATGGGGTAATGGAATCGGATTGGGGAGTTGCGGAGCAAAGTTCGAATTCCAGTCATTCGCTTAGATTCTAACAGGAATCCATCTCTTCTTCAAGCTAGGGATAAATAGCAGCGCAGACTGTGTCCTATATTCATGGGTTGGGAACGGTCTAAGTGAAGGACAACTCTGAATTCAAAGCCTACGGAGGGTCATTTTGGGACTTTGTGCCATACTGTGCACCTATATACTCTGTATTCGTCTCTTCCAAAAAGTTCTTTACAAGCCTTCACCACTATAATCAAATGAAATGTGCGTGTCGTCTGGCTGTTGGTTCTGAACTAAACTGCTTGACCCTCATGCGTCGAAAACGACGGGAGAGTCCAGTATATTACGTGTATCGACTTGCGCAATTTGAGAAATCTTAATCAAGAAAATGTGCTCTCCGACAGGGATCGAACTCACGTCCTTCTTTCTAGAAAAACCTACCTTGTGATTGGGCGTGTTTTAGTACTCGGTGGCAGAGGTGTTGTAGTTCAGCAAGGCCGTGTTTACCCTTTTAAGAAAAGCACACTACCTCATTCAGATATTTTATCCTTAACGATCCTATCCGTTCAGTTTCGTATCCGAAACGTAAACAAAGCAATTTTTAAAGAATTATTGGATTTATTTTTAATCCGATATTTTTATTACTTCAACAGATTTTATAGTATATACTCGTATTTGAAAAAAAAAAGTGATATTCTTATTTTTACTTTTTTGAAAAAGTGTGTGCATTACGTCTTTCAGCCTGCATATTCGAGAAATCATCAAAAAGAAAATATGGTTTCCGGTCGAATGGTTAGAACGTTCGCTTTCTGACCATGAGACACGGGTCGAATCTCACCATGGTCGAATATGTCAAGAAGGAGACTACCGGATATTATCGGTCTGGAGGGTGGACGATCCTAGCGTGTGGCACCTTTGGAAAGTGCCTGAAAACCAGACCACGGGTTGACCCAAGCCATGTGAGTGAAATTGGGTAGACGGAACACTTGGGGCAGTCGATAGTTGTGCTAGCACGAAGTCACAAGTCATCGTGACCGAAGGTTTGAGCGTACTGGTATTGTTCAGATTGTTGATCAGGCTAGATAACACGCTCTCTCTCAGAAACTGTAATGTAGATAGGTTTAAAAAAACTTGTATCAATATGGTGATTTTCTTTCGTCTTTCAATGATAATTAATGATATTAAGCTTACCAGACGATATGAAAGGAATTTGTGTGAAATAAATAGAAAAAAACTTGTCTATATTATTTAATGAAAAATGCATCAATGAAAAAATGCTGCCTAAATACACACAATATATATGTACCTATATATATATATATATATATATATATATATATATGTAGAATGTGTTCTTCGTGGTCAGGCGTACGATCTCGGTCTTGTTAGATCCGTTGTTTGCGGTGCCAATGATCCTGGCTTAAGCAACGCGACGATAAACAGCGGCAAATGTTGGATAGCTATGCTGCCTTCGGTCTGTAAACTCAATTTGATACAGTCGTGTAGCCTCGCGTCCATTGCCATTCGCGCGGCGGTATGTAAAAATCATATCTGCCTACTCACGATATGAATATCATGCCTTTGTTAAATGGAACACTTCTCAGTTAACTCACTACTACACACGTTAAACGTTGAAGGGAGAAACAGCCACAAATGTACACGAACGGCAAATGTAACATAGTCTCCACAGAAACACAAAGCTATCTATTGTATATTTTGTGAGGAACCCGCCCCAATGTTTGTAAAAGTATTTTTGAAACACCCTATATATATATATATATATATATATATATATATATATATATATATATATATATAACGTAATTTCATTGTTTCTTTGTATCTAATTACATCATTTATATATATATATATATATATATATATATATATATATTTATGATTAGTTATTTAAAAATTATAACATAAATATGCTATAAAATCACTCAACATCATCACTTGATAAGACACCGGAAGTGTTGAAACAAAATGGCTATTTTTGTAGTGATTTTATAGCATATTTATGTTATAATTTTTAAATAAATAATTATATCTGCTCTACTATGTATTGAGCACTCTTTTACGAATAGTAATTTTTGGTTATTGGAATTTATTCAGTATACACCAATCCTATACTTGGTGTATATATATATATATATATATATATATATATATATATATATATCAGGAAGCTGAAAACCAAAGAGAAAACCTTGCTAGTAGAATTGTATATAGTAAAAAAGCGAGTGGAATTTCAATCTATGGTGATTTTCTAAGCCTAAAAGTAACACCAGGCCGAAATAATGGGACCCCCTCAAAAGGATGGAATTCACTAACCAGTCGTTAATGCCCCAACAAGGCAAGCTTGTTGACCATTACACCACGTCATCTTGTGCATGGATGAGAAACTACAAAATATAGAATTTAAGAACAGCTCATCCGGGAAGCGACTGAGGGTATTCCCGTATATAAATATCGATGCACCTGTGTTCCATATTTTAGTCTCTGTGGCTAACATTGGCGGGAACAGGATTAACCGGTCTTTATCTGAATTAACTATTTTTGCGAAATTTATTTACACATCAAGAAGTTCGAAAAAATATCGAATTTGGTAAAGACCGAAATGACACGATAAAATGAGATCACTCGCCCGTATTACACTTCGAATAATAATAATTCCTTAAATTCAAAAATTTTATCAAGAGCGGGTGCGCGCGCGCGCACACACACACATCTATATATATATATATTTATATACACTTTTCATTGAATACGACAAAGTGGTGCTTCGAATTAGTTTTTTTATACAATTTCTCATGTGATCTTATATATTTTTTCTTTTCTAAGGATAAATAATATAAAAACGGTCCAATTGTTCTTTCTTTCCCAGTGCTTTCGGCTAAACATTTAGCCATTTTCAAGGTTAAAATATATTAACTGTTAACAAGAAATAGATTGCTGTATATATGTGTTTATATAATGTTTTCATTTTCAAAACATGGTCAAGATATTGTGTCCATGTTCATAGTTGATATTATTGAGTGATGTTTTTTTTTTTCTTTTTATTCGTAACACAAACATAGTAGTATCATCTGCATGCAAAGAAAGGCTAAAAATAATGGAAGAAAAACAAAAAATGATGGCTTAAGGTGACCAAATTGTTAATGACATGCTTCAGCTATATGTGTTGTTTCCTTGATTTTAATATATATATATATATATATATATATATATATATATATATATATATATGATTTGTGTATTTTGGAAGCAATCCTTCTTTCATGCACACTCCATTGAATATGAAAGAAAATATGCTTTTATTTTTTTATTTATTTTTTTTTTTACAATTTCTCATGTGATCTTATAATTTTTTTCAGGTGATAAATAATATGAAAACTGTCTAATTGTTCTTTCTTTTCAAGCGCTTTCGGCTATACATTTCGGCATTTTCAAGGTTGAGGTATATTAATTGTTAACAAAAAAATAGATTGTTGTATGTATGTATTTATATAATGTTTTCATTTTCAAAACAATTTATCCCCTGAAAAAAAAAATTATAAGATCACATGAGAAATTGTATAAAATACTAAATCACCTTGTCTGGTGCATTCAATGAAACGGGCATGAAAAGGATTGCTGCCTAAATACACACACACACACACACACACACACACACATATATATATATATATATATATATATATATATGAGTCTCTGTTGAGTGATATGCATATAACCCTTACCATGGTTTCTGCTCTCATCTCTAACATTGATTCCCACAAAGGATGTTGAACCGATGGCATCCCTGTAATAGACATTAAGAAGTGTTCTCTCGAACTAGCTCCTGTTCTCTCTAAACTCCATAATAAATACCACGCTGCCTCCTGTTGTCCTGCCTGCTGGAAATCATCGTCTGTTGTTCCGGTTTCTAAGAACTCTGATGAACCGTCAGACACTTCCAAACATCGGCCTCTTTTTGGGAAACTCTCAGAGGCCCTAATCAATTCAGAATTTGTTCACCACAGCCTTTTCTTAGACAGGCTTTCGTTTCGTTAATTGCTGATGCGCTAAGGATAATTGCGGGAACAGTCTATCATGCTCTAGATAAAAACAGTGAAACCCTGGCGGTAGCATTGGACATCTGGAAAACGTTTAACAGGGTCTAGCATTCAGGTCTTCTCCACAAACTCAAAAGTTACGATATCTCCGGGCACACTTTTGAAATGATCCAGTCGTTCCTATTAAATCGTGAAATGAAAGTTTCCCTGGACGGACACTCATCTACATCCTTTCGTATTAACGCGGATGACCACAGGGCTCCATCCTTGGTCCTACACTGTTTTTAATCTTCATTAACGACATTCCTGATAACACCAGCTCTCAACTTGGCATCTATGCTGACAACACTACCATTTACTCTTGTCGATATAGTAAGGCTGATCAGTACGACAAAGTTAAAATGGCAGCCGATATCCAAAACGACCTCAAGAACGTCTTTAACTTGAGCAAAAGATGGCTTGTCAATTTTAATGCCTCCAAAACTAAACTTCTCTTCATTAATCATCTGAAAGACCCCTCTGTCTTCCATCAGCATGGCTGATGCTATCCTCCAAGAACTTGACTCACTGCACCTTCTTGGGCTAACGTTCTCAGCTGACATGAAAGCCTATATTGAATCCATTGCTAGATCAGCTGTTAAGAAAATCATTTCACTGTGTCGGGCGAGACAGTTTTTCTCTCTGGAATCCATCTTGCATATCTATAAGTCTACCATTCGTCTATACTTAGGATATTGCTACGATATATGATCCAGTGCCACTGCTATTTGCCTGGAGCACATTGATAAAATCCAAAGAAAAATCAGCAATATTACTGGTCCTGATCCGGCAGCTCGGCTTTAGTCACTTTCTCACCGCCTTAAGGTTGCCTCTCTTCCCTTTTTTTATAACTAATTTCATGGTAATTGTTCGGATGAGCTCTTCGCTATGGTACTTAGGCTGTATCAATTTAAGCGCATACCAGACTGGCGGCGAGATCTCATCAATTTAGAGTTGAGCTAGCAAGATGTTGCAGTAACTTGTATGCTGACAGTTTCTTTTCTCGCACTTCTCGATTGTGGAACTCCCTTCTGGCTCATGCTTTCCAGCCAATTTTAATCTGCAAAAATTTAAATGCAGTATCAGTCACTATCTACTGTCCTCCTGATTGCTCTTTGCTCTTTCCCCTCTTTGCTCATGCTTCTGTTCCTAATTCCTCCACACCCTGTGACCCCTTGCGTGCTATTTGCTACACTTCCTTGGTTGTGGCGATACAGATAATACACACACACACATGCACACACACACACACACATACACACACACATATACATATTTAGTAATTGATGGCTAGCCGCTCGTAAACCGAGTATGCCTGTCTGCTAGCCAATTCCTATGCAGACATCTGTTCAGGCACATATGTGTTTGTTCAACACCCATAGAGCACATCTGTGGTTTATACTGTAAATATGCTTAGCGGACCTTAGTTAAAGTTTGTATGAGAGAGAGCATTGTCCGTCGTGATTAACAGTCAAAACAAGGCCAGTTCAACCCTTGACCGCTCTCAAATAGTTCCGAATACCCAATTTAATGCACAAGGTTTGGGTCAACTCGCAGCAGGTTTTTCAGACACTTCCCAAATCTGCTGCACGCTGAGATCACCTTTTGATGTCATCAAGAAGTCACCACCCTGACAAATCGATTATAGTGATATTCGAATTCGGGTCCCATAATCAAACCTTCTACCCACTCGGCCATATATACAGGGTATATCACAAATATTTTTGCAAACATGACGGGAGGGTTCCCCATACCGCAAGTCCTTCGTTTTAGAGTTATTAAGTTTATGGTAGACGCTGTTAAATGCAATTCAAGAATACTTTTACAAACTTTGGTGACGGGTTTCTCACACCAAAATAAGGTCCGTGTAAACATATGTCCAAGAGGCCATCGTTGTACGTCCTCAACACAGCAATTCGTAACGAAAGTTCAAAATATTCTCCGCTTGCTTCTACACACGCATGCATACGTCGGATCATTGACTGGTGGAACCTTTCAAATACGTGAACACGATGTTTTGCAGGCCCACATTATACATTGATGAAGCGTCTCTGCATTATTAATGTCTGCTGCATAAATCAATTGTTTTAGGTGGCCCTACAGATATAAATCCAGACGTCGGGGTAACGATCCTACCCTGCCTATCTATCTTTCATGGTAGATGTTAGCCAGTACATTGCAAACAATGTAACTAACATGTGCTGGAGTCCAGTCATGCATGAACAGCATGTGTCTTCGTATTAGCAAGGGGACATTTTCTGGCAGGTCTGGAAGGCTGTTCGTAATAAATTCCCAATAGACGTCTCCTGTAAGACGTTCTGAGAGAACAATTCCAGTCCACACATTAATCGTAAACTGATATTGGTGTCTAACTTGTATTATACATGGAGAATCAAATCCGTACATAAATATTGGTTGTCTAAATTTGTTATTCCATCTCTTCCAAATGTTGCTTCATCCGTAAACAAGACTGGAGAGACAAACAACAGATCGGCAGTTTGTGCAGTAAAACATCGGCAACAGTTCTCCTGTGATGAGTGATCAGAGGGCGAAAGACCCTGCACATGTTGCAAATGATACGGTTACGCATCTGCTCTTGAAGTACCCTGCATGTAGTACTATGAGATGTGCAAGATGGTAGGCCTAATTGAAGTGTGTTGATACCTAGATCATCACCGACAGCCTATAGAATATGTTCTTCGTGGACAGGTGTACGAGCGGATCATTCCTCGATTAATAGTTTATGGTGCCAATGATCCTACCTCAGCAACGCGACGATAAACAGCGGCCAAGGTTGGATGACTCGGCTGCCTTCGGTCTGGAAACGCAATTTGGTACAGCGGGGTAGCCTCGTGTCATTACCATTCACGTGGCCGTATGTAAAAATCCTATCTGCCTACTCACGACATGAATATCATGCCTTTGTTAAACGGAACACTTCTCAGTTAATTCATTACTACACGCAATTTATTGGCGATTAAAAACAGCTCTTTTCCGTGGCCTAATAGTTATTTTTTTAAGCAATTCACCCCAAGTAAGGCAGGAGTGACACTAGCATGAGAAGAGTTTATATAGGATTGAGAACAAGAGTAAAGAGGCGTGTTTGAGGAAAGGATACAGAGAAGGATGGGAACAAGATCAAGGTATCAGAAGATGTCGATCGACATTACACTTGAATATTTGAAGATTATAGTGTTGTAAGTTTTGGGTACTCTGGTGTACTAGTGAGAAAGCCAAAAGGAGCTGACTCATTTTATAATTCACCAATAGAAGGGTTAACCAATCAGAAGGCTCAAAATATTCAATGCGACGTGTATAAAGGCAGCCATGTTTTTCCCGAATATTCACTGCCAGCCTTTGATATCGAAGACTGAAGAATTATGGAACAGCTGCTGGTGGTATTGGCGATATAGTCAGATTCAGTAGAGTGTCTGACTCGTGAGTGTTAATCTTTAATGTTGTTTCATTAAACAGATTACGTACTGCGCTGTATTCTATATTCATAGACTATGGTGAACATGGTCAACATATAGTTATCAGGTAATCAAGCAAAAAGAAGGGAGTTCCACAGACGGGAAGTGCGGCAGAAGAAGTTGTTTGAGTAGAAGAGACGGTTACATTTGTCCGTTTCGACAATGAAAGGGTGGGACCGAGATGTCACCCTAGTAGCTCGCTTAAATTCATACTGTCTGGGAACCAAGAAAAGTAGTTCGTCAGAACAGTTGCCGTGAAAATACTTATAGAAGAGACAGAAGGAAGCCACGGCACGTCTGTGAGAAAGAGACTGTAGACGAGATGCCAGATCAGGACATATTGGCTTATTTTCTTCTTACTCTTGAGTACTGAGTTCGATCCTTGCAGGACGCTCTGTACTCTCGGCCTTGTGTTACATCTAAACTACGCTTAGTAAATTACTATTTTAAATCAAATTAGTTTTAGTCCAGGGATTATTTTTATCTCATGACCAAATGGATACTAAGTTTGCTATTGTATCGAATAAAATATTTAAAAAATTTTAAACGAAAGAAAAATGACATTCTGAGTATATATATATATATATATATATATATATATATATATATATATATATATATATATATATTTTGCTCTACTTAGCGCATTGATCACTCTTTGAGTTAACTTATTACTCGCTGTTTTTTTTCTTTGTACCAGAAATGTAAGGTACCGGATTTCTTTCTTTCGCCCTTTTCGAAGATTTCTGGTTCTTTTTTTTTTGCCAAATTTTTTTCCACGGATGCCAATCTGTTTGAAAATTCTGCTATCCAGGTTTTTCACCTATCGAGTTTACATAGATTTGCATTATATATATATATATATATATATATATATATATATATATATATATATATATATATATGCATGTGTGTGTGTAGAAAAACTTCGTAAGAAACAAAGAAAACAAAGAGTACAGAATTGTTCCGTGATATCTGTCCTCCTATATCGCAATTAATGCTTCACAATCTTCTCAAAGATGAAGAAGTCACTTGAAGCAACGGAAATGTGGTTTTACAGGTGGATGCTGAGGATACGATGGACCGAACATGTGAGCAACAACGAGGTTTTGGAGAGAATGAAAACTTGGCATCAGGAAGAGAGCTGAAATTTTTGGAGCACATAATGAGGAAGGACTGCTTGGAAATTCTGATACTCACAGGACAGACTGAGGACAAAAGGGACAGAGGAAAGAGTCATAATCACCTATGTCCTGAGGGGACACGGCACATAAAGAAGTTCCATAAGCTGGCAGTATTTCTTATGACTATATAATATTTAGTGGACATGCTCTTTTTTTGTTCTTCCAAACAGTATATTTTTGTTTACTGGTATGAGATTTTAGAGTGTCTTCAATGAAGTAATTGTTTATTTCCTTTCGTGAAGACTCGAAAAACCCAGGCCGGTTGATGAAAATATGCTGTTTAAAAAACAGTGACGTCTAGTTAAACACGCGTATCTATTAAATATAGTGTATATAGAAATAAAGAAAGAAAAATATATAATTATTAGAAAAAGTTAAAAATTGCTCACTTATTTTATTTATATATGTACTCAGCGTTTTAAGGACGTTTTAAGATCCAGTTTTCGGTAAATTTGTTGGTGAACTTATTTATATATACTAATTATTTGAAATGAAAAAAAAATGACATATGTATTTGAATTTCTATGAGATGATTTTAAAATAACGAAACTAAATAGATATATTCTTGATACAATCTAAAGAAGTATCTGCAATGTTATTGATCCTGACCTAGCATCTCGGATTCAGCCGTTTTCCCACTGCTGTAATGTGACTTCCCTGTGCCTTTTTTATGAGTAATTTCATTGCAATTTTTATGGTGAACTTTCCTCTATAGCGCCTAAACTGAATTTAATCGCAGTACCAAATTGGCGGCAAGGTCTCATCATTTTAGGGTTAAAATGGCGAAATGTAACCATGTTCCATTTTCTTTTATCGCACTGGTCGCTAGTCGAACTCGCTTCAGTACTCTTTGTTTTCTCTGTTCCTTTTTTTCTACACACTAACTGACAGACAGACAGACAGACAGACACATACATATATATATATATATATATATATATATATATATATATATATATATATATATTATTATTATATGTAGTCAACTTTTATCTTCAAAAATTTAAATGCAATCGTTATGTTTTGTCTTCATAATTCTTGTTCTTTTATCGTCCTCTCTCCTTAAAAATATTTATTCTCATATTCTCTAACACTCAGTAACCCCTTGCGTATTAGGGGCTTCATTGACTTGCTTGTTGTGAAATGATACACACACGCCCGCGCGCGCGCACACACACACACACACACACACATATATATATATATATATATATATATATACATATATATATATATATATATATATATATAAATAAAATTGAGAAAAGATGAGATCAACGACCTCATTCCTTCCCCTTTCTCTGGTTTTATTAACCATTAAGCAAACGAAGATTTTTCCACCAGTCCAAGAAGAATTTGGTTTACTATCACACACAAAAGTCAATGGTTAAGCATACGAAAAAAATTAATTCCTCTAAATAATATGTGGAATAACCATTCTTCGCCAGATGAAGGTCACAAGACCCGAAACTGGTGTAGGAAAAAATGTAGAAAGCAAATCACATTATATCCAAAAACGTTTGCAGCTTGTCTTTTCTCTTTAAATATGCACCTCTCTAGTTGGAACAACTATAATCTCTCCCTTATATTTAGAGAGAGCCGGCTTTCCCTAACGATCCGTTTAGGTGAAAACTGGGTAGGTTTGTCTGGCTCACTAGCTTTGTTTATCTATCTATCTATCTATCTATCTATCTATATATATATATATATATATATATATATATGTATAAACTGTAAACACCTTTTCTGTAATGTTAAATATCAAAATGCTTTACTCTCGCAAATGGCTTGGAGGAAAGATTATTATTAATTCTTTTCTGAGGAACTCTTACAGACTGAGAAACAAAGTGTACAGAAGAAAAGTCACATTGTTCAATATATATATATATATATATATATATATATATATATATATATGCGTGTGTGTGTATATGTGTGTGTATGTAGGTGTGTGTAAAAATGTTGTACAATGTAGCAAAGATGGAAAAACAGAATGTGTAAAAAGGAAGAATGACTTGTAAACCACGCATCCTATTCATATGTATATGCAAAATTAATAGCCTTGTAAATACGCATAAACTTTCACTTAAAAATGATTAGTTGTGTCCGGGCCAAGTTCGCTTTCATGGGACGACATTTTATCATTTCGCATTTCTGAACATTCTCTTCCAAAGTTGTAGCAATTATTATTATCTGTGACCACAGGGCTTTAAGTTAGAAGCTTGTGACAAGGACTGGGTTGGGTGAATATTGAGTTAAGGGCGTTGAATAATAAGTCAGCTACCTTAAATGTCCCCCAAATGATTTAGCGACATCAGGAAGAAGTTAAATCGGTGCTTAGCATTATAGTGAAAAATTAACGATGATAAGGTACAGAGGGAAAAAAAAAAGCCTGGACGGATTTTGTATTGTCCGGATAAAAACCTTAAATAAAATTTGTGTTACACAAATTTTATTTAATATTTCATTAAAAGAAATAATAGTTTTTTCGACACAGTTTAATTTTCTGGTTCCCATGAATCACCAGTTTATAAAATTGATTTATTGTATAAAAAAATTCAATTTTGGCACGAGACCTAAAGCGGGAATGGTCGTCACTTGCTATTTTATATCTAGCTAATCTGATTCATGACACATACATTCGTTACAATTTGCACACACAACACAAAAAGCCATCGATCGTCACTCAATCCTGCATATGCGAAAATACCTGATATTCTCAGGTAACCTACCAAAAACACGTTATGACAGAAAAATTTCATGATCATAAAATCCTATATAAAAATCTATAAATGATGTACAATGAGCGGGGAGGGGATGAACAATAAAAAACAAAATAAAAATAACAAAAACAAAATAAAGATAACTGATTTGGGTCCGCTCGACCCTCAAAAAAGAGGCCGCTGTATTCTGCCTTTAGACAAAATCAAGAGATTCTCTCGATAAGCGAGAGGGAAAGGAACGGGGAGAGAAGAATGCTGACCCAGTTGAGATGAAAATGGGGTGGGGGGGAGGAGTAACTTCGATCATAACCAAAGATGCAATCGAGAACATGCCGGGAACTACACTTACTCGCATTAATTAGGAACACAAAAAGTGGTTTAACCTAACTGGAGTGAGCTCCATAGGAAACCACGCCCATGAGACCTAGGTGGATCTAAAAAAGAAAATCAAGGCTAGCTCCGTTCACACAAACCAAGCTCGCCTGTCACCCACGTTTAGCTGAAATCTGTCGAAAGCAACTGTTTTCTATCAGTTCTAAACTTTATTTTGAGCTGCTGTTCAAAATATCGGATCAGATCCTAATTAGAATGATGGTTGCCTCGCAAGACTTTATCCTGTCGCGTTGTCCAAATCATCATTCGGCTGTCACCAGCAGTAATAGAAACACCATCGGTTTCACCCTAGAATACGGGGGCGACACATTGTTACAAGTGTATACACGATTAATGACAGATAGTTTGGCAATCGGCTCAAACAGCCTTGAAATCTTTAATGGAAGTTGTGTTGGTATGCCTTGTTAAAATATTTACTCTAGAAATCAATTTTTATCAAACGTGAGTCTGTAAATAAATATTTGGTTGTGTCTATAGTTGTGTCTCTTGTCAAACCTTGGTCGAATCTATACTTTAGTCTATAGGTAAACATTGTTTTAATTGGCCGAGTCGTTACCTGATTTTATAGGTAAATATTGGTCGAGTCTATACTTGAGACTGTATGCAAATATTAGTTGGGTCCGTAGGCGAGTATCACGGCAAACATTGGTCAAGTCTGTGCTTGAGGCTCTAGGTAAACTTTGGTCGTATCTATACTTGAGTTTTTAGGCAAAAAAATGCTCGAGTCTAGAGGTAAACATTAGTCATGCTTATACTTAAGTCTATAAATAAAAATTTGTTGAGACTGTATTTCAGTCGAAAGACAAATATTGGTCACTTACCAAGCCTGCACTTGTAGGTGGACTTAGCACTCTGCATGGGTTGCACGGAATATTTTGGGATCTTCCAACCAGATAATTAAGTATATATATATATATATATATATATATATATATATATATATATATATATATATATATATATATATATATGGTGTATCAAAAATGTTTTTGCAGACTTTGTGGCGGTTTCCTTGCACTTAAGCACAAAGGTTCATATAAACGTATGTCCGAAAAAAATTTTTAAAGAAAGTTTACGCTAGATGGCGCTGTGTTGCTATGCAGGCTAGGGTGCATTTGTAGCTACTCTGTTTTCAACGTTTAACTTCTGTATTTGTGAGTTAACTGAGAATTGTTCCGTTTAAAAAAGGCAGGATATTCATATCGTGTGTAAGCAGAAATGATTTTTGCATATGACCGCGCGAATGTTAATGGACACGCGGCTGTACGGTTGTATCAAATTGCGTTTCAAGACCGAAGGCAGCCGAGTCATCCAACCTTTGCAGCTGTTTATCGTGTTGCTGAGACAGGATCCTTGGCACCACAAATTATGGATCGATGAAGACCGAAATCCGCTCCCGAAGAATACATTGTAGAGGCTCACCACGAAAGAATTTTTCCGATGTTTTATTGCACAAACTGCCGAATTGTTTGTCTCTTCAGCCTTGTTTACGGATGAGGCAACATTTAGGAGAGATGGAATAACAAGATTACGTAACCAGCATTTGTGTGCGAGTCGGAATCCTCATGGTACAATGCAGGCTAGACACCAACATCAGTTTACGATTAGTGTGTGGACTGGAATTGTAGGTGACTGGTAGTTCCATATTTTCTCCCAACATGTCTTACAGGAGCTGTCTATCGGGAATTTATTTCGAATACACTTCTAGACCTGATAGAAAATGTCACCCTGCTAATACGAAGATGCATGTAGTTCTTGAATGATATGGTTAAAGCACATTGTTCGCGATGCACTGGCTGGCATCTTCAATGAAAGATGAATAGGTAGGGAAGGATCGGTTCCATGGTTTGCACGGTATCCCGATCTCAATCCTTTAGAATTTTATACGTTAGGCCCCTAAAACAATTGGTTCATGCAGCAGACATTAATAATGCAGAGACGCTTCATCAACGTGTCATGGAAACAGACTGAAAAACCAATTGACATCGTGTAGGAGTATCTGAAAGAGTTCACCAGTCAATGATCCTATGGGCGCATGCGTGTGTAGAAGCAAGTGGACGACATTTTGGATATTTGTTGAGTTGCCGTGTTGAGGCACAACGATGATCTTTTGGATATATGTTTTTCTGGACATTTTACCTCGTTTTGGTGTCAGGAAAGTGCCCCGAAAGTTTGTAAATGTATTTTTGATTGGACCTTGGATTGTACAATTAACGCCTCAAAAACGATGGATTTACGGATTATGTTTATGTGTATTATTGTCCTTGTTTTGATTTAGTTTTCTCGCATTTGCAAAACTAAAACGGGTGTGGACGAGACTAAGGTGAATGCGACCAGGCAGCTGATATCGATCCCGAAAGAGGACATTTCTGATTGTTTTGAATAGAAGGATGAACGCTGCGTTAGGTTTTCGAGTTTTTAACGGGATTACTTTTGAAAAGGTGTTACATTGTTGGTTATTTGTTTTCTTTAATCTTCAGCGGCTGAATACTAACCGGACAGAACTCGAATGTTTTGGTGTGCGTGTGCCATATAAAAAAGTCACTGTTCAGTATAGTTTTATGACGATATATATATATATATATATATATATATATATATATATATATATGACGATATATCAATAACATGTCATTTGTCTTCCTTCTGAAGATATTCATTACTACAACGATCGTCGAGTAGAGGTATTTCATGCCTGCCATGTACTGATGGCCATTTATTTCGGGAGAATCTGACACCTCCTCGTCACGTTTCATGCAATGGTAGGGATAAGTAAGTGTCAGAATCATTCATCCTTGAGCAAATACCATAATTCCAGTTACTGACTGACGCTAAGAATTATCAAAGAGAAAATGAATCTACTCAATGCCATTGAATGGTCCTTACATATGACTTGGCTTTGCAAAACAAAGTTTAGTAAAGTTAAATGACATCGAATACACCTCCTCTAATGATAGACTAATTATTCCGTAGAGGTTGAAAAACAATCTCTGGAACCAGGAAAAAGCTCCGATTTTACGATAGTGTCTTTTTTTTTTAAACTTCTGCTTTCGCCCTGAAAGAAGGATAGTTTTCCTTGTAGAGCAAATGAAGTGATGTCTCCATTTTGCCTATCTCGGCTACAGATGATTCAACAGCGGTTGAAAAACAATCTCTGGAATCAGGAAAAAGCTCTGATTTTACCATAGTGTCTTTTTTTCTGTTGTTCTCGTCCTGGAAGGACAGTTTGCCTGCGAGACCAAATGTAGTGATGTCTCTCTTTCGTCTGCCTAGGCGACAGATGATTCCGTTGTGGGTGAAATCACTTCCACATACTTTTACATATAATACGTAACAAGTAAAAACAGGTACACATGGGTACTCCACGGTAGACAGCTTTATCTTAGTGACATATTCAGTGGCATCAGGCAGAAGCAAAGTAAATGTTAAGCAAATAGTGGAAAATTAACGTTGGTAAGGTGCACCGGAAAGAGTGAATTAACTTTTGTCCTGATGCAAATTATAAATAAATTTAGTGTGTAACAAAAGTTTTATTAAACATTTCATTTGAAAAATAGCTTTGCCGATACAGTCTCATTTCGGGATTCAGGAATCATTAGATAACATGGACACTCGGTTCAAACAATATTGAATTTTTGTTTAATGAATGTTCTATTTTGAAGATTTGGAGTTCGGCTTGTGTTGGGATGTTGAATTTTTCGGCATATCAACCCTTGTTGGATTAATTAATGCCGAAATGAGTTTGTATACCAATAGAAAGGAGAATAGTAGTCACCTACCAAGAATACAAGCATGAGTTAGGGTTTGGGTTAGGGTTAGGGATTACAAGCATGGGTAGTGTTAGTTTTGGAGATAAGGTTAACCCTAATTCTAACCCTATCCCAATGGAAAGGAGAATAGTAGTCACCTACCAAGAGTGCATGGATAGGTTAGGGTTAGGTATAGGGTTAGGTTTAATCCTACCCCTAACCCTATGCCGATCAAAAGGAGAATAGTAGTCACGTACTAAGAGTGCAATCATCCACTTACTACTTATGCGTTTTGGTGTGTTCTAGGCAAAACAATCAAACGCATGGTCTCACACACACACATATAAATATGTACACACACACACACACACACATATATATATATATATATATATATATATATATATATATATATATATCACTATGGGATCACTAGACTCTGCAGAGTCTTCTGACTTGGTTGGTCTTTTAATATTGTACAACCTAACGGCACACCGCGAGATTGATATCCAGGACATCGGACTGTATAGAGATGACGGGCTCATGGTGGTGAGGAGTTCCACTAGGTTTAAGATAGAGAAGATCCGTAAAATTATGTTTAGTGAATTTAAAAATCTAAACTTAAAGATAACAGTCTCTTCTAAATTGAAAAAGGTAAACTTCCTCGACGTAACCCTAGACTTACCGAGCAACACGTACCAACCTTATAGAAAACCTAATGCTAACCCCTTATATATACACCCGAAGTCAAACCACCCTCCATCCACAATTAAACATATACCCTCATCAATAGAAAATAGAATTAGCAACAAAGAAATATTCCGCCAACAAAGAAATATTCCACCAACATAACGACTTCTATAACACTGCCCTAAAAAGTAGTGGTTATAAAAATGCTAACATTAAATATAGGACAATTGCAATAACCAAAAGAAAAAAAACAGGAAAAGAAACATCATTTGGTATACACCTCCGTTCAACCAAATGGTTAGTATTAAACTAGGACAGAAGTTCTTAGCTCTAATCGATAAACACTTCCCCACCAAAAGTAGGCTTAGTAATATATTCAATAAGAACACACTAAAATTGAGTTACAGCTGCACTGAAAATCTAGAAGGTATAATAAGAAGACACAATAATAAAATCCTGAACAAACCCCCTTACCTGAATAGTTTTAATAACTCTACACTTAAATCCGATAATGATAGGGAAAAATTATGAGATTGTAGAAACCCGGTAGACTGCCCATTAGAAAATAAGTGCTGCATCAAATCTGTGGTATACCAATGCACTATATCATCCACGGAGAACCCTAACAATAATATGATATACATTGGGTCCACGAAAAATGCCTTTAAAACCAAATGGAGGCAGCCTAAATGCTCCTTCAACAACATAAACTTAAGACATCAGACCTCTCTATCTAAATATTTTTGGCACCTGAAAGAAAAAAATAGACACCTAAAGTAAAATGGAAAATCATTAACAGGACTAGAACTTGCAAAACTTGGGATGACCCATGCCCTTTGTGCCTCCATGAGAAACTACACATTATTAAGCTTCTAAACAATAAAAACCTATTAAACAACAGACAAGAATTAACGGTTTTCTGCCGACACAACCGAACTTACGCTCTGAATAACTAGCTAAAAACACGGATACAATAAAATAAATTTTAAAATCCATAGCCCATATACATAGTTTTAATACCCTACAAAAAATGATAACCCTTTATGAAGTCGTCTAATAACAAACGTTACGGCCTTTTTATATACACAAATCCCTTTCATAAAGAGATATAATAAAAGAATAAAATATAAATAAATAAATAAATCTCCGTAGACGCTCAAGCCAGACTATACGAAGACTTCCTCCGTCGTAAATTTAGCCACCCCCACCTTACCCTGACCCGGCATCTATGAAAGTAACTCTATACTGATACAAATTATTAACACCCCACCCCTGCCTATTCTAAACAATCCGCCCTTGATGTTACCATGGAAATTTTTGACTTCAATTCTGACCATACTATTAAAACTCGTAAATTTCAGAAATAAGTCATTCCCCAAAAAATTTCGCTTGAAGATGGAACAGAGCCTACTTTAACTCAAGTTAATTCAAATGTTATTTTGAAGTTTTCGACTCTTGTTTTGAAACATGAGACTTCTTATGTAGCGAGTTGGAATCATATTTTTAAATAAATAATTATATATATATATATATATATATATATATATATATATATTACGTAGTTATATATGCATTCACACTCACCAAGGTATATACATATATATTTTTTATATGTATATTTGTACACAGATATACATATACACCTGCCCACTCATATACGTATATATATATATATATATATATATATATATATATATATATATATATATATATATATAAGTACCTCTACGAAATCGCTAAAAAAAGAGCATAGTCTGATGAAAAAGACGCCAAACTTTATGAAAACAAAATTTTATCGTCTAAATGCTTATGTTTTTATGAAGAGGATAGACCAAATTTTTTTTTAATTATTTTTCAAAATTTTTTCCATCTTTTTAGAATATTCTAAATTTTGTTTTAAAAACTTTGTTTATCTTTGTTGCAAAAAGGGGTAGTAAATAACATAGATAATTTTAGCGCGTTTTTTTTGTATTTACACACATTAATTTTGAAAATCTTGTAAAAATAAAAATAATTGTCAGATGTTAATGAAAGTTTCAGAAACTATTCACAGATGATCGAAATTATTATAAATATGTTGTTTTTTATAAAAGTCATGGCAGAAATATTTTTTTTTCATTTTTATTAACACCCCATAACTAATTTTATGAAAAACTCTAGAAATTAGATCTTGCCGCCCCCTACAAATTGCAATAGTTAAAAGCACAAGGCTTTGAAGAATGCAAATCATGTATTTTTTTTTTTTTAATTGTGGCCAACGTACCTGAAATTCAGCTCTGAATTGTAACATACAAAACTCAATAAAACAGATATATTATTTAATTTCAAATGCTTTTATTTGCTTCTATTTGTTTTTATGAATATGGACAATATTTTCTGAAAGCAAAAACTTTTTCCAATGAAAATTGAATTTTTAATACAATTATTTGTTATTTCTTTTAATTATAATAGATTTTTACATTAAGTATTTAAAAATATTATAAAATTAGTTAAAAGCAGTGCCTAGCTTTCAATTGTGTCCAGATGAGACCGCCATTGTCTAGCGCTTTGAAAATTGTATCGTTTGGACCAATCCGATTAGCCAACGTCATTAAAAATGTAACTTTTATGCTTATAATAGAGCGTTAATTATAAAGTACGGAAGATCAACCAGGATACAATCTAGTTGCATTATTTGAGTTCAGCATTGTTCTCCGCTCTTAAGGCCTTTACTTTTGCGAAACACGTATGGAAAAATATAATTATATATAAAATTATAGTATTTTATGTACACTTCTGATAATAATTCATAAGGTACGTATAAATAATAGATACCTCTTTCTTATGAAATTTAATCTCACTCTTAACAGTCTTATTTTTTAATTTCTTTATATTTTCCATAAAGCATTGTAAACGTAAAGATGAAAGCTAAGTACAAAAAAAAAAAAAAAATGAAAAATTAGAGCGCTGAAAGTTTTTCTTAAAAGAAACGAGGTAAATAATTTGTTCATTTAAATCTAAATAATTTCACTTCCTTCCATCCGTAGAAAGAATTATCCTCCCGTAAGTTATCTAAACGTCATAAATCACAGCTGTCAACAGCTGTCAACAGCTGTCAACGAGGCGAAAGGTTATGACCTGCTTTGTTTTATTTTCAAATTACATTTTTTCGGCGCAGAAGCTAAGTTAAGCTTGGTTCAAAATGTTTTAAATAAACATTATAATTTCTGATTTTATTAAAATCAGTTTTGAAAAAATGATAATTGATTTTTAAAAGAATATCAATGTCAGATTTTCATCTTTTTAACAAATGATTGAAAATGATTGATTATCTGTCCTTTTTTGGTGACAAAAAAAAACAAAATTTGTAACGAACATTTCGGACGTGCTAGGAACGATTAAAAAATGTAAAAAAATACCCCAAAAATACTTTGATCTTTCCTCTTTAATAATAATATGAACATTAGACGATAAAAAATTGTTTTCGTCAAGTTCGGCGTCTTTTTCATCATGCTATCTCTGTTTGTTTACATTTTCGTGGAGGTACCTATATATATACACACACATACGCACACGCGCATATACACACACACGAACACACATGCGTACTCATTTAAACATTTTTCTGCCTATGCCTAGTTTCTTTTCTTGTTTGTTTATACGAGGTTTGTCTGAAAAAGTAACGGCACTGGTGTCAGAAACAATTGATTTCAATTCCAAACAACAATCTGGTTGGTTTCTCCTGCAAATTAATCCCTCTCGAGTCTTATGCACTTTCCCACTCCACTCTGTCACGCCCCCATCATCTCCGTCTTAACGGCCTTCTTGACGGCCCCCGCGCCTTCAAAACCAAGCCCTTGATGATTACCTTGAGCTTGGGAAAAAGAAAAAAGTCACACCGAGCAAAATCAGATGGATATCGACTATCCTCTAGTACGGAGACGTTCTTCGGCCAGAAACTACCGGATGCTCAGGCTGTTGTGAGCAGGTGCATTGTCGTGGTGAAGCAGCTACGATTTGACCTGCCACAAAAGTATGCGAAAAAATGCAACCGTTACAGAAAGGTGAAATTACAGTTATATACTCAGAAGATATCATGTTATCCCTCCTTACTCCATAGGTCACACAACACACCCAGTTCCGTTACTTTTCAGACACACCTTGTATATATATATATATATATATATATATATATATTAGTGAATAAACATTAAATCAAACGTTGATAGCACGACTTGGAGTTTCATTCAGTTTCTGCAATCTCCAGGTGCAAATATAATCTGACCATTTTTACAGTTCAATATCTGTGACTTCTACCAATCTATCACGGAAGATCTACTGATGGCAGCTATTAGTTTAGCCAAGAACTACTGCCATATATCCGACTAAGAAGTAAATATCATAAGAAAGGCACAGAAAAACCAATTTCATACCACGACGAAACTCTATGGACTAAGAAAGATAATAAAGACTTTGGCGTTTCAATTGGAGCACATGACTCTGCGGCAGCATATGAACTTGTTGGGATACTGTTACTATGAAAACTCTCTGATATAAAACAAAACAGCGGTATATACAGCGACGATGGCATAATTCTCCTTCGTAAACTGAGACCTAGACAAGCAGACCAGACAAGAAAAGACTTAATCAAATTCTTTAAGGATCATAAACTAGATATAAACACCAATACCAACGCTAAAGTGATCAATTTCCTAGACATTTACATTTGATCTGAGTAAGTACACTATGGATTTACACAAGCAGAGGTACATTGACAGAAGATCTAACAACCATAAAAGGACACTTGACAATTTACACAAATCCATACAATATAGATTATCATAAACTAGATATAAACACCAATACCAACGCTAAAGTGATCAATTTCCTAGACGTTACATTTGATCTGAGTAAGTACACTATGGATTTACACAAGCAGAGGTACATTGACAGAAGATCTAACAACCATAAAAGGACACTTGACAATTTACACAAATCCGTACAATATAGATTATCAGCCAAATCCAGTAACAAAGAAATACTCGACGATAATAAATCCAGATATAACAAAGCGCTAAATAAGCTTATAAAAAAATAAGCTTAAACAATGCAAACGTAACGTGATATGGTTCAACCCGTCGTAACACTGTAATGTCAAAACCAATGTAGGTCGAATTTTCCCGAATTTAATTAACAAACACTTCTCCAACACTAAAAAAGATTTTCAACAAAAACAACATAAGCTGCACAAAAAACATAGACAATTAAATATCTCAACATAACAAAAATATATTAAGCAAGCTCCAAAACAAAACACTAAAAAATACTACTACTAAAAGCCAATGCAACTGCCGTAAAAACGTAACCTGCCCATAAAACGGCCAGTGTACGATTGAAGGCATATCCACCAAGAGCAGCTGGAAATCGCGTTAATACTACCACAAAATGACACTGAACAATATTAAATGCACAAACTTCACATCACTTTCAAAGTATGCTTGGCGATTAAAAACAACCGCCAGAAGCCAACTATTATCTGAGAGATAATCGCGAAAGCTAAGCCATACAATGGAAAGGGAAACAAATGTAACTTATGTTTGTCGGAGAAGCTTATTATATTAAAACATTTAAATAACCCTAACTTGCTAAAGACGAGGTCTGAATTAATGTCTACATGCATACATAAAACTAAGCACCTGCTAAAACACATTGACTCTGATTAAAAGAGATTACAAAATTGATTACACGAATATTATAATATACAACAACTTTTAATGTTCTTAGAACCGATAATCAATAGCATTTCTTATATATCTATACACACATATAATCTAATATTACTTTACTCGATTTATTTATAACGTCTGTTTATATAATTTCACCCTATAAGTACTAGACTTGGTTTCAACCACATTAGTTAGATAGCACCAACCTATTAATTTTTTATTTGCACCATTATATTTCCATCCCGAATATCATTTATGCTTGATATTACTCTGATAATTTTGTCAAAAATGTGAGTTACATGATATTTGATTTACTTTTGAACCAAAATTTAAATTAAATTAAAAAAAATTAAAAAAATTTTAAATTATTTTTTTTATTTCTCCGTTTTTCGAACTGATATAAATGATTATTAGTTAATATTCCCTCTCCCTCTCTCTCTTTCTCTCTCTCTCTCACTCTTTCTCTCTCTCTATATATATATATATAGATAGATACATACATACATACATATATATATTCCGTTCTTTTGTTACCTTTTTAGCCATATTTCCCTGACGAACCGCTTAGATGAAACCTTGGTAGGTTTGTCTGGCTCTCTAGGTTTAACTAACTAACTAACTAACTAACTAACTAACTATATATATATATATATATATATATATATATATATATATATATTAGTGAATATACATAATATCCGTCGATAACAAGACTCGGAGTTTTATGCAGTTTTTGCAATCTGCAGGTGTAAATATCTTCTAACATTTATAGTGTTTGCGTTCTCAGTAAATAAACAAGTTTTAACACTGTATTTATAATAACTGTGGAAGAAATATATTTATATGTACGTAACATTTTTTTGTGCGTGTATGTATGTTTTATCATACACATACCTATATATATATATATATATATATATATATATATATATATATATAAATATCTATAAGGACCTCCAGTCGATTGTGAACTGGGGCAAGAATCGGCTGGTCAACTTCAACGCTTCTAAGACAAAACTGCTCTCTATTAATCACCACAGAGATCCTTCCCTTCCCTCCATTTGAATGTCTGACGCTCAACTTCTCGAGAGCAACTCTCTGCGGCTTCTCGGTCTCACGTTGACTGCTGACCTGAGATGGAATAAATACATTGTCAATTGCTTCGTCCACCGCAAGGAAAGTTGGCTCCCTGAGCCTCGCCAGGAAGTTTTTCTTCCTGGAGTCGATCATCCAGATCTACAAATCAACAATTCGCCCTTGCATGGAGTATTGCTGCCATAGATGGTCTGGTGCCCCTTCTGTTTGCCTCGGGGTTCTTGATAGGCTCCAGAGGCGGATATGCAATGTAGTTGGCCCTGCTCTGTCGTCTCGTCTACAGTCACTTTCTCACAGACGCACCGTCGACTCCCTCTGTCTGTTCTACAAATACTTTCATGGAAATTGCTCCGAGGAGCTGCATTCGCTGGTTCCCAGACGTCATGAGTTCAAGCGCGATACGAGGCTGGCATCCCGCTCTCACCCCTTCACTGTCGAAACTCCTAAATGTAGCCGTCTCTTCTACTCCAATAGCTTCATGTCTCGCACCTCTCGCCTGTGGAACTCCCTTCCCTATTCCTGTTTCCCTGTGAGCTATAGTCTCTAGCTATTCAAGTGTAATGTCAATCGACATCTCCAGTTACCTTGATCTATCCACTACCCTCCTATCACTCCTATCTGATCTTGCTCTAAATTTTCTGTAACCCCTTGCGTCCTAGTAGCTTCCCGACTTGCTTGGGGTGAAAAGCTTAAAAAAAAAAAAATGATAATTATTCGAAATACCTATGTTTGTAATACATATGTCGACTTGCTTTGGGAGAGTCAATGTGCTGTGGTGTCCTCACTCTAAAGAGTTAGACTCTTCCGCCTACTATAAGATTAGTCGGAGAGAAGGCTTCGGGGAACAGTGAATAGATTGAGTGCTGTTTAATATACGATATGGTTTTTGTTATTACTTAACCATTTACTTGGTCACAACACAATGCTTATTTTCCTAGAACTTGAAGGATGGCTTTTTGCAGCAAATTTCATTCCATTAACCTACAATATGGAAATTAGACATTCTTTAAAGAGAACAGGATTTGCAGGAAAATGATATTACAAAAGTAAGAGCAGGTTTCCAAAATATCAAGAGCACCAAGAAATACCGCATCGTAAATGGAAAACTTTAAAAATTAGTGGCATCCTTTAATGAGTACACTTCAGTAGTTGACTATTTGCGTACAGTATCATATAATTTAAGATTTTAAGGATGTTTTTTTTTACTAAATTCTTTTATTAACAATATTTGTATTTTGAATAATTATCATTTGTGTCATTCCTCTTTTAATTTTTACATTTTTATTGCAATATAGAATTTTGCATCTGCATAACAAATCCGAAGATCTCTGTGTGTCACGCTTTTTCAATTAAAGGGACACAACTCTCTAACTTTTAAATATCTCATCTTCTTCAAATGAGACTTGCTCATCCAGCATTGAAACTGAATCCTCAGATTTTAAATTTAGCTCTCTGTAAAATTGAAGACAAAGTGATGAACTTGGCTCAAAGAGATCTCAGCAATTTTGGTCTGCCAAATCCAAACAGAGAAACTGGACAAATCAACAGAAACATTTTGAGAGAAACAGGATACAGCATGGAAGAACTGCAGCAATGTGTTAAAAAATGAGCCCCTGTTGAACCAAGTGTAACAGCAAGCATATCAGAAGGTCTTTGATGGCATCAGCAACAACAATGGAGGAATTTTCTTCTTGGATGCACCTGGGGGGTACTGGTAAAACTTTTGTAACTAACTTTCTTTTATCTGCAGTGAGACTCCAAAGAAAAGTAGCTCTAGCAGTAGCATCATCTGGAATTGCTGCTACTCACTTGCCAGGAGAGCGTACAGAACACGGCAGCTTCAAACTTTCATTGGATTTGAACTACAATGAAACCTCTATTTGCAACATCAAAAAAAAACCCAACTTGGCTAAGCTAATGGGGGAGACAAGCTTCATTGTCTGGAATTAATGTACCATGGCACATAAACGAGTATTTGAGGCACTGGACAAAACACTCAAAAACATTAGACAGAATTCACAAATCATAGATGTATCACTGCTAATCTTTGATGATTTTAGACAAACATTGCCAGTCATAGAAAAAGGAGCTCCAGCTGATGAAATCAATGAAAAATTCTTACATCTGGAGCCATGTTCAAAGACTGAGCCTGAAAACATGAGCGTTAGAATGCCAGGAAGCAGGAAGATTTGCTGTTTTGCTGTTGCAGTCTGGCAATGGAACCATCAAAATGGAGCCAAAATGGAGATATTTCACTCCCAAATGGCGGCGGAGTTTCAATCTCAAGGACCAAAAACTTGATTAACCATTTTTATTTAAACATTAAACACCATTTCATGAACTCAAACTGGCTTTGTGAGAGGGCCATATTAGCTCTCAAGAATCAAACTGTGGATAGCATCAACTGAACACTTCACCAAGAAATTCCAAAAGAAAGCATGGAGTACTTTTCCATTGATACTGTGGTTGAACAAGAACAGGCAGTGGATTATCCAATAGAGTTCCTGAACTCATTGAATCCTCCTGGAATGCCATCGCACAAGCTGGTACTAAAAGAAAAATGTGCAAGTTATGCTATTGAGAAATCCGGATCTTCCAAAGCTTTGTAATGGAACAAGATTATTTGTCAAGAAGGTTTTTCATCATCTCTTGGAAGTAGTGATCCTTACTAGTCCAGGAAAGGAGGAAAGAATTTTAATTCCAAGAATCCCCTTAATTCCTCCAGATTTCCCTTTGGAGTTCAAAAGGCCAAAGAACCAAAAAGCATAACCTGCCTTACTATTTTATCCATAGCTAGCTAGTGGAGAGCGGATGCGTTTAAGCCTTTCCCAAGGGTAATTTTCTATTATTATTATTTTGATTAAATGAAAGCAGTTTTGTTTTGGATGCGTTAAAATCTATAAGCCATTCTTTGCCCCCAGTTAAGCACTGATTAGAGTTCCATTCCGAGAACAGTTTGTCGGACTTGAGCGAAAGTGAATGCAACAGAATACACGATCCCTACTGATAAAATAAAGCAATTACCGTATTTTTCCGTGTATAAATGCGAACTTTAGATAAGACGAGGTAAAAAATATAGAAAATTTTCGTGAATTTATTCTATACCTGCAGTATTATTTTTGCACCAACCTAATATAAGACGACTGCTTATTGATTATATAAATATGATAAGAAATGCTGATATTTACTGTATCCATAGAAATTCAAAATAAACAAAATGACAAAACTGATTCTTACATCCCTTAAAAGGAAAAACATTGTTTTCTTTACGTTCGATCACGTGATCTCTTGTGCATACTGATTCTTCTTTTTCTTCCGCCTCCTCCACCTCCTCCTCTTTCTCTCCTACGTCTAAACAGTTAAAAACAGCCTGGTGTTCTAATGGCCATTTACTTATACTTCGTCGACAATCACAAAATACCGCTAATAACAGTACGATAATGTACGATACTAGTAAATTTCATTGCTGTGAACGCTGAGCTTGCATGGATACAAGTTTATTTTATTGATATGCAATTATTCTTCGAATGGGCAATTTATTACGAAGATATGCCAGTAATATATAAGGTAGAAATGTTTTTATAACTTTTATTATCAGTTTATTTGATAGCCTACCGACAAACACCAGTCAGAATTTAAGGTTTCTTTTTTTAGAATTGTAGTATAAAACGACCCCCCCCAATTTTTAAGGGTGATTTTTGGGATTTAAAGGTCGTCTTATACGTGGAAATATACGGTATGTGTATAATGTAAATGTGGTGCTAATGAATTAACAGTAATCATTGAAATTCAAGTCAAGGGATATATTGTCAATGGTCAGACAAGTGTTATTAGGTTGGTGCAAAGATAATCACGTAATAATATCGTTTTTTGACGTATTTTTTAACGTCAAAAAACGACATTATTACGTGATTATTTTTGCACCACCCTAATACATAGAGAATGTGGCTACTTAATGAGTAATACAAATACAATGTGAATTGTTCTACTGTAGGAAATCAAGTAAAAAGATGTAATGAATCATAAGAAGCGTTAATGACAGAATGGAATTATTATTTGTTTACCGATTTATTGCAATGTAGACGACAGGGCATTTGTCCTAATTCAACAACATAAGTAACAGAAACAGATACACATAGACAAATACACACTCCTTACATACCTATTCTTATCTATATAGGTGTATAAATATTTTATTTTTCGCATGACTGTTATCTAGGAGCAGAACAATCTGATCACAGACAATACGCACACTGAGGTAGACAGTTACACACAAACACATACACACTGCAATGTATTTATGTATGCTGTGTGATGTGAATAAGCGTTTTTTAAGACAAACCCAAACACTAACATATTTGTTTAAACGTAAGGTTCATATTACTTTCTGAATAAATTTAATTCTGACATGTGATCCTTCGTCCATTCTGACGTGAAGTCATATAGACAAGGTTAGCCTAAATAGGTTACCGGATCTACCAATAAGCTCACTGTATATATGAACCCACAAATGGGCACCTGCCGTAGCGCAATGGTGAGCAAGCTATTTTTTGCAAATTTCGCACTTGATGTGTATTATGTTCGCCACGAGGTCGTTGTGTCATACAAAGCTTAACAGCTATTATTAACTTCAGCGTTTGACAGAAAACTAGTATGACAAACCAAGTGCTCCCAGACTTTGACCATGTACCAGAATAAATAAGCTCACGAGGTAATTATTAACATTAATGTACCAGGGTTTTATTATAGGTGGGCGTAATCTTAGACAATCTTATTTTGAAACACTGTAATTTTGGAACTGTAATTTTTTCATTTGAACATGAGCTATTGAAAGTTAAAGAGTTGTGTCCCTTTAATTATTTTATCAGTAGAAGCCAAGATGGCAGAATCCGAAAACAAACTTGAGAATCTAAAATTTCAGGATTGAAAGTCTGGATCCGTCCCGGAATCTTTTTAATTTCCTCACGGAGTCGACCTGATTCCAAAATGGTATGTTATGTTGGGCTCCGACCTCTAAGAGTAAAATTGAAAAAGTATGATACAGTGACACACTGACATTCGCATTTATTATAATGGTGATAGACATTGCTTAATCGCATAGCTCCAATAGTGTACAGTGAGAATTTCAGGCCAAAGTTTAGATAATAACTGGGTCTGGCTATGAACTTATTGACACATTCTTGTAAATTTGTATTTTGTATAACTCTATCAAATCAAGATATTGGCATTTTAAGAACGTTGTGGACATCCATGCATATAAAGAAAGAACTGACAAGAAGGATGAACGAAAGGTGCAAAATGATTGAAATGGCCGACGATCGCTTCAGAATGACTTCAGGAAGGATCACAGTTGATATAAAAGACAAGGTAAATTATGCT
This sequence comes from Acanthosepion lycidas, assembly GCA_963932145.1. Taxonomy (NCBI): domain Eukaryota; kingdom Metazoa; phylum Mollusca; class Cephalopoda; order Sepiida; family Sepiidae; genus Acanthosepion; species Acanthosepion lycidas. The sequence continues at coordinate 53,978,631 of OZ010590.1, forward strand.
GGAAAATCAAGGCATGAAAAACGTTATCATCTTCGACGTACTACCCGACTTTCACAAAACAACGCGTGCTGCTCGGACACTCGTACAAGTGATATGCATTCTTTCCGATAAACTTCACCAGGAAAAGGAAAAAAAATCGGTAGCCATTTTTCATTTTCATAAAAGTATTTGAAATTGATCAAATTTTGACCTGAAAGTCTTACGACACGTCAGAAAAAAACATACATAGCAACTTAAAGCAAAACGAAATATATATCATGCGCGGTGTGGTTTGACTCACAAAAATAAGACCTGTGTCGGTATCTGATAACCACACATTATATATATATATATATATATATATATATATATATATATATATATATAAACATATTTATGTTTTCTTTTATTTATTAATCCGACAGATTCCATCACTTAAACATTATTTTTAGTGGATACTAGTATTAATGCCGACGCTCTGTTTATTTATAAAACGGTATATTTATTTATTTTCTTCTACTGGCCTGAGTATTCGAGAAATCTTAGAAAAATACGTGGTTTCCGGCAGGATTCGAACTTGCGCTCTACTTTGCAGGAGAAACCCTTGTTACACACACACACACACACACACATATATATATATATATATATATATATATATATATATATATATATATATATATATATATATATATATATATATATATATATATATATATATATATATATATATATATATATATATATGTGTGTGTGTATATATATATATATATATATATATATATATATATATATATATATATATATATATATATATGTGTGTGTGTGTGTGTGCGTGCGCGCATATATAAATATGCATATATGTATGTGCGTATATATAATGTCATCTACATACAGGCCTGGTTACAGCTTATCGATGCGGCTAGACATCAGATTGCTACAAGCCCGGACTGAAACCCAACAGATTTGGCATCAATCAAAGTTTCTATCCCATATCTATCAGCGAACGGCATAGGGAAAGGGAAATTCTAGCTTATTAATTTTTACGAATGTAAACAAACGTCAGACAGCTAGAGTGCTCGATTCATTTTTAATAAAGAGCGTTGCGTTAGCGGAGACGGCGACTATTTAGAATAACCCTATCTATCACCAGTGCTCAACCGAAATAATCCAGAGCATCATAATGTCATCCACATGCAGGCTTGTTTCGCTGTATCACAGTTCATCAGTACGGCTAGACATCCGATTGCTTCAAGCCAGGATCAAAACTCTACGATTTGGAATATATATATATAAAGGGTGCTCCAATAACTTGGACCGATTTTAAACTTAATTCACATTTAAAATCGGTCCAAGTTATTGTAACATCCTTTGTTATTATACACACGCAGGCCGGGACAAACTAAGAAAAAATGCAACGTACAAAAACAGAAATACTCTCTCTCTCTCTCTCTCTCTCACACACACACACACACACATATATATATATATATAGGTTGCGATGTATAAATTGTCTAAATGAAGCAAAAATGAAAATAACACATCTCATTTTTAACAGATATATACTATTAATTTACCCTTTAGTATTTCAATGTAGTCCTTGGTCAAGTGTGTCTAGCCAATGGACTCTGCACCATTGCCACACATACTGGAGAACCCAGGCATGTCTGTCAGACAATTTCTTCTACCGTATCAACCCTTATATCTGGCTCCCCAGACTGCAACCCACTTGATTATTATGTGTTGGGCGCAGTTGAGCAAGCGATCCACAAAACTCTTTGTGACAGACACCAAAGACGAACAGAAGGCAAGGATTATGGCAGCATTCAGCAACTTCCAGAAAACTTGCAGAAGAGTCCGAAGGAAGCCATAGATGAAGCCAATGGCGATTTTGTTGAACAAATTTACTCTTTAGTATTTCAAGATACTTTTCTGCAATTTTGTTAAATATATCTGTTAAAATGAGATATCAGTGTTATTTCCACTTTTGAGTAATTTTGACGCCAATTTATCCATCGCACCATTTATATATATATATATATATATATATATATATATATATATAAGGCAATCCACCCTAACCAAGGCGGCAGCGCCCCTAGCACGCAAGGGGTTACAGAGGATTGAGAACAAGAGTAAAGAGGCGTGTTTGAGGAAAGGATACAGAGAAGGATGGGGAATAAGCCTAGGGAGTCAGATGTCGATTGACATTACACTTAAATGTTTGATTATAGTCAACAGAGAAGCCGGTAAGGGGTAGGGAGTTCCACAGACGGGAAGTGCGGGAGAAAACCAGGTTGAGAAGAAGAGACGGTTACATTTGAGCTTTTTGGCAGTGAAAGGGTGGGACCGAGATACAAGTCTGGTAGCACGTTTAAATTCATGTAGTCCAGGAACCACGAAAAGTAGCTCGTCGGAACAGTTGTCGTGAAAATATTTGTAGAAGAGACAGAGGGAAGCCACAGCACGTCTGTGGGATAGCGACTGTAGACTAGATGCCAGATCAGGACCTATCATATTACATATTCCTCTCTGGATTTTTGTCAAGGATCTCGAGACGTACAGCTGGAGCACCAGACCATATATGGCAGCAATATTCCATGCAAAGACGGATGGTTGATGTATAGATTTGAAAGATGGATTCAGACGAGAAAAACTTTCTGGTACGACACAGAGAGCCAACTTCCCTTGCGGTTATATATATATATAATAACAATTTTTGTAGATAAACCAGGCTTGTTTTTGCTCTCGATCTGTGAATAAGCAGACAAATGTCGTCTCTTTTATCTGCGTCCTACTATGTTAGGCAAAACGCACATATACTACACTGATCTTCGACAGAAAACCGGGGAGCAAATGTTTGAGAGCACGGATCCATCCGTAAATAATATAGTTACTTTTCATCGTTACTCCGTTGCTATAATTTGAGTGGGGAGATATTTTGGGTGTGTGACGTTTCAATGTCCACTGAGTATTTTGCCAGTTTTCATAACATATTAAAAAACCCCAACGAATGCCTTCAAGTTTACACGATTTTTCTGCATCGTCTCTTTTCTTCTCAGTTCTACTTAACGCAGGTACGGACACTATAGACTACACTAGACGCACACACATACAAATATATATACACACACGCATACACAAACACACGCACAGACACACACACAAACACATACATGTGCACACATATAGATACAGATATATACATACATACACGTAATCTTTAGGGAAATAAGTTTTAGCACGTGTTTGGTTTATCGATTTTGTTCTGTTTTCGTCTCAAGAGAAATCTTTCTCCGGAGTTTTCGTTTATTGTCTTTTTTTTGACTTATTTTTTTTACAGATGGCATCAAATCTTTTCTATATTCCTTGTTTTACTTTCAGTTCCGAAGATTTCGCGTATTTTTTTTTCTTTCTCAAGAAAATCCCGCCCCTTCCACTCGACTTCATTTGTCTTCTTCACCCATTATTTTTTTTTATTCTTACTTTTCAATTTGTCCTTTTTTTTTTAAAACAAACCAAACTTCCATTCCTCCGCTGCCCTCCTTTTCTTTAATTATATATATATATATATATATTTTTTTTTACTAGCACAGTACCCGTAAAAAATGAGCGGATTATTTATGCTTGGATTGCCCTAGTTTCAGAACATCTGTGAGCTTTACCTCGGATCAAATAGCTTTCCAACTCTATGCATCAGAACAGAGCCACAATAAATAAATAAAAGAAATTATTTACGCTATTTACTTTGTTCGGACTGTTGTCCTCATCTTTGTTGTCATATTCACGACATTTCAGCCGTTTTACGCTCCGGCGTTCTTCGGGTGATTGTAATTTCGAAGAGAACTCTTTATTTCGTCCATCGGGGTAAATTGTTTTATTAGGTTGGTGCAAAAATAATGTCGTTTTTTTTTTTGACGTTCAACTTTTCAAAAGAAAAACGACATTATTTTTGCACCAACCTAATATTTTCACATGTCAGGCCTCTTCCTGATATTTTAGTTTCAGTTATGTCCCTTTAGTAAATCAATCACCTGAAGAAGCACGGAACGCACGACGGCCGAAACGTCGTGAAGATGACGACAAAGATCAGGACAACAGTCCGAACAATGTAAATAGGGTAAATTGTCACAATACCTCATCTCAGAAATGCAGGCAGAAATAAAAGAAAATAATTTTTAAAATGAAAAAGGGCAATTCTGGTTCTGAGAATTTCGCTTTTAGTGGAAACCGGTATATTCTAATACATTCATTACATTAGTCACACAGATTTAGTAATTTTTGGCCTCATGTGACATCCTACCGCCGTTGAAATTACATATTGGATTAATATGGAGCATTTTCGCACTAAGTGAAAAGTGAACAACACCTTTCACTTTTCACTTAGTGCGAAAATGATCCATATTAATCCAATATGTAATTTCAACGGGGGTAGGATGTCACATGATTATTTTAACATGGGCGCCAGGCCAAAAATTATATATATATATATATATATATATGTATGTATGTATGTATGTATGTATGTATGTGTGTGTGTGTGTGTGTGTTTATATATATATATGAAGAAACAGTTTTAAGGTGTACTATATTTATGGGATAAAGTGCTCAATATCAGAGATAGAGCGCATGTAAATATAAATATAAAAGTGAACATTGAAGTCAACATCCAGAGGCGACAGACTGTTTCATGCTAGACGCAATCATTAGGCCTAGCATGAAGCAGTCTGTCGCCTCTGAGTTGACTTCAATGTTCACTTTATATATATATATATATATATATATATATATATATATATATATATATATATATATATATATATTTATATATATATATATATATATTGCTGCTTATACATGTATATTATTCAATTTTTCAATGCGATCCTGAGATCCAAACACGCATTGGACGAGCGAAAGAAGCATTTCAAAAGTTAAACAAGGTGTTGAGAAATGGAAAGATTTCATAAGAAACAAAAAAAAAATTGGAAGTTTTGGATTGCTAATGGATATCAATCATCTTAAATGGCAGAGAATGAATGCTGGACAATTCCCCCGCGGATGAGGAGAAAACTAGAGGCAGTAGAAATGTGATTCTACAGAAGGATGCTGAGAATTCCATAGACGGAGCGAGTAAGAAACAAGGAAAGCTTAAAAAAAATGGCAACAAAAGGACACTTATACTGAGAACCAGGGAAAGACAACTGCAATTCCTTGGAAACACAATGAGAAAAACTTAACCCTCATGAAGCATACTGAAAAAAGAGAGATATGGAAAGTAAAGTCCGCGAGTCGCTTACTTGACGAACTTGCGTAAAGTTATGACGGAACAGGGGATCTAGCCTTAGCATAGGAAGAAAACTGCTAAAATCCACCAGAGATTGGAAGTTGTGGAGAGCGATGATCGCCTACGTCCTGAAGGGACGTGGTACATAGAATAATAATAAGAATAATAAGAAGATTATCTGGTGGGATGTGCGGGTGATGAAACTGGTCTTGACGCGAAAAGTAGAAGAGGCAAGCCGAGTTCAAATCCCGACAGATTCTGTTTGCGTTCACTTTCACACAAACCATCTTCGAATAAGTATGCTTTTACCTTTTCACGGTCCAACTATAGATTAAATAACCGGACAGTGCACTTTCCTGAGAAACGAATCTTTGCGTCATTTCAGCCTGAAGACGCCTAGTATAAAGAAGCGAAACGCGTTGTCCGAATAGCTTTTCTATTCTATCTATCTATCTATCTATCTATCTATCTATCTATCTATCTCTCTCTCTCTCTCTCTCTCTCTATATATATATATATATATATATATATATATATATATATATATATATATGGTCTTTCTGGCCTTGGATGGCAGCTAGTCTAGGAAGAGAACTGCTAAAAATTCTAAAAAGAAATACTTAAGATTAAAAAGCATGGAGAAGAGAAACAAGAAACCTTTCCACTGTCTTTCCCAAGACATCATAGCAATTCTCAGATAGGCGCTTCGATGTGATGCAATGATTAGCAAGCTTGTCTCGCTAGGAAAATTACGACTGAATAGTGAGTTTGATCCTCACTGGGTACCTTATACTTTCGGCCCTGTGCCGCATCTAAGGTACGCTTAGAGAATCATAGGACACTTTGACGTGGTGTAATGGTTAGTAAGCTTGTCTCATTAGAACGATTACCACCATTATTAGTGAGTTCGGATCCTCACCATCTCAAATCCTAACTCTCCTCAGTATTAAGTCTGTGATCAAAGCTGCTTTAATTAATTTTTCAATGTTTCGTTTTCATTACAGTGTAACCCGGATATAAGAGACCCTGATATAAGAGAGATTTTGTCTGGTCCCAAATTAGAGCCTGTGTTAATGTATATAAAATAGACCAAACCCGGATATAAAAGAAACCCGGATATAAGAGAATTCTTCTCCAGTTCCGACAACTCTCTTATATCTGGGTTACACTGTATAAGCAAAATTTGTTGCCTTTGTATTCAGTAGCTTTTCGTGTACAATCCAGCTTCTCTTTTTTGTGTACAAAGCGACTTTTCCTCATTATATTTCATTTTAAAAGTTTGTACAGATTTTTACTCATATTTCTCCATTTTTAAATCCTTATTTTTTCTGTTTTCTTTCTTACTTCTTAGTTCTTCTCTTTCTCCTTTATTGATTACTATTTTTATTTTTTATTTTGACTTTCTTTCTATCTTTCCATCAATCTTTCTTTCTTTCTTTGCTTTTTTCCTTCTTTCTTTTTGTTGTTTGGCGCCTTTCTTTACTCATCTTTCTCTCTTGTCTTTGCTGTCTTTTTTTTCTTTCTTTCAGTTTTGCTTTCATTCAAAATTTCATTTCTTATTTTCACTTTCTCTGTTTTACTTCATCCTTAATTTGTTTTGAGTTTGATTGCCTACTTTGCCTATTTTGTTTCCTATCTTTTTCGTTCTTCATTTCCGATTTTCCTTCCTTCCTTCCTTCCTTCATTCCTTCCTTCCTTCCTTCCTTCCTTTCCAGCCTTTCAGGCATCATTTTATCTTTCTTACTTCGATTTTTTCTTTATTGATTTTTTTTGCTTTTTCTTTCACTCTTTCTTTCCAAAAAAAAAAAAGAAAAAATTTCTTTATAGTTATAGTTTTTATTTCTTTATTGTTTTTCTTCTCTTTTCTTCTCTTTTCTTTCTTTCTTTCTTTCTTTCTTTCTTTCTTTCTTTCTTTCTTTCTTTCTTTCTTCCCAGCCTTTCTATCCAGCCTTTCTATCCAGCCTTTCTTTCTTTCTTTCTTTCTTTCTTTCTTTCTTTCTTTCTTTCTTTCTTTCTTTCTTTCTTTCTTCAGTGTTTTTTTTTTTTTCGTTTTTCTTGCTTTTTTCTTTCAGGTTTCATTGTTCCTTTCTTTATTGATTTGTTTTCGCTTTTTCTTTCATTCTTTCTTTCCAAAACAGAAAAAGCGAAAAAAAAAATCAACTTTTTTCATAGACATAGTTTTTCTTTCTTTATTGTTTTTCTTTCTTTCTTCGATTTTTTTCTCATTTCACTTCTTTCTTTTTTTAACGAGCTGTACCTTCTTACTTCCTTCTTTCCTTTCAACCACTGGCCCCTTTTGACTCCCCGCGTTTTTCTTCCCGTAACAGAGCTCGTTTACCAAAACATCAACTCTTGAAGGTGATGACAGTTGTGCTAGCGTGTCTGACACCAACAACATGCGGAACAGACACGTCCACTCAAAATTTTCTGTAACTTGTCAGTTGTACAACAAGCAGACAACACACCTATAAATCGTTTTTAGGGGAGAAGAAAAACAACATGACTGACATATATAACTATTTACGTTCGACTTTGCAAATATTGCATCAACGACTACAACAATAATAACTACACCGGCGATTGTCGTAACAAAACAAAAAATGGCTTAAAAACAACAACACTAACTGTAACATTAAGTAACTTAAGAGTCGTTAGCGAATTTAAAGGATTTTTTTCTTGTTGAGGAGTGGCGTTATTAGCATATTTTGGGAAGAGTCTGTTGACGTGTGTGACTCGAATTCTCATAACTGCATGCGAAACTGACCATAAGATAGTTGCATTCATGTGTGGGCAGTGTTACGGTTATCGGCGTCGAAAGTGTAATCGGCAAGACGATTTCTAATTCCGGCCTACTCTATTTTGTTCAGTTTCACATTTTTGTTCTTGGGAAAGGCATAAATCCATCTCTTCCCCTACCAGCTATGGGCTAATTGGAAGAGTATACTTGGATGGCAACCGGTGTAAGAGAAGGAAAAAAAAAATCCGAATTTTAAACCGTGAAGACAGCAGTAGGAAACCACTCCACCATCTTTCTTAAGAAGGCATTACAGTTCACAGATAATGAAGAATATCACAGATAATAAAGAAGGTGAACGAACATGGAATTGCTAATTCACATATAATAAGGAAAAGGAATCTGTGGAGAGTCATGATCGCCTACGACCTGGTGCCCCTGAAATTAAAAGAAAATTCTCGATCAGTGTCTTTTCTATAGTAGTAACTATTCGAGATTTATTGCGTTAACATACAGAAATTATGGCAAAATGATTTTCTATGCTCAGCTTAGATGTGGCACAACGCCGAAAGCATGGGGCACCCAGTGAGGATCGAACTCACTACTTAATTGTTCTAGCAAGACAGGCTTGCTAGCCATTACGCCACGTAGAGGTGTCCCTATAGTGATTTTCCAAGCGTAGTTTAGACGTGGCACAAAGACGAAAGCCGGGGGCATCCAGTGAGGATCGAACTCACTACTCACTACTTAATGGTTCTAGCGAGACAGGCTTGCTAGCCATTGCGCCACGTAGAGGTACCCCTATAGTGATTTTCCAAGCGTAGCTTAGATGTGTCACAAAGCAGAAAGCCGGGGGCAGCAAGTGAGGATCGAACTCACTACTCAGTCTTAATGGTTCTAGCGAGACAGGCTTGCTAACCATTACACCGCCTCGAGGTGCTCCTAGTAATTTTCCGAGCATAGCTTAGATGTGGCACAAGGCCAAAAATTGGGGGGCACCCGGTGAGAATCGAACTCACTACTCAGTCGTAATTGTTCTTGTCAGATAAGCTTGCTAACCATTACACCGCCTGGAGGCTCCCCCAATAGTGTTAACTACTTTTAGCGCAAAATCAAATGTAGGCATTTTTTTAAATAAATTTCACCGAAGTTAGAAGGTTTCTGAACGAGGAAGGAAGAACGAAGATTATGATGATAAGTGAAGAGTATGGGAAACCTTATTTCTTGAAAAACTGTTTTAAAAGAAAGGTTTTATAAATTTCAAGCGATAATAAATCTATTAGTCAATGAATGCCGAATGTTTCCTTATAAGGAAAGGGCTAAAGTTACCATTTCCATTCGGTAATCTTACGATTACCCTTGGTCTCAGTCGAAAGAGAAATGTCGATTGGAAATGTTTATGCTTAGTTGGAAGGAAATCTGATGTGACAGAGAAGAAATGAGAATAACATAATCCTGTTGATCAATTAAAAACTTCCATTTGCTTTTCACAGAAGGATACCAAATGCGTCTGTGATTTGATGAAGTATTTTTGCAAGACTTAGTGTTTAAATGATATATTTTGGAAATTTTATCTTTAAGATGTTTATTACGCAACTAATATAAATTATATCCGTCGCATATTCATTTCCGGATAAAATACGATGAAAGTGCGAGGTGATTCCTTGATCTGAAACTTTTTTGTTTATGGATTGTCAAGGGGAATAACTGTTGAATTTGATGCATTTGAAGTGGTTATTAAGCCGGAGGAATTTTGTCCTGTTCGTTTAAAGTCAGGTGATCATGGCTGTGTGATATTTCAGATGTAGAACTATTTGTAATCGGGCTCCGATCCAAGGAGACCAAACACATGGGGAAAGAAGAAATATGATACAGTGACCGTGACTATGTGGCCCAGGTGGCTACACTCGAAATGTTTGCTGAGTGATTAAATAAATACGCTTCTAAGGCATGATAAAGACCAAAAGAAGGAGCATATACGTATAAACAGAAACTATATATATATATATATATATATATATATATATATATATATATATATATATAGACTACGCATTTCGCTACTTTATACTAGGTGTCTTCAGGCTGGAATGAGGCAGAGACCCTTTTGTAAGGAAAGTGCCTTGGAATTTTTATTAGCACTTCCTTGGAGTTAATAAAAATCCGTAACAGATACTACGATGTCGTAGGGATCTATTGTATGAAAACACTATGTGGCAGTGGTCCCCAAACGTTGCGGCACGCCTTATATGTGAGGCGGAAGAGGATATCAGGTGAGGCTGAAGAGGATAGCAGGTGAGGCGGAAGAGGATAGCAGGTGAGGCGGAAGAGGGTAGCAGGTAAAGTGGAAGAGGATAGCAGGTGAGGCGGGAGAGGACATAAGGTGAGGCGGAAGTGGATAGCAGGTGAGGCGGGAGGGGATAGCAGGTGAGGCGGGAGAGAATAGCAGGTGAAGCTGAAAGACAATCAAAGATTTAGGAACGGCTTCAAAAAATCCATATGCCAAAAATAAATATGATTTCAAAATTGAATATATTATTATAGATTACCTGTAATTGCATGTATGAGTCTCAGTATAAATAGTTATATATAATTTTTGATCGATTTTATCATTGCGATGTTTTTGCATTATATCAATTATTAAGAATATAGAAACTAGGGTCCGGAAATTGGAGGAGATAGAGTTATTAATGATAATGTTCTGACTTTGAATTCGCGGTTATCTCCCTTGACACTCGAGCAAATTTTAATTCCGAAAATGCGGCCCAGAGTAAAAACGGTTTGAGAACCACTACATTAAACGCACTGGTAGATCACCATAATACATCTGATCACAATTTCGATAAAGTAAATGTCAGTGTGTTTAGAAGAAAAAGGAATTCCTTAAGATAATGCATTGAAAGTGACCTTGACTCACATTCTCTATGCTCATCTCCAGACCAGGCAGTGTCGCCGATCATGGCAAAGAAATAGTAACACAATGTAGTATATGAACTAACAGAATAAAAAGAAAATCACCCCCCACCAAAAAAAAAGCCCCCCACCCCCGAAAAGAAAACAAAAAAAAAAACAGAGACCTACTTGTACTAGGGAAAACTCAACTCCAGCAGTCGGTAACGGTTTCAGTAAGGAATCGAACCTGGACTTCTATTCCATTTTTTTGGGCCGTAAAGCTAACGATATCGGCAGAAATAACTTAAAACATAAGAATAATGAAACATAAAATATCTTCGGGGATTTATGAAGACTGGTGGTTTCATAATGCAATTCTTGTAATTCTCTTTCGATATCAGGTAACAATGCTTTCTTGTTTTGCTGAGATGGCTTTCGTGGCTGGGCGGTTTAGAGCACACCTGATGAAGGTGGTTGACTCAATAAAAGAGGGATGCAGCTACGAATTGGAGACGTCAAAACCAAACAAGTGCAGAAATTTAAATATTTTGGAACTGTTTTTAACAGAGGACGGAAAAGGTGACACCGAAAATCCATTTACACAAGCTCATTAGCTACGATACGCACTGCTTTCTTCAACCTCTGTTGCTTTCAGTACGTTCTTTCAGTGTTTTTCTTTTCTCATATGTGGGCAAGACAATTCAATTGCATCTTTCTGGTTTTATGCGTAATTGTCATTTTTGTTTAAATCTTCTTCGTTGCTTACATGTTCCGTCCATGGCATTCTCGGTATATTTCTATAGAACAACATCTATATTACTTCAAAACTCCCCTTCATCTGGGAAAAAATTATCCAACATTCACTGCCATATAGGAGGACCGATATTACATTACCGTTCAGACCGCCTTTCTTTGTTTCTATTGAAATTTAGCCGTTTCTTAATAACATACACCAGTGAGCAAACATAGGCGATCCCATTATTGAAGTAAGTGGATCACGTGACATAAGTAGAAAGTAGAAAGTACTGTGACGACTAACGATCGCTATTTCTCTATCATTAGGTTGGTGCAAAAATAATGTCGTTTTCTCACATATGTTACTATGTGAGAAAACGACATTATTTTTGCACCAACCTAATACTATACGGATCACCATTTCTAGCCTATCCTCTATTACTATATGGACCGCTATTCTCTACTATATTCACTATACTACTTCTCTATTCAGATAATTATACGGGTTACTTGTCGAGCGAGTATTATCGAGCAACTACTAGTGATACGCGAGTGATATTCGAAGGCGTCTGATATTAATATTGTTCAACGGCGTTACTATAATTTAGGTACCGCCACGAAAATGTAAACAAACAGAGATAGCATGATGAAAAAGACGCCGAACTTGACGAAAACAAGTTTTTATCGTCTAATGTTCATATTATTATTAAAGAGGAAAGATCAAAGTATTTTGGGGGTATTTTTTTTACATTTTTTAATCGTTCCTAGCACGTCCGAAATTTTCGTTAAAAATCTTGTTTTTTTTTGTCAAAAAATAAAGGACAGACAATCAATCATTTTCAATCATTTGATAAAAAAGATGAAAATCTGACTTTGATATTCTTTTAAAAATCAATTATCATTTTTTCAAAACTGATTTTAATAAAATCAGAAATTATAATGTTTATTTAAAATATTTTGAACCAAGCTTAACTTAGCTTCTGCGCCGAAAAAATGTAATTTGAAAATAAAACAAAGCAGGTCATAACCTTTTGCGTCTTTGAGAAGTGATGACAGATGTGATTCATGACGTTTAGATAACTTACGGGAGGATAATTCTTTCTACGGATGGAAGGAAGTGAAATTATTTAGATTTAAATGAACAAATTATTTACCTCGTTACTTTTAAGGAAAACTTTCAGCGCTCTAATTTTTCATTTTTTTTTTTTTGTACTTAGCTTTCATCTTTATGTTTACGATTCTTTATGGAAAATATAAAGAAATTAAAAAATAAGACTGTTAAGAGTGAGATTAAATTTCATAAGAAAAAAAAAGGTATCTAATTAATTTATAGGTACCTTTCTTATGAAATTTTATAAGAAGTGTACATAAATTACTATAATTTTATGTACATTTATTACATTTTACTGTGTTATTTGTATTTCCATTAATTTTATTATTAATTTTGATATTTCATTTATGGAAAAATGTCATAACTGAGATTAATATAAAAATAAGATCATATAAATTAAAGTTTAGCAGTAGTTAAATTTCATAAGATTATACTGATACTTATAGGTACCCTTCTCAGTAGAAATTGAAAAATCAAATTAACTTCTCCATACGTGTTTCGAACTCAAATAATGCAACTAAATTGTATTCTGGTTGGTCTTCCATACTTTATAATTACTGCCCGATTATAAGCACAAAAATTACATTTTTTAATTACCATGGCTAATCTGATTGGTCCAAACGATACAATTTTCAAAGCGCAAGACAATGACGATGCCATCTGGACACTATGAAAGGTTGATGTTGCTTTTAACTAATGTTATAATATTTTTAAAAACTTAATGTAAAAATCTATTGTAATTAAAGAAATAACAAATAATTGTATTAAAAATACAATTTTCATTGAAAAAATATTTTGCTTCCAGAAAATATTGTCCATATTCATAAAAACAACTAAAAACAAATAAAAGCATTTGAAATTAAATAATATATTTGTTTTATTGAGTTTTGTATGTTACAATTCAGAGCTGATTTTTAGGTACGTTGGCTCCAATTAAAAAAAAAAACCCAAAAAAACATGATTTGCATTCTTCAAAGCCTTGTGCTTTTAACTATTGTAATCACTAAGCCCTGCGCGCTCGAATTTTTAGAGTTTTTGATAAAATTAGTTATGGGGGTGCTAATAAATATATAAAAAAAAATATTTCTGCCATGACTTTAATAAAAAAAAAACATATTTATAATAATTTCGATCATCTGTGAATAGTTTCTGAAAGATTCATTAACATCTGACACTTATTTTTATTTTTGCAAGATTTTCCAAATTAATGTGTGTAATACCAAAAAAAAACGTGCTAAAAATTATCTATGTTATTTACTAGCCCATGTTGGTACAAAGAGAAACAAGGTTTTTTTTAATCAAAATTTAGAATGTTCTAAAAAGAAGCAAAATTTTTTAAAAATAATTAAAAAAAACTTTGGTCTTTTCTCTTCATGAAAACATAAGCATTTAGACGATAAAATTTTGTTTTCATAAAGTTTGGCGTCTTTTTCATCAGACTATGCTCTTTTTTTAGCGATTTCGTGGAGATACCTACTATAATTGTATCTACTTCAGCGAGCATTACGAAAGTGACAACGAGTATTCGTAGGCTTCACAAAATTGGCAACAAGTGTTCGTTGACATCACAAAATAAAGAATTGAGTAAACGCCCAAAATATTTCTCAAATTTTTACTAATATCTTTTAAAAGATATTTTCTTTTACAATGACGTTCAACCTTTACAAGGCCCGGGAGTCACTTGAGGTAGAGGATTACTGAGTAAGAGGCACTGTTTATGTGGATATGTGGGTAAGACAACGGTTAATCCTAGACTGGAATAGGTTAAGATTATATTGATCGGAAAAAATCCTCTTGAGAGTCGGTTCGACAGAGGAGCGGTTTTTTTGGGATGAAACTGCTCGAGTGAAACTTACATCTCACCAATGGAATACGAAGGGGATATTTATTTCTTCGACTTACGCACGGGTATTTTCGATATAATTAATTCACATTTATGCAATAAGTAAAAAAAATATCGTAGTTAATCGTAGTTAATTTAAACTTGAAAGAAACGTAGAATGGCGGGTGTAAGCCATGAAGAAAAAGTGAAAAAAAATCAAAAGAAAGTGGATGAAGATGGTAGAGATAAAGGTGATAGCCTTCAATCTTTGACGTTCACTTGGGTGCACTTTTATTATCCTGACCCGGTAACCCATGCATCGTTAAACCCATCCTATTGCTCATTAGCCATTCTTTCTTTCTTTCTTTCTTTCTTTCTTTCTATTTCGCTATTTATTTGTCAAACCTGCTACAGTTTGGAGGATTTAACAGATTTCACTGAAGTAGACGTTACTCTTGTAAATGTGTGACGTTGCTGAATGTTTGTGGCTTTTTCCAAATGGCTACCTTAACAAACTGTTATTCCCATTAAATCATATTACAAGTTCAAAAAGCGACCGGCTTTGCTTAAAACAAAATACCGTCAATGGAGCTGGCAGGCGAGGACATGAAAAAAAAAAAAAGAAAAAAAGGAAAAGAAAAAAAAGAAAAAAAGGAAAAAGAAAAAAAAAAGAAAGCATGAAATATTTATACATTTCTTCCTTTTTTTCGCTATCTATTTAGGTTGGTGCAAAAATAATGACGTAATAATGTCGTTTTGTGACGTTAAAAAATATGTCAAAAAACGACATTATTACGTCATTATTTTTGCACCAACCTAATACTTGTCTTTTTCTTTCTCATATTTTAGTATCCTTTAATCTTTTGATACGTCGTCTTCCTTCTTTATTACTTGTCCCTTTTTCCTTCGTCTTCTTTTGCCTCCTCCTCGTTTTGCTTTACTTTATTAGGTTCTTTTCTCTCTCATTTACTCAAACTCCTTCGACGTCAAAATTATAAACCTTTTATTAACAAAATCTCTGTTAAATCAAATGTAATATTGCTCATGAATTAAATGTGATTTTGTAAGAGGGATGATCTACCTATCTATCTATCTATCTATCTATCTACCTATCTATGCATACAAATAACATACATAAAAATAACATTTAATTTATTTATAAATAATAAAAAAATATTAATTTTATATATATTAAAAACATTTTTAAAGTATTTAAAATACGGCACACTTATACATAATAAAATGAATATAAACATCATATATATATTACAATTAAGTAATGCATCGAGTCTGAAAGAAACCTCAAGAGAATGCAGAAAGCACTGGATGGCCATTTCGTCCTATATTTGGGATTTATCAGCTGTGCGTATCCACTACCGAGAATTGAAACCGGGACAGTTAGGTTTTCAAGCAAACGTCATACCAACTGTCGAAACGGGCCTCAGTGACGAAGAGATTGCAAATCAGACTCAATAAAGCGTCGCTCGCTCACATATTCTGTGGTGGAACTCAACTGAGAATATCTCTAACCATAGGACTGTGCCCCCAGGAGCCACGACTACTATCACCAAGCCGCTCACACTTGAGCATTAGAAGCCGGTTCAAGCAATGATATACAAATGATAGGAATTATTAGGAGGATTTCAGACTGGATGAAATACTTAATTATAATTATCAAATCCTCCTAATAATTCCTATCATTTATATATGTATATATAAATAATAAAAAAGTTAATGGTTAGAGTTGAATTATACCAGCAAACAGCAGTATTAAAAAGTACTCAATACACATATAGATAGATAGAAATTTAACATGTAAAGCTTTTAAGTATAAAAAAATTAAGTGAACAGTTGATTCCGTGACCTTGGTTTCAGCTTTTCGGTATCTTCAGGTGATTTCGGTCAATTGAAGCCTTACGTTTTACTAAAATAAAAATAAAAATTTTTTATGAACGCTATATTTAAAAATAAATAGATAAATAAATAAATGAATAAGCCCTCCTCCTAACCTTTTACCATACCTCACGTCGTACGCTTATTCATTTATATATTTATTTATTTTTAAAAATATAGCGTTCATAAATTTAAAAAAAAATTAAATGTTAGGAAATCGACCGAAAACGCCTGAAGATACTAAAAGGTTGAAACCAATGTAGCGAAATCGGCTGATCTCCTTATTATATATATATATATATATATATATATATATATATATATATATATATATTAGCTTGGCGCAAAAATAATGTCGTTTTCTCACATAGTAACATATGTGAGAAAACGACATTATTTTTGCACCAAACTCATATATATATATATATATATATATATATATATATATATTTTGAACAATAAAAATTAAAAAATTAAAATCCTCAGACACACTGGGTTGTAAATTAATATTCTTTCGTTTTTTTATTATTATTCCATTTAGATTCCTCGACTAGTTTCGGCCGAAATGGCCATCATCGGGAGGAGAAATATTTCTGCTTGCTGCTAGCACTAAACTACAGAAATGAAAAATCTCTCTCTCTCTCTCTCTCTCTATATATATATATATATGTGAAAAGTGTGTGTATATAAATATAAATATATATATATATATATATATATATATATATATATATATATATATATATATATATATATATATATATATATATATATATATATATAATTATTTATATATTATATGGCCGGTACTTATTAGAAAGCGCTCAATATCAGAGATAGAGCTAACATATTTGGTTGGATAGATGTGAGTTTGTGACCCTGGGTTTCACGCTTTTGCGATCGTCAGACAAACTCCGATCGCAAAAGCTTGAAACCCAGGGTCACAAACTCACATCTATCCAACCAAATATATATATATATATATATATATATATATATATATATATATATATATATATAGAGAGAGAGAGAGAGAGAGAGAGAGAGAGAGAGAGAGCGAGCGAAAGAGGAGGAAGGGGCAGAAGTTTTTTTTTAATCGACAAGTTCTGTTTGTTTAATTTATTTTGTTATTTCCTAGATTTTAAATAAAATTAACATTGGAATCAAAATTGTTGATAAACTGTCCGAAGTTTATGTTTCGTTCTTTTTTCTTACCTATTTTTTGTTTTTTTGTTAAAGTATTTTCGACTGTCTCGGTCATTATCAAGAACTCAATGTATGTTAGACAAGACTTTGTTGATTACATGATGACATAACTATTAGGTTGGTGCAAAAATAATGACATAATAATATCGTTTTTTGACGTATTTTTTAACGTCAAAAAACGACATTATTACGTCATTATTTTTGCACCAACCTAATAGAACGCTGGAATTCAAATTAATCAAACTTCAGATAGTCTATGCCCAATTTAAATCTAAGTTAAATAAGTTTTGTACTTTTTTTTGCGAGAGGAATTGTGAAAGAGAGATAAGGGGGAAGAGGGAAAAAGAGTGGGGTAGGCAGGCAAGCAAGATTTCTCCCGTATTTCAACCTGAAAATACTAGGTGCCGTAAGCGTTGATGTACGGTTAGTGTAACAGATTCCGAATGAGAAGTTGGAAACCGGGTTCGAATTCTAGTCAAGTTCGTTATATTCTCTTACATGCAAATATTCTTTTGAAAGGTAAGAATCCGACACTTTTCATCCCAGCTATCATTTAAATAGTAACGCTCGTATCAGAAAATCATTATTGTCTCCAAAATCTTCTTACAATTTAAATAAGGCTTTAGACAGCATTGTAAATGTTGATAGGACGTAAAAAACATATCAATCAATCATTTGTTTAGTACATCTTTAAAAAAAAAATTTACGAGTAATTTTTAAAATTAGAAATGCAAGGCTAGCAGTTATTGCATCAGTTAATGCAAGACATGTCCTTAAGCATCAACATCGAGTCATCTTCTATCCCGAGAAACGGGTACAGACTTCACTGACCTTAAAATTGAATGACTACCTGTTGGCACATGTTGGGGAGATCTAGCTCACTACTTCTGCAAAAGTATGAAAGTAGCGTGGGAAAATTTATTAAGCTTATTATATTTTGAGGAAAATATTGGTCACGTTTAAGGCATACTCCTGCCCTAGCATACGCGGATGTATGAAACAATTTAGGCCAGTGTAGTGTATAAATGCTTTGGTTCGGAACTGATAGAACGCGTAGAGATATACGATGATGCTCAGCAAACAAGCTGGAGATGGAAGAATGAGTCTTTAACTGGGCATGACAGCCCAAAGTACTTGGGAGCCAGGATTCATTACATTTCCTAATCAAACTGGCAGGAGGGAGGATATTAAGCTCCATTTTGCTTACTAGCCAGCCCACCTCGACGCGCACCGCAAAAAGGAGCCGTATTTGACTTTACACGCATTCTCGGTTTCTTGAATTGGTTGTTCAAGAAATTAGCCCCTACTCTGTCATCTATTTACACAAACTCATTTAGTAGGCTTCCCTTTTCGGTCTCTCTTGTCTTCAGTATGTCCGGTGAGTTTTAAATTCTCTAATTCTACCTTCCCAATATGTGTCCCAAAACTTTCACCTTTTCAAAACTTATAAGACTGATAATGTTCGCATTATCATTAAAACTTCCTCACTGCTAACAGGTTCCATCTATAGTATTTTCAGTCCTTCTGTATAATCATTTCTCTGTCGCCGTGGTACAATCATGTGTCTGTTTGATTCTAAGTATATGTGTATTTTTCGTTTCCATTTTCTCTAAAACTTCGTCGTTACTCACAACATCCAGTTCATGGTATTCTCAGCAATCTTCTGTAGAACCACATTTCTTTTACCTTCAGTCTCCTCTTCATATGTGAGGAAACTGCCTAGCATTCACTAATATATGGGAGAATAGTTATTACATAACATTTCAGCACACTTTTATTTGTTTATAAAAATATTACATTTTTTAATACTCTGCTAATACTTTCCAAAAGCTAAACAAAATATTAAGGTATCTTTTCATTGTAATCTGTAAGGCATCTTTTTCATTTTTAGGCACCTGTTACGTCACTATCCGGATAATTAAATTTCTAAAGCGAAAGATGCTTTCCAAAAGCTAACAAAAGTATTACGTAACAAGAATAAAAGAATTGCAGGTGTGTATTCGTCGGTATCCACAAAATCCGAAGACGCGTTGGAACAGCGAAAGATGCCTTCCAAAAGCTAAACAAAGTATTAAGTAACAAGAATAAAAGAATTGCAGGTGTGTATTCTTCGGTATCCACGAAATCCGAAGGCGCGTTGGAATTGCGAAAGATACCTTCCAAAACCTAAACAAAGTATTAAGTAACAAGAATAAAAGAATTGCAGGTGTGTATTCTTCGGTATCCACGAAATCCGATGGCGCGTTGGAATAGCGAAAGATACCTTCCAAAAGCTAAACAAAGTATTACGTAACAAGAATAAAAGAATTGCAGGTGTCTATTCTTCGGTATCCACGAAATCCGAAGGCGCGTTGGAATAGCGAAAGATGCCTTCCAAAAGCTAAAAAAAGTATTATGTAACAAGAATAAAAGAATTGCAGGTGTGTATTCTTCGGTATCCACGAAATCCGAAGGCGCGTTGGAATAGCGAAAGATGCCTTCCAAAAGCTAAACAAAGTATTACGTAACAAGAATAAAAGAATTGCAGGTGTCTATTCTTCGGTATCCACGAAATCCGAAGGCGCGTTGGAATAGCGAAAGATACCTTCCAAAACCTAAACAAAGTATTAAGTAACAAGAATAAAAGAATTGCCGGTGTGTATTCTTCGGTATCCACGAAATCCGATGGCGCGTTGGAATAGCGAAAGATACCTTCCAAAACCTAAACAAAGTATTAAGTAACAAGAATAAAAGAATTGCCGGTGTGTATTCTTCGGTATCCACGAAATCCGATGGCGCGTTGGAATAGCGAAAGATACCTTCCAAAACCTAAACAAAGTATTAAGTAACAAGAATAAAAGAATTGCAGGTGTGTATTCTTCGGTATCCACGAAATCCGAAGGCGCGTTGGAATAGCGAAAGATACCTTCCAAAAGCTAAACAAAGTATTACGTAACAAGAATAAAAGAATTGCCGGTGTGTATTCTTTGGTATCCACGAAATCCGATGGCGCGTTGGAATAGCGAAAGATACCTTCCAAAAGCTAAACAAAGTATTACGTAACAAGAATAAAAGAATTGCAGGTGTCTATTCTTCGGTATCCACGAAATCCGAAGGCGCGTTGGAATAGCGAAAGATGCCTTCCAAAAGCTAAAAAAAGTATTATGTAACAAGAATAAAAGAATTGCAGGTGTGTATTCTTCGGTATCCACGAAATCCGAAGGCGCGTTGGAATAGCGAAAGATACCTTCCAAAAGCTAAACAAAGTATTACGTAACAAGAATAAAAGAATTGCAGGTGTCTATTCTTCGGTATCCACGAAATCCGAAGGCGCGTTGGAATAGCGAAAGATACCTTCCAAAAGCTAAACAAAGTATTACGTAACAAGAATAAAAGAATTGCAGGTGTCTATTCTTCGGTATCCACGAAATCCGAAGGCGCGTTGGAATAGCGAAAGATACCTTCCAAAAGCTAAACAAAGTATTACGTAACAAGAATAAAAGAATTGCAGGTGTGTATTCTTCGGTATCCACGAAATCCGAAGGCGCGTTAGAATAGCGAAAGATGCCTTCCAAAAGCTAAACAAAGTATTAAGTAACACAAATAAAAGAATTGCAGGTGTGTATTCTTCGGTATCCACGAAATCCGAAGGTGCGTTGGAATAGCGAATGATACCTTCCAAAAGCTAAACAAAGTATTACGTAACAAGAATAAAAGAATTGCAGGTGTGTATTCTTCGGTATCCACGAAATCCGAAGGCGCGTTGGAATAGCGAAAGATACCTTCCAAAAGCAAAACAAAGTATTACGTAACAAGAATAAAAGAATTGCAGGTGTCTATTCTTCGGTATCCACGAAATCCGAAGGCTCGTTGGAATAGCGAAAGATGCCTTCCAAAAGCTAAATAAAGTATTAAGTTACAAGAATAAAAGAATTGCAGGTGTGTATTCTTCGGTATCCACGAAATCCGAAGGCGCGTTGGAATAGCGAAAGATGCCTTCCAAAAGCTAAACAAAGTATTATGTAACAATAATAAAAGAATTGCAGGTGTGTATTCTTCGGTA
Source organism: Acanthosepion lycidas (assembly GCA_963932145.1). Taxonomy (NCBI): domain Eukaryota; kingdom Metazoa; phylum Mollusca; class Cephalopoda; order Sepiida; family Sepiidae; genus Acanthosepion; species Acanthosepion lycidas. The sequence continues at coordinate 54,000,332 of OZ010590.1, forward strand.
TCCACGAAATCCGAAGGCCCGTTGGAATAGCGAAAGATGCCTTCCAAAAGCTAAAAAAAGTATTACGAAACAAGAATAAAAGAATTGCAGGTGTGTATTCTTCGGTATCCACGAAATCCGAAGGCGCGTTGGAATAGCGAAAGATGCCTTCCAAAAGCTAAAAAAAGTATTACGTAACAAGAATAAAAGAATTGCAGGTGTGTATTCTTCGTTATCCACGAAATCCGAAGGCGCGTTGGAATAGCGAAGGATACCTTCCAAAAGCTAAACAAAGTATTACGTAACAAGAATAAAAGAATTGCAGGTGTGTATTCTTCGGTATCCACGAAATCCGAAGGCGCGTTGGAATAGCGAAAGATACCTTCCAAAAGCTAAACAAAGTATTACGTAACAAGAATAAAAGAATTGCAGGTGTGTATTCCTCGGTATCCACGAAATCCGAAGGCGAGTTGGAATAGCGAAAGATACCTTCCAAAAGCTAAACAAAGTATTACGTAACAAGAATAAAAGAATTGCAGGTGTGCATTCTTCGGTATCCACGAAATCCGAAGGCGCGTTGGAATGGCGAAAGATGCCTTCCAAAAGCTAAACAAAGTATTAAGTAACACAAATAAAAGAATTGCAGGTGTGTATTCTTCGGTATCCACGAAATCCTAAGGTGCGTTGGAATAGCGAAAGATACCTTCCAAAAGCTAAACAATGTATTACGTAACAAGAATAAAAGAATTGCAGGTGTGTATTCTTCGGTATCCACGAAATCCGAAGGCGCGTTGGAATAGCGAAAGATGCCTTCCAAAAGCTAAACAAAGTATTAAGTAACACAAATAAAAGAATTGCAGGTGTGTATTCTTCGGTATCCACGAAATCCGAAGGTGCGTTGGAATAGCGAATGATACCTTCCAAAAGCTAAACAAAGTATTACGTAACAAGAATAAAAGAATTGCAGGTGTGTATTCTTCGGTATCCACGAAATCCGAACAGCGCGTTGGAATAGCGAAAGATGCCTTCCAAAAGCTAAACAAAGTATTAAGTAACACAAATAAAAGAATTGCAGGTGTGTATTCTTCGGTATCCACGAAATCCTAAGGCGCGTTGGAATAGCGAAAGATACCTTCCAAAAGCTAAACAAAGTATTACGTAACAAGAATAAAAGAATTGCAGGTGTGTATTCTTCGGTATCCACGAAATCCGAACAGCGCGTTGGAATAGCGAAAGATGCCTTCCAAAAGCTAAAAAAAGTATTAAGTAACAAGAATAAAAGAATTGCAGGTGTGTATTCCTCGGTATCCACGAAATCCGAAGGAGCGTTGGAATAGCGAAAGATACCTTCCAAAAGCTAAACAAAGTATTACGTAACAAGAATAAAAGAATTGCAGGTGTGTATTCTTCGGTATCCACGAAATCCGATGGCGCGTTAGAATAGCGAAAGATACCTTCCAAAAGCTAAACAAAGTATTACGTAACAAGAATAAAAGAATTGCAGGTGTCTATTCTTCGGTATCCACGAAATCCGAAGGCGCGTTGGAATAGCGAAAGATGCCTTCCAAAAGCTAAAAAAAGTATTATGTAACAAGAATAAAAGAATTGCAGGTGTGTATTCTTCGGTATCCACGAAATCCGAAGGCGCGTTGGAATAGCGAAAGATACCTTCCAAAAGCTAAACAAAGTATTACGTAACAAGAATAAAAGAATTGCCGGTGTGTATTCTTTGGTATCCACGAAATCCGATGGCGCGTTGGAATAGCGAAAGATACCTTCCAAAAGCTAAACAAAGTATTACGTAACAAGAATAAAAGAATTGCAGGTGTCTATTCTTCGGTATCCACGAAATCCGAAGGCGCGTTGGAATAGCGAAAGATGCCTTCCAAAAGCTAAAAAAAGTATTATGTAACAAGAATAAAAGAATTGCAGGTGTGTATTCTTCGGTATCCACGAAATCCGAAGGCGCGTTGGAATAGCGAAAGATACCTTCCAAAAGCTAAACAAAGTATTACGTAACAAGAATAAAAGAATTGCAGGTGTCTATTCTTCGGTATCCACGAAATCCGAAGGCGCGTTGGAATAGCGAAAGATACCTTCCAAAAGCTAAACAAAGTATTACGTAACAAGAATAAAAGAATTGCAGGTGTCTATTCTTCGGTATCCACGAAATCCGAAGGCGCGTTGGAATAGCGAAAGATACCTTCCAAAAGCTAAACAAAGTATTACGTAACAAGAATAAAAGAATTGCAGGTGTGTATTCTTCGGTATCCACGAAATCCGAAGGCGCGTTAGAATAGCGAAAGATGCCTTCCAAAAGCTAAACAAAGTATTAAGTAACACAAATAAAAGAATTGCAGGTGTGTATTCTTCGGTATCCACGAAATCCGAAGGTGCGTTGGAATAGCGAATGATACCTTCCAAAAGCTAAACAAAGTATTACGTAACAAGAATAAAAGAATTGCAGGTGTGTATTCTTCGGTATCCACGAAATCCGAAGGCGCGTTGGAATAGCGAAAGATACCTTCCAAAAGCAAAACAAAGTATTACGTAACAAGAATAAAAGAATTGCAGGTGTCTATTCTTCGGTATCCACGAAATCCGAAGGCTCGTTGGAATAGCGAAAGATGCCTTCCAAAAGCTAAATAAAGTATTAAGTTACAAGAATAAAAGAATTGCAGGTGTGTATTCTTCGGTATCCACGAAATCCGAAGGCGCGTTGGAATAGCGAAAGATGCCTTCCAAAAGCTAAACAAAGTATTATGTAACAATAATAAAAGAATTGCAGGTGTGTATTCTTCGGTATCCACGAAATCCGAAGGCCCGTTGGAATAGCGAAAGATGCCTTCCAAAAGCTAAAAAAAGTATTACGAAACAAGAATAAAAGAATTGCAGGTGTGTATTCTTCGGTATCCACGAAATCCGAAGGCGCGTTGGAATAGCGAAAGATGCCTTCCAAAAGCTAAAAAAAGTATTACGTAACAAGAATAAAAGAATTGCAGGTGTGTATTCTTCGTTATCCACGAAATCCGAAGGCGCGTTGGAATAGCGAAGGATACCTTCCAAAAGCTAAACAAAGTATTACGTAACAAGAATAAAAGAATTGCAGGTGTGTATTCTTCGGTATCCACGAAATCCGAAGGCGCGTTGGAATAGCGAAAGATACCTTCCAAAAGCTAAACAAAGTATTACGTAACAAGAATAAAAGAATTGCAGGTGTGTATTCCTCGGTATCCACGAAATCCGAAGGCGAGTTGGAATAGCGAAAGATACCTTCCAAAAGCTAAACAAAGTATTACGTAACAAGAATAAAAGAATTGCAGGTGTGCATTCTTCGGTATCCACGAAATCCGAAGGCGCGTTGGAATGGCGAAAGATGCCTTCCAAAAGCTAAACAAAGTATTAAGTAACACAAATAAAAGAATTGCAGGTGTGTATTCTTCGGTATCCACGAAATCCTAAGGTGCGTTGGAATAGCGAAAGATACCTTCCAAAAGCTAAACAATGTATTACGTAACAAGAATAAAAGAATTGCAGGTGTGTATTCTTCGGTATCCACGAAATCCGAAGGCGCGTTGGAATAGCGAAAGATGCCTTCCAAAAGCTAAACAAAGTATTAAGTAACACAAATAAAAGAATTGCAGGTGTGTATTCTTCGGTATCCACGAAATCCGAAGGTGCGTTGGAATAGCGAATGATACCTTCCAAAAGCTAAACAAAGTATTACGTAACAAGAATAAAAGAATTGCAGGTGTGTATTCTTCGGTATCCACGAAATCCGAACAGCGCGTTGGAATAGCGAAAGATGCCTTCCAAAAGCTAAACAAAGTATTAAGTAACACAAATAAAAGAATTGCAGGTGTGTATTCTTCGGTATCCACGAAATCCTAAGGCGCGTTGGAATAGCGAAAGATACCTTCCAAAAGCTAAACAAAGTATTACGTAACAAGAATAAAAGAATTGCAGGTGTGTATTCTTCGGTATCCACGAAATCCGAACAGCGCGTTGGAATAGCGAAAGATGCCTTCCAAAAGCTAAAAAAAGTATTAAGTAACAAGAATAAAAGAATTGCAGGTGTGTATTCCTCGGTATCCACGAAATCCGAAGGAGCGTTGGAATAGCGAAAGATACCTTCCAAAAGCTAAACAAAGTATTACGTAACAAGAATAAAAGAATTGCAGGTGTGCATTCTTCGGTATCCACGAAATCCGAAGGCGCGTTGGAATGGCGAAAGATGCCTTCCAAAAGCTAAACAAAGTATTAAGTAACACAAATAAAAGAATTGCAGGTGTGTATTCTTCGGTATCCACGAAATCCTAAGGTGCGTTGGAATAGCGAAAGATACCTTCCAAAAGCTAAACAATGTATTACGTAACAAGAATAAAAGAATTGCAGGTGTGTATTCTTCGGTATCCACGAAATCCGAAGGCGCGTTGGAATAGCGAAAGATGCCTTCCAAAAGCTAAACAAAGTATTAAGTAACACAAATAAAAGAATTGCAGGTGTGTATTCTTCGGTATCCACGAAATCCGAAGGCGCGTTGGAATAGCGAAAGATACCTTCCAAAAGCTAAACAAAGTATTACGTAACAAGAATAAAAGAATTGCAGGTGTGTATTCTTCGGTATCCACGAAATCCGAAGGCGCGTTGGAATAGCGAAAGATGCTTTCCAAAAGCTAAACAAAGTATTAAGTAACAAGAATAAAAGAATTGCAGGTGTGTATTCTTCGGTATCCACGAAATCCGAAGGCGCGTTGGAATAGCGAAAGATGCCTTCCAAAAGCTAAACAAAGTATTACGTAACAAGAATAAAAGAATTGCAGGTGTGTATTCTTCGGTATCCACGAAATCCTAAGGCGCGTTGGAATAGCGAAAGATACCTTCCAAAAGCTAAATAAAGTATTAAGTAACAAGAATAAAAGAATTGCAGGTGTGTATTCTTCGGTATCCACGAAATCCTAAGGCGCGTTGGAATAGCGAAAGATACCTTCCAAAAGCTAAACAAAGTATTACGTAACAAGAATAAAAGAATTGCAGGTGTGTATTCTTCGGTATCCACGAAATCCGAAGGCGCGTTGGAATAGCGAAAGATGCCTTCCAAAAGCTAAACAAAGTATTAAGTAACAAGAATAAAAGAATTGCAGGTGTGTATTCTTCGGTATCCACGAAATCCTAAGGCGCGTTGGAATAGCGAAAGATACCTTCCAAAAGCTAAACAAAGTATTACGTAACAAGAATAAAAGAATTGCAGGTGTGTATTCTTCGGTATCCACGAAATCCGAAGGCGCGTTGGAATAGCGAAAGATGCTTTCCAAAAGCTAAACAAAGTATTAAGTAACAAGAATAAAAGAATTGCAGGTGTGTATTCTTCGGTATCCACGAAATCCGAAGGCGCGTTGGAATAGCGAAAGATGCCTTCCAAAAGCTAAACAAAGTATTACGTAACAAGAATAAAAGAATTGCAGGTGTGTATTCTTCGGTATCCACGAAATCCTAAGGCGCGTTGGAATAGCGAAAGATACCTTCCAAAAGCTAAATAAAGTATTAAGTAACAAGAATAAAAGAATTGCAGGTGTGTATTCTTCGGTATCCACGAAATCCTAAGGTGCGTTGGAATAGCGAAAGATACCTTCCAAAAGCTAAACAAAGTATTACGTAACAAGAATAAAAGAATTGCAGGTGTGTATTCTTCGGTATCCACGAAATCCGAACAGCGCGTTGGAATAGCGAAAGATGCCTTCCAAAAGCTAAACAAAGTATTAAGTAATACAAATAAAAGAATTGCAGGTGTGTATTCTTCGGTATCCACGAAATCCTAAGGCGCGTTGGAATAGCGAAAGATACCTTCCAAAAGCTAAACAAAGTATTACGTAACAAGAATAAAAGAATTGCAGGTGTGTATTCTTCGGTATCCACGAAATCCGAAGGCGCGTTGGAATAGCGAAAGATGCTTTCCAAAAGCTAAACAAAGTATTAAGTAACAAGAATAAAAGAATTGCAGGTGTGTATTCTTCGGTATCCACGAAATCCGAAGGCGCGTTGGAATAGCGAAAGATGCCTTCCAAAAGCTAAACAAAGTATTACGTAACAAGAATAAAAGAATTGCAGGTGTGTATTCTTCGGTATCCACGAAATCCGAAGGCGCGTTGGAATAGTGAAAGATGCCTTCCAAAAGCTAAAAAAAGTATTACGTAACAAGAATAAAAGAATTGCAGGTGTGTATTCTTCGGTATCCACGAAATCCGAAGGCGCGTTGGAATAGCGAAAGATACCTTCCAAAAGCTAAACAAAGTATTACGTAACAAGAATAAAAGAATTGCAGGTGTGTATTCCTCGGTATCCACGAAATCCGAAGGCGAGTTGGAATAGCGAAAGATACCTTCCAAAAGCTAAACAAAGTATTACGTAACAAGAATAAAAGAATTGCAGGTGTGCATTCTTCGGTATCCACGAAATCCGAAGGCACGTTGGAATAGCGAAAGATGCCTTCCAAAAGCTAAACAAAGTATTAAGTAAGACAAATAAAAGAATTGCAGGTGTGCATTCTTCGGTATCCACGAAATCCGAAGGCACGTTGGAATAGCGAAAGATGCCTTCCAAAAGCTAAACAAAGTATTAAGTAAGACAAATAAAAGAATTGCAGGTGTGTATTCTTCGGTATCCACGAAATCCTAAGGTGCGTTGGAATAGCGAAAGATACCTTCCAAAAGCTAAACAATGTATTACGTAACAAGAATAAAAGAATTGCAGGTGTGTATTCTTCGGTATCCACGAAATCCGAAGGCGCGTTGGAATAGCGAAAGATGCCTTCCAAAAGCTAAACAAAGTATTAAGTAACACAAATAAAAGAATTGCAGGTGTGTATTCTTCGGTATCCACGAAATCCTAAGGTGCGTTGGAATAGCGAAAGATGCTTTCCAAAAGCTAAACAAAGTATTAAGTAACAAGAATAAAAGAATTGCAGGTGTGTATTCTTCGGTATCCACGAAATCCGAAGGCGCGTTGGAATAGCGAAAGATGCCTTCCAAAAGCTAAACAAAGTATTATGTAACAAGAATAAAAGAATTGCAGGTGTGTATTCTTCGGTATCCACGAAATCCGAAGGCGCGTTGGAATAGTGAAAGATGCCTTCCAAAAGCTAAAAAAAGTATTACGTAACAAGAATAAAAGAATTGCAGGTGTGTATTCTTCGGTATCCACGAAATCCGAAGGCGCGTTGGAATAGCGAAAGATGCCTTCCAAAAGCTAAACAAAGTATTAAGTAACAAGAATAAAAGAATTGCAGGTGTGTATTCTTCGGTATCCACGAAATCCGAAGGCGCGTTGGAATAGCGAAAGATGCCTTCCAAAAGCTAAACAAAGTATTATGTAACAAGAATAAAAGAATTGCAGGTGTGTATTCTTCGGTATCCACGAAATCCGAAGGCGAGTTGGAATAGCGAAAGATACCTTCCAAAAGCTAAACAAAGTATTAAGTAACAAGAATAAAAGAATTGCAGGTGTGTATTCTTCGGTATCCACGAAATCCGAAGGCGCGTTGGAATAGTGAAAGATGCCTTCCAAAAGCTAAAAAAAGTATTACGTAACAAGAATAAAAGAATTGCAGGTGTGTATTCTTCGGTATCCACGAAATCCGAAGGCGCGTTGGAATAGCGAAAGATGCCTTCCAAAAGCTAAACAAAGTATTAAGTAACAAGAATAAAAGAATTGCAGGTGTGTATTCTTCGGTATCCACGAAATCCGAAGGCGCGTTGGAATAGCGAAAGATGCCTTCCAAAAGCTAAACAAAGTATTATGTAACAAGAATAAAAGAATTGCAGGTGTGTATTCTTCGGTATCCACGAAATCCGAAGGCGAGTTGGAATAGCGAAAGATACCTTCCAAAAGCTAAACAAAGTATTAAGTAACAAGAATAAAAGAATTGCAGGTGTGTATTCTTCGGTATCCACGAAATCCGAAGGCGCGTTGGAATAGTGAAAGATGCCTTCCAAAAGCTAAACAAAGTATTATGTAACAAGAATAAAAGAATTGCAGGTGTGTATTCCTCGGTATCCACGAAATCCGAAGGCGAGTTGGAATAGCGAAAGATACCTTCCAAAAGCTAAACAAAGTATTACGTAACAAGAATAAAAGAATTGCAGGTGTGCATTCTTCGGTATCCACGAAATCCGAAGGCACGTTGGAATAGCGAAAGATGCCTTCCAAAAGCTAAACAAAGTATTAAGTAACAAGAATAAAAGAATTGCAGGTGTGTATTCTTCGGTATCCACGAAATCCTAAGGTGCGTTGGAATAGCGAAAGATACCTTCCAAAAGCTAAACAATGTATTACGTAACAAGAATAAAAGAATTGCAGGTGTGTATTCTTCGGTATCCACGAAATCCGAAGGCGCGTTGGAATAGCGAAAGATGCCTTCCAAAAGCTAAACAAAGTATTAAGTAACACAAATAAAAGAATTGCAGGTGTGTATTCTTCGGTATCCACGAAATCCTAAGGTGCGTTGGAATAGCGAAAGATGCTTTCCAAAAGCTAAACAAAGTATTAAGTAACAAGAATAAAAGAATTGCAGGTGTGTATTCTTCGGTATCCACGAAATCCGAAGGCGCGTTGGAATAGCGAAAGATGCCTTCCAAAAGCTAAACAAAGTATTATGTAACAAGAATAAAAGAATTGCAGGTGTGTATTCTTCGGTATCCACGAAATCCGAAGGCGCGTTGGAATAGTGAAAGATGCCTTCCAAAAGCTAAAAAAAGTATTACGTAACAAGAATAAAAGAATTGCAGGTGTGTATTCTTCGGTATCCACGAAATCCGAAGGCGCGTTGGAATAGCGAAAGATGCCTTCCAAAAGCTAAACAAAGTATTAAGTAACAAGAATAAAAGAATTGCAGGTGTGTATTCTTCGGTATCCACGAAATCCGAAGGCGCGTTGGAATAGCGAAAGATGCCTTCCAAAAGCTAAACAAAGTATTATGTAACAAGAATAAAAGAATTGCAGGTGTGTATTCTTCGGTATCCACGAAATCCGAAGGCGCGTTGGAATAGTGAAAGATGCCTTCCAAAAGCTAAAAAAAGTATTACGTAACAAGAATAAAAGAATTGCAGGTGTGTATTCTTCGGTATCCACGAAATCCGAAGGCGCGTTGGAATAGCGAAAGATGCCTTCCAAAAGCTAAAAAAAGTATTACGTAACAAGAATAAAAGAATTGCAGGTGTGTATTCTTCGATATCCACGAAATCCGAAGGCGCTTTGGAATAGCGAAGGATACCTTCCAAAAGCTAAACAAAGTATTACGTAACAAGAATAAAAGAATTGCAGGTGTGTATTCTTCGGTATCCACGAAATCCTAAGGTGCGTTGGAATAGCGACAGATGCCTTCCAAAAGCTATATAAAGTATTAAGTAACAAGAATAAAAGAATTGCAGGTGTGTATTCTTCGGTATCCACGAAATCCGAAGGCGCGTTGGAATAGCGAAAGATGCCTTCCAAAAGCTAAACAAAGAATTAAGTAACAAGAATAAAAGAATTGCAGGTGTGTATTCTTCGGTATCCACGAAATCCGAAGGCGCGTTGGAATAGCGAAAGATGCCTTCCAAAAGCTAAACAAAGTATTAAGTAACAAGAATAAAAGAATTGCAGGTGTGTATTCTTCGGTATCCACGAAATCCGAAGGCGCGTTGGAATAGCGAAAGATACCTTCCAAAAGCTAAGCATAGTATTAAGTAACAAGAATAAAAGAATTGCAGGTGTGTATTCTTCGGTATCCACGAAATCCGAAGGCGCGTTGGAATAGCGAAAGATACCTTCCAAAACCTAAACAAAGTATTAAGTAACAAGAATAAATGTATTGCAGGTGTGTATTCTTCGGTATCCACGAAATCCGAAGGCGCGTTGGAATAGCGAAAGATCCCTTCCAAAAGCTAAATAAAGTATTAAGTAACAAGAATAAAAGAATTGCAGGTGTGTATTCTTCGGTATCCACGAAATCTGAACGCGCGTTGGAATAGCGAAAGATACCTTCCAAAAGCTAAACAAAGTATTACGTAACAAGAATAAAAGAATTGCAGGTGTGTATTCTTCGGTATCCACGAAATCCGAAGGCGCGTTGGAATAGCGAAAGATACATTCCAAAAGCTAAACAAAGTATTACGTAACAAGAATAAAAGAATTGCAGGTATGTATTCTTCGGTATCCACGAAATCCGAAGGCGCGTTGGAATAGCGAAAGATCCCTTCCAAAAGCTAAATAAAGTATTACGTAACAATTATAAAAGAATTGCAGGTGTCTATTCTTCGGTATCCACGAAATCCGAAGGCGCGTTGGAATAGCGAAAGATGCCTTCCTAAAGATAAACAAAGTATTAAGTAACACGAATAAAAGAATTGCAGGTGTGTATTCTTCGGTATCCACGAAATCCGAAGGCGCGTTGGAATAGCGAAAGATCCCTTCCAAAAGCTAAATAAAGTTTTAAGTAACAAGAATAAAAGAATTGCAGGTGTGTATTCTTCGGTATCCACGAAATCCGAAGGCGCGTTGGAACAGCGAAAGATGCCTTCCAAAAGCTAAGCAAAGTATTAAGTAACAAGAATAAAAGAATTCCAGGTGTGTATTCTTCGGTATCCACAAAATCCGAAGGCGCGTTGGAACAGCGAAAGATGCCTTCCAAAAGCTAAACAAAGTATTAAGTAACAAGAATAAAAGAATTGCAGGTGTGTATTCTTCGGTATCCACGAAATCCGAAGACGCGTTTGAATAGCGAAAGATGCCTTCCAAAAGCTAAACAAAGTATTAAGTAACAAGAATAAAAGAATTGCAGGTGTGTATTCTTCGGTATCCACGAAATCCGAAGGCGCGTTGGAATAGCGAAAGATGCCTTCCAAAAGCTAAACAAAGTATTAAGTAACAACAATAAAAGAATTGCAGGTGTGTATTCTTCGGTATCCACGAAATCCGAAGGCGCGTTGGAATAGCGAAAGATGCCTTCCAAAAGCTAAACAAAGTATTAAGTAACAAGAATAAAAGAATTGCAGGTGTGTATTCGTCGGTATCCACGAAATCCGAAGGCGCGTTGGAATAGCGAAAGATGCCTTCCAAAAGCTAAACAAAGTATTAAGTAACAAGAATAAAAGAATTGCAGGTGTGTATTCTTCGGTATCCACGAAATCCGAAGACGCGTTGGAATAGCGAAAGATGCCTTCCAAAAGCTAAACAAAGTATTAAGTAACAAGAATAAAAGAATTGCAGGTGTGTATTCTTCGGTATCCACGAAATCCGAAGGCGCGTTGGAATAGCGAAAGATGCCTTCCAAAAGCTAAACAAAGTATTAAGTAACAAGAATAAATGTATTGCAGGTGTGTATTCTTCGGTATCCACGAAATCCGAAGGCGCGTTGGAATAGCGAAAGATGCCTTCCAAAAGCTAAGCAAAGTATTAAGTAACAAGAATAAAAGAATTGCAGGTGTGTATTCTTCGGTATCCACGAAATCCGAAGGCGCGTTGGAATAGCGAAAGATGCCTTCCAAAAGCTAAATAAAGTATTAAGTAACAAGAATAAAAGAATTGCAGGTGTGTATTCTTCGGTATCCACGAAATCCGAAGGCGCGTTGGAACAGCGAAAGATGCCTTCCAAAAGCTAAGCAAAGTATTAAGTAACAAGAATAAAAGAATTGCAGGTGTGTATTCTTCGGTATCCACAAAATCCGAAGACGCGTTGGAACAGCGAAAGATGCCTTCCAAAAGCTAAACAAAGTATTAAGTAACAAGAATAAAAGAATTGCAGGTGTGTATTCTTCGGTATCCACGAAATCCGAAGACGCGTTGGAATAGCGAAAGATGCCTTCCAAAAGCTAAACAAAGTATTAAGTACCAAGAATAAAAGAATTGCAGGTGTGTATTCTTCGATATCCACGAAATCCGAAGGCCCGTTGGAATAGCGAAAGATGCCTTCCAAAAGCTAAACAAAGTATTAAGTAACAACAATAAAAGAATTGCAGGTGTGTATTCTTCGGTATCCACGAAATCCGAAGGCGCGTTGGAATAGCGAAAGATGCCTTCCAAAAGCTAAACAAAGTATTAAGTAACAAGAATAAAAGAATTGCAGGTGTGTATTCTTCGGTATCCACGAAATCCGAAGACGCGTTGGAATAGCGAAAGATGCCTTCCAAAAGCTAAACAAAGTATTAAGTAACAAGAATAAAAGAATTGCAGGTGTGTATTCTTCGGTATCCACGAAATCCGAAGGCGCGTTGGAATAGCGAAAGATGCCTTCCAAAAGCTAAACAAAGTATTAAGTAAGACGAATAAAAGAATTGCAGGTGTGTATTCTTCGGTATCCACGAAATCCGAAGGCGCGTTGGAATAGCGAAAGATGCCTTCCTAAAGCTAAACAAAGTATTAAGTAACACGAATAAAAGAATTGCAGGTCTGTATTCTTCGGTATCCACGAAATCCGAAGGCGCGTTGGAATAGCGAAAGATGCCTTCCAAAAGCTAAACAAAGTATTAAGTAACAAGAATAAAGAATTGCAGGTGTGTATTCTTCGGTATCCACGAAATCCGAAGGCGCGTTGGAATAGCGAAAGATGCCTTCCAAAAGCTAAACAAAGTATTAAGTAACAAGAATAAATGTATTGCAGGTGTGTATTCTTCGGTATCCACGAAATCCGAAGGCGCGTTGGAATAGCGAAAGATCCCTTCCAAAAGCTAAATAAAGTTTTAAGTAACAAGAATAAAAGAATTGCAGGTGTGTATTCTTCGGTATCCACGAAATCCGAAGGCGCGTTGGAATAGCGAAAGATCCCTTCCAAAAGCTAAATAAAGTTTTAAGTAACAAGAATAAAAGAATTGCAGGTGTCTATTCTTCGGTATCCACGAAATCCGAAGGCGCGTTGGAATAGCGAAAGATCCCTTCCAAAAGCTAAACAAAGTTTTAAGTAACAAGAATAAAAGAATTGCAGGTGTGTATTCTTCGGTATCCACGAAATCCGAAGGAGCGTTGGAATAGCGAAAGATGCCTTCCAAAAGCTAAATAAAGTATTAAGTACCAAGAATAAAAGAATTGCAGGTGTGTATTCTTCGGTATCCACGAAATCCGAAGGCGCGTTGGAACAGCGAAAGATGCCTTCCAAAAGCTAAGCAAAGTATTAAGTAACAAGAATAAAAGAATTGCAGGTGTGTATTCTTCGGTATCCACAAAATCCGAAGGCGCGTTGGAACAGCGAAAGATGCCTTCCAAAAGCTAAACAAAGTATTAAGTAACAAGAATAAAAGAATTGCAGGTGTGTATTCTTCGGTATCCACGAAATCCGAAGACGCGTTGGAATAGCGAAAGATGCCTTCCCAAAGCTAAACAAAGTATTAAGTAACAAGAATAAAAGAATTGCAGGTGTGTATTCTTCGGTATCCACGAAATCCGAAGGCGCGTTGGAATAGCGAAAGATACCTTCCAAAAGCTAAACAAAGTATTACGTAACAAGAATAAAATAATTGCAGGTGTCTATTCTTCGGTATCCACGAAATCCGAAGGCGCGTTGGAATAGCGAAAGATACCTTCCAAAAGCTAAACAAAGTATTAAGTAACAAGAATAAAAGAATTGCAGGTGTGTATTCTTCGGTATCCACGAAATCCGAAGGCGCGTTGGAATAGCGAAAGATCCCTTCCAAAAGCTAAACAAAGTATTAAGTAACAAGAATAAAAGGATTGCAGGTGTGTATTCTTCGGTATCCACGAAATCCGAAGGCGCGTTGGAATAGCGAAAGATGCCTTCCAAAAGCTAAACAAAGTATTAAGTAACAAGAATAAAAGAATTGCAGGTGTGTATTCTTCGGTATCCACGAAATCCGTAGGCGCGTTGGAATAGCGAAAGATGCCTTCCAAAAGCTAAACAAAGTATTAAGTAACAAGAATAAAAGAATTGCAGGTGTGTATTCTTCGGTATCCACGAAATCCGAAGGCGGGTTGGAATAGCGAAAGATGCTTTCTAAAAGCTAAACAAAATATTAAGGTGTCTTTTCATTGTAATCTGTAAGGTATCTTTTTTAATTTTTATGCACCTGTTACGGCACTCCCCGGCTAATTAAATTTCATTACCTGCTTGATTTTGATGTCCCCAATTCATACCTGGGGTAGTCTCTCTTGCTAACCAACATATATTATGCATTATTTCAGTTAAAATTTACTATTTTTTTCTTGCTTTCCTTTATTACTTTGTCTAGGAATTCTTGCAGTTTTCTTTCTGAGTTTGTTATCAATAAAATGTTATCTGCGTATCTTTTTAAATTTGTATTCGCCGATAATAAGTCCTAGCGGGTCTTTTAGTTATCTTATGATCTTCTCGCTATATAGATTGAATAAATTCATTGAGGAGACAGTTTTGTCTCATGCCATTTTCTGTTATTTGTATATTATGATCTACTTGTTTTCCTTCCAACACAAATAAAGCAAATTTTCTTAGCAGTTCAAACAGATCTTTGTGTCGCACCTTAGCAAATGCTTTCGTGTAATCTATGAGACATAGATATAGAACTTTTTGCATTTGTATTGTTCACTCTGAGAGCATTCTTATAAAGATAGCATTTATTGTTCCAGTGTTTTAAACAAATGCAGTATCGTTGCTCTATTTATGGTCGAAATCTGCTACGACTTCTATTCATCAGAATCTAAACTATAAGCTTTGTTATATGGACCATTGAGCTGATTGTTTGAGTTGAGTTCGCATTCATTTGCACCTGGCTTCTCGGGTATAGCAATTAAAATGGATTTACTAAGGTCTTCCGACATTTCGTCACTATAGCATATTTCATTTATTATTTCAATAATCGTCTAAGGTAGAGAGCATCTCTTGTTACTATCCATTCTGATCCTGTTAGTCTTGACCAGTGCTGATCTTACAACAGAGTTTAGTATTACCAGTTCTTCCTTGTTTTGTATTCTCAGAACTAGTGCCGGTCAAGTAAGCATTACTTTTTGTCGGGTCAGCAAAAGAAACCAACGTCCATCTTGGTTGGAACTTAGATAGGAGGGGAAACACGAAGTGCAATACTCAGTTTTGGAACCTTTTAAAGTGTTACACTGAAATCCGAAGGGGGATTGGAATAGCGAAAGATGCCTTCCAAAAGCTAAATAAAGTATTAAGAAACAAGATTAAAAGAATTGCAGGTGTGTAATCTTTGGTATCCACGAAATCCTAAGTCGTATTAGAATAGCGAAAGATGCCTTCCAAAAGTTAAACGTAATATTAAGAAACAGGAATATTTCGCTGGAAACGAAGAAATGAGTACTGAAATGTAACGCAATATCAGCCCACCTCCCTCCAGGTCACATACCATTTAATAAATAAAAATGTCGTATCTATTTCAAATACAGAGTATGTACGATAATAATGTTTGAAGAAATAAAAATTCTCATAAAAAATGTAATGCATCAATCTAATCAGTCCAAGGTCAGTGGCTGGTATAGTCATAGCATTTTAGTAATTGTATTTTCTACAATTCTACAGAATATCTTGTGATCCTTTATCCAGCTTTTCTCATTCTATAATCCATGCTAGGGAATAATTTTTATTAGTTCATTTTTTTCTCTAATTAATTTATTCTTGTAATGTTGGTCGTTAGCGAATGGAACAGCCCAACATGCAAATTACAAATCGGAGATACCAAAATCAAGAAAGTTGAAAAATTTAACTATCTGGAAACTATTTTAACAGAGGACAGAAAGAGCAACACTGTAATCTGAAGGGGGCATTGTGATAGCAAAAGACGGCTCCCAAAAGCTAAGCAAAGTATTAAGAAACAGGAAAATTCCATTAAAAACAAAGAATAAAGTACAGAACTGTTATGTAATAGCAGTTCTCCAATATGACAGTGAATGCTGGATAATCTCCTCACAGATGAAGAAGAGACTAGAAGCAGCCGAAATGTGTTACTAGAGAAGGATGCTGAGAATGCTATGACCTGAACATGTGAACAGCAACAAAACTTTAGAGAAAATGGAAACAAAAAGGACATTTATACTGAACATCAAGAAGAGACAGTTGAAATTTTTAGGGCACACAATGAGGAAAAACGGCTTGGAAAATTTGATACTCACAGGGCAGATAGAAGACAAGAAGGACAGAAGAAAACATGACGTAACAAGCGCTTGAGTAAATGGATGATAGGGCAAAGTTTAGGAGAAATAACAAAAATACAATATTTAATGTGCTACAAAGGATAGGAATTTGTGAAGATCCAAAGTCCTGAAGGGATACAGCCCATGTACAAAGCAATATCTTGAAAGTAGCAGGAACTAGCTTACAGATGCCAGAGCATCCACTAAATTTATGTATGTCTTTAAAAATGTTGTTAAAGATTAAGTGATATACGATTGCAAAAATTTAAATTGAGTATTTCTTCTTCTCATCGTCAATCAGCAAGTTTACAGGCCGGAACCTTTAAACCCTGTCATGTTGAAATACTTTTTATCCATACGTGAACGCATAACAGACGCCTATAAAACAGGCAAAATAAATGAAATATACTAATAACCTTTCAAAAATGTTTATTGAACTTGGTCAAAGAGTTCAAAGAAAATTGTTCATCTGATACCTCAGTGATATTTTTTCTCTCCGACTTGAAGCACGACTTATAACGCAGGTGCCTGTTAGTATAAAGATATTTCCCGCTAGTCACCTGCAGTCAAACGATATAATTAGTCACGTGATCAGAGAGTGGGGGAACCATTATTTTATGGAAAGAAACGGCGTCTGGATTCTATATTTTGACTTACTGAAAGATATTTTTGCTTTCAAAAATATTCATAAAGTATTATTTTATTTTATCTTTTTTTTAAATATTTATATACCCGTTTTTTTTTTGTTTGGTTTTATTCCCAGTTTTGTATTTCCTTTGTTCATTCTGTTTTCTTTGTTCTTTTGTTGCTTTTTTTTCATTAAGTTTATTGAAATTTCAGTTGATTAATTTCTTTGTTTTTTCTTTTAGTTAATTTGTTTGTTTGTTACTTTATTTCAGATGTTTTTATTTTTGTCGCTTCAATATTCTTTCATTTATTTATTCAGTTCTTTCTGTGACATTGTTACGTATTCCATTTTTTTTTTAAATTAATTCTTTTTCTTCTTTTTTGCAGAATTGTTGCTTCTTTGTATTTTTATTTTCTTTCTTTCGTTTGCATTTTTCCTTTTGTCATTTTCTTATCTCTGCTATTTTTTCTTTCTTTCAAAATGTTTACTTCTTTTTTTTCTTTCTTTTGAAATGATCATCTTTTTCTTCTTTCTTTCCCGGTAGATTTTTACTTTTTTTGTGCTTTTTTTAAAAATATCTTATTTTTATTCCTTTCTTTCGAAGGAATTTTACGTCGTTATTTTTTCATTCTAAAGAAATTATTGCTCCTTTCTTTCTTTCTTTCTTTCTTTCTTTCTTTCTTTCTTTCTTTCTTTCTACATTATTCCTTTCACATTCTTTCTTTCTACATTATTCCTTTCACATTCTTTCCTTCTACATTATTACGTTTACATTCTTTCTGTTTTTCTTTCTTTCTTTCTTTCTACATTATTCCTTCGGGATTATTCTTTCACGAAGCCGTTCTTTCTTTCTTTCTTTCTACATTATTACGTTTACATTCTTTCTGTTTTTCTTTCTTTCTTTCTTTCTTTCTTTCTACATTATTCCTTCGGGATTATTCTCTCACGAAGCCGTTCTTTCTTTCTTTCTTTCTTTCTTTCTTTCTTTCTTTCTACATTATTCCTTTCACATTCTTTCTTTCTACATTATTACACTTATATTATTTCTGTTTTTCTTTATTTCTTTCTTTCTTTCTTTCTTTCTTTCTTTCTTTCTTCCATTCTACATTATTCCTTTTACATTCTTTCTTTCTTTCTTTCTTTCTTTCTTTCTTCCTTTCTTTCTACATTATTTCATTCATATTCTTTCTTTTTTCTTTCTATATTATTCCTTTTCATATTCTTCTTTCTTTCTACATTATTACTTTTACATTTCTTTCTTTCTTTTTTTAGTACTTTTTCTGGCTCTTTGAAATTTTCGCTAGCATTTAATGTCTACCCAGTTTCATTCTGTTTTGTAGTCTTCCTTTTTCCGCCGTTCTTTTTCTCTTCCACATTCATTGTCTCAAACCCGTACCCATTTTTCCCAAACCCTCACGCCATTGTTCCAAGTATTTTTTGCATTTACTCTATACTCCATAACGTGTTTAAGTAAGCGTGTTATTGGAAGCTGTTTTTCTTGCAACAAAACATATCTGTTCCTTACATCTCGGGGTTAGATTCATTTTTATGACGGTCAAAATAGACAAAGCAGAGAAGAAAACGATAGAAGATGGGCACTGATCGAATTGCCGCCTGTCGGAGGGACGAGAAAAAATAACTCCAACGGTATAAGAAGGAGAATACGAGGAAGAAGAGGAGGAGTATAGAAACCAGGAAAAGACATAGAAGAAAGGAAGGAAATCGTCGATAGCAGAATGGGGAGGAAGAAAAACGAGATGAAATAAGAAGAAAGAAAAGAGGGGAGAAAAGGAGAAGATGACAAGAGAAAAAAAAGTCGAAGAAAGAGGAAGAGAAATTGAAGGAGAGAAGAAAAGCTCACATAAAAAGAAGAAGGGGAAGAAGGTAAAAGATAAGGGAAAGGAAAGATGAAAGAAAAGAAAAAAGAAAAAAGAAAGATAATAATAGAGAAAAGAAGAAAGAGAAAAAGAAGAAAGAAGAAAAAGAAGAAAGAAGAAAAAGAAAAAGAAAAATGAGGAAGAAATGCAGTAAAAAATAAATAAAGAATTCGAAATTAGAAAAGTTTGCTAAAAAACAAAAAAATGAGACGAAGTCGAAAGGACAAAGATGAGGAAGTAGAACCAAATGATAAAAGAGAAAAAGAAAGGAAAAATTAAAATGCAAAACTCAAAAATTTTAAAATTTTAAATTCCTCGATACATAACGTTTATATGAACAAACCTCTCACGTTCAGTAAAAATACTTTGGTATATATATGTGTGTATACATAAATATATATATATATATATATATATATATATATATATATATATATATATATATATATATATATGGGGTGATTGAGAAATTGGCGCCATTTTGTATTTTTAATTTTGCGCATGCGCGTTGTTTGTTTTCGATTTTTTCGACTGCATAGTATAGCAGCGTCAGTTGGAGCAGCGTCTGTGAGAAAAAGAGCGCCATTACGCAATTCACGCCGCCAAAAATTTGTAAATCGCCGGAAGTTCCAATACGAACATTTCAGTATGTGAGGAGAGTGCAGAGGATTCGGAAAGAGTTGGTTGATATATCCAGTCAAAACCATGGTGTTTGGTGTGACCACTCGGGATGGCAACGTTATGCCTCCATTCATCTTCCCACGGGACTTCAGGCTCAACACGACGCTCCACATCAAGTGCCTTGACGTGGTGTTGCTGCTCTGGATTAAGAGGGTAGCTGCTGGAACACCGTATACCTGGCAACAAGACTATGCATCATGCTACACAAGTAGGAGAACCCAATCTTGGCTGTCAGACAATTTCTACAACCATATCACCGCTTAGATATGGTTAACTCAGACTGCAAACCACTTGGTTGTTATGTGGAGAGCTCAGTTGAGCGAGAGACCAACACAACTCCTTGTAACACCAAAGATGAACTGAAAGCAAGGATTATGGCAGCAATCGTCAACATAACCAAAGAGTTGTAGGAGATTCCGAAGTCGTCTGGAAGCCGTGGTTGAAGCTAGTGGCGATTTCATTGAATACACTTACTCATGAGTTTTCAATATATTTTTGTGGAATTATGGTAAATATATCTGGTAAATTGAGATGTCAATGTCATTTTCAGTTTTGCGTAATTTAAGCGACAAATTATCCATCGCACCATATATATATATATATATATATATATATATATATATATAATTAATATGAGTCAAAGTTTTGTCACTTAGCTGATCGATATCACCTTCAGCAACCCAACTCCAGAGTTTCGTAGACGGAACCTCTAGGAATCACTCCGTCCACTCGTCAGGGATATAATCAGTTGACTACTTATATTTCTTGATTTTTATTTTTTATATGCACTTTTCATTGATCCAAGTTTTTTAATTTTTTACATCAGTGTATGTGCGCACGTGTGTGTTCGCGCGCGCGGCCATGCGACCGACTTTGCGCATGTGCGTACGCGTATTATGTCGTGGTTATTTGTTCTTTTCATCGTTGTTTTCACTTTACACTCACTCCTTATGACAAGAGATTATCGCCAATAGGTGTTGACTTCAGACGATTGCGTATACGCGTAAAACAGGCTGTTACTGCTCCTTGTTAACTTTTATATATATATATATATATATATATATATATATATATATTTGAATTCGGATCAGTGATATATTTTTAATAAGCATTGGATCCCACATAATAATAGGATGATTAACCAATGAATATCAAACAAAACAGAAATTAAAAATACCAGAATTTTCTTTTTCTTCTTCATATTTAATTCTTTGATGAAGCTCTAAAAATGAAAAATTTAAGATTTATAAACGTTTCCTATTTTCACTTATCCTATATATATATATATATATAAATATATAAATATATAATTAGGTATTTTATATATATATATATATATATATATATATATATATATATAAATATATAATTAGGTATTTTATATATATATATATATATATATATATATATATATATGATTTCGGATCAAAGATATTAAATATGGATTAGATCCGACATAATGATAAGGCCCCTTTGTTGAATTTTTATTGCATTTTTCCAATTTTCGATTAAAACCTTGTAGATAGGATTCAAAATTGTGCGTAAATTGTCCGAAGTTCATATTTGTTCTTTCCACTGTCTTGGTAATTATGAACTGGGTGTTGTCAGTATGGTAGAGAAGATGTTTTGTTTGTCCCCCTGGCATTTTTTCTGAACGCTGTGTTTCAAATTATCCAAATTGACATCTTACGTAAAATTGTCCACGATACTGACAACATCAGATTTGTCCAAAATGACCACATGTCTCAAATGTCGAAAATTTAGCAAAAAAATAGAACAAAGAGTAAACTTTGGACAGTTTATCCACAATTTTAATCCAGATAGCAACTAATGCGAAAATTAAAAATTAGAACAAAAATTAAACACACACACACACACACACACACACACACACACACACACACACATATATATATATATATATATATATATATATATATATATATTGAGACATGTTTCGTTGAATAATTTAGACAAGTTTTGTCTACTTATTTTCATTTGGATCCTTTCATATTCACAAACCAGCTTCTTTGTGTCGTTATTAAAGGAAGAGAGAAAATTACCATGTACATACATATTCATTTATTCCGAGTACTTTCGATATTAGCATTTGTTATGTTCATCTGAACGGTAAAATTTTTATATGTGAATTGAAAAACGCTGAGGTTATGTACTCTAAGATTTAGCATGGTGCAAAGTGTAGAGGAATTAACTAAGTTATGAGAGGCTAAATATTAAAATTATTAGTACAAACGTAGATACTTCAAACTACTGAATACTGCACAAATGCTTTAACATGTTTGCAACATGTTAAAACGTTTATGCAGTATTCATAATTAATTTTATTAAGGGTTGGTTTCAATTTTTAATATAGATAGCTTCAAGGATTTTTTGTTTCTTTTTTATTATTTCCATGAAAATGTATAGATGCATTTTCGACGAGAATTTCCTAAATTGTGAATGTGAACAGGTATATTCTTGTCAATGTTTAGAAATGTTAGACGCATCATTCAAGTGAAAATTCAGACTCCGAGACAGTGTAATCGTAGTGCGGCCAACAAAATATTTTTTCTGTTAGATATACAATCTCGCAAGGGACATTTAAATTTATATACAATGTTGGTTTTCTGCAAAACGTTAGCTGATGGGGCGGAGTGATTACGAATGATTAAATCGGATATATTCTATTTAGTGTAGTACATAACTGATTTCAGTTTTTACTAGGATTTGCGGTAGATATATTAGTATTTATTATTTTTTTTAGGATATTTCCGCCTTGTTTATAATTAGAATGCATTTGTTTGCGATATAAAAGATTAATATGTTTGGGTTTAGTTTAAATTAACTGATTTAAAAATATGGTTCCTTCGCTAAACAGGAATTACCGTGTTTCAAAAGAAGAAGCTAAGAACTTCAAATTCAATTATTTAATTAAATTAAAAGCACTAGTTCTGTTTCATTTTCAAACTAATTTTGGAATAACTTATTTTTAAATTTACTGAGTTTTAAAAGCACATACAATTTGTTTCCAAGGATACAGAGAAATCCAATCATTTAGACAGGGGCCGTAGAGTGTTCATTTTTATTAACAACTATTGTATCAAATTTGAGTTACTTTCGAAAATGGTTTATGTCTAGATATAGTAGGGGTTCATTTTTCAACGAATTATGACACCTGTTCAACGCATGTCGTTTGATTTTTTTCGGCTTTTTTATCCGTTAAATTTATACTTGTACACATAAAGATTCTTTCTAGAAGGGGGTGTTTGGATTAGATTACGTTCTATTGGACTTACAATTTTACAATATTATTTTTACTTTTAATTACTAATAGACTATATTTCATTTTAAAACAAATAAATGTAATAGAATTACTTCAATTATTTAATTATTAAATATCAAATGTATGTATATTACAGCTCTCTTTTTTGTAATAAATATTATTTAAGGAAAATTTTGACAATGTCGGCAAAGAATCAGTAAATTTTAATTTTTATAAACCTAGTAATATGTAGTTTCTCATGTATGCACAAAGGACATGGGTCATTTAATGACCTACATATTCTAGCTTTTCTTATTAATTTCCATTTTACTGTAGGTGTTTTATTGGTTTCTTTCAAGTGCCAGAAATATTTCGATAGTGATGTCTGATTTCAGTATTTATTTATCCTAAAAGAACTTTGATGTTGGAATCGAAACTATATATAAAGCAAAAACGAAGTATAAATTATTAAAATGATCGTTTGCACCAGGAAGTTGAGCAAAAAGCGCGGGAATTAAGAAATGATGAAATTGACGAGCTAAAAAAAGAAGTGCGAAAGAGAAAAAGATAGTTAAAAAGAAAAAGAAAGTAATTTAAAATAAAATTAAAATTATGAGAAAATAAATAAAAATAAGATTAAGATAAGAAAATAAAACTAAATTCAAGGGAAAAATAAATAAAAATAAAATTAAGAGAAAAAGAAAGAAAGAGAAAAGAAAATTTAGAAAAATGAGCAGAAAGAAAAAAAAAGAAAAAAATTAAGTGAGAAATAAAGCAAAATAAAAAGTAAAAAAATAAATTTAAAATAAGAATAAAAAAATAAAAATAAGATTATGAAAAATAAATGAAAATAAAATTAAAAAAAAATAGCGGGAAAAATGGACAAAACAAAAAGAAAATTGTGAAAAAGAAAAGAAAAATATATTTAAGAGAAAATAAAGAATAGAACTAATAAATTGGAACGCGGACTAAAAGTTTAAAGGCATCGAAAAAGATAAAAAAAAAAAGAAAGAAACAAGCAATAAATACGGAGAAAGAAAGAATGAAAGAAAGAAAAAGAAGCGATAAAAGAAGAAATATATTTTAAATGATGCGTTATAATCAGTGCTAATGATTATTCCATGGATCGATAGTGGAATGGTTTCCCGTTGCCTTACCAAAGTGACTTTATTGAGATGACTTCTAGTTAACGGACAGTTGACGCTTTTGCGGCCATTCGCATTTTGGTATTCTCTTATTTTCATGCTACAGCGTTGATAACCAACCTCCTTGCCCCTTCGTAGTGGGGAGGAGAGCCGAGGAAACTTGTAATCAGAAAAAAAGGAAGCTTAAATTTCAGGGGCCTATAGGGAAGAAAGGGAACTGGAGAATTTAATATTCGTAAAACACAGCAAAGTCAATAGAATCAGACAAAAAGAAAAAAGCATAACCAACATAAGGAAATTGGTGGAATAAGGAAAAAAAAAACAATGATAAAAGTTATTTCGAGCAACAAATGACAGGAAGTTGTAAAGAGCCATGATCGTCCATGAGGAAATAGCCGAGAATTTTAATCATTTCACAGTGGATATTAATCTTAAATTAAGCTTAGTAAAAATATATATATATAAAAAAAAAAAACTAAAGCAATACGATTTTTGAAAGTACTGTAATATATTCGGTGATGTGTTCGTCTTGGCAGTGACAAGAGTATACGATAAAGTTTTTGAAGGACATGTCAGTGATGTACTTGACTGAATGAAGGCAAACCATGCAAACTGATTATTTGACAAAGGAACACATCATGCTTACGTAGCTTTGCTTGTGTAAACGTATATAAAGTGAAGTGTTGGCCAGGGTTGTGGTAAAGGAGGTCGAAACATTCACTCTCAAATGAACCTTCACAGGGTACTTATGTTTGTCCCTGCATTTCAAGCGCCCATCTCTTTATAGCGTGAGGTGGAATGATACAACCATGTTGCTGAAGATGGTCACTCGATATTACAGTCGGCTATGATAAGTTTTTAGCCATCCTTGTTTATAGCAATTTTGGCATGTGTAATAATGTCTCTTCTTTTTTTCAGACAATACCATGTTAGTATCAAGCTACTATGAACGATAGTTGACTTAAATTTTGTAATAAAAGTTCGCGAAAGTAAGAAAATTGGTGAATTTCAACGAGGGCAAATAATAGGATGGCATCAGTGTGGTAAGTCAAATAGAAAAATTGCTAGTTTTTTCCAGGTTAATTATCAAACGGTTAATAATATTGTCAAGAAATTTAATGAAGAAAGGCATTGTCGTATGGAACAACTTTCAGGAAGACCAAACATTGTGTCTGAGCGAACGAAAAGGGCACTGAATAAGGAAGTCATTAGAAACCGTCGTCAGAGCGTCAAAGATGTCGCCAACAGCAGGGAAATGTCGCCATATACGGTGAGAAAAACTCTAAAAGAACTAGGTTAACAAAGAAGAGTTGCAATAAAGAAGCCCTTGATTTCAGATGTTAACAGGAACAGGCTAGACTGGGCGAGAGAATTCGAGAGCAAAGATTATGAATTTTGGCAATCTGTAATTTGTTCAGATGAAAGTAAATTCTGCCAATATTCGAATTCGAGACAGGTTTATGTTTGGAGAAATCAGAATGAGACTTGGAACACTGAATGTCTGCAAGCGACCGTGAAACATGGAGAAACTGTAGTAATGGTGTGGAGCGCTGTCTGGTTTGGAGGGAAATCTGGGCTGATTCTTGTTGATTAGCGGTTCAATGGTCCAAAATACAGTCAAATAGTAGAGAAAATACTACTCGTACTATTTGAAACAAATCAGATTGACAAGAATGCCTACCTTTTTGAAGTAGGTGAGGAGCCATGTTATATGAGAAAAGTAGCAAAGGCCTGGAAGGAATCGCAAGGAATCAAGTCACTGACATGGGTAGCCCAATGTCCTGGCATGAATCCAATAGAGTATGTTTGGGAGCACCTTCACCAAAAACTTCGAGAGCGTGCAACGAAAATCACGTCAGTGGCAACATTGCTAAAGGAGTGGCAAAATATGGATCAGACGATTGTTGATAACTTGATCAAATCCATGAAAAATCGAATACAAGGACTGAAACTAGCAAATGGAGGACCTACTCCATATTAGTTCCAAAGTTGAGTTGGGAATATGTAATTAAATTTTGAAATTAGATGTAGTTTATTTCTCCTCGTTAAAATATTTTCTTATGCCAGTGTAAATTTTTTCTTTTTAAAGGTTTTTTTAGGAAAATCGATTTCACAAATCCAGTAGCTGTTATCTATTTTTCCAGTCCAGTAGTAGTTATCTCTCTTTCCATTCGAGTAGATGTTACCTCTCTTTCCATTTCGGTAAGTGTTATCTCTTTCTAGTCCAGTTGATGTGATTTCGATTTCGAGTCCAATAGCAGTTATCTGGCTTTCCAGTCCAGTATATATTATCTCTCTTTTCAGATGAGTAACTGTTTTCTCTCTTTTCAGTCTTTCCAGTCCAGTAGCTCTTATCTCTCTTTCCAGTCCACTAGATGTTAGTTCTCCTTCCAGTCCTGTAGCTATTATCGCTCTTTCCCGTCCAGTAGCTGTTATCTCTCTTTCCAGTACAGTAAATGTTACTTGGCTTTACAGTCCAGTAGCTCTTAACCCACTTTCCAGTTCAGTGGCTATTATCTCTCTTTCCAGTTTAGTAGTTGTTATCGCTCTTTCCAGTCTAGTAGATATTAT
Source organism: Acanthosepion lycidas (assembly GCA_963932145.1). Classification (NCBI taxonomy): domain Eukaryota; kingdom Metazoa; phylum Mollusca; class Cephalopoda; order Sepiida; family Sepiidae; genus Acanthosepion; species Acanthosepion lycidas. The sequence continues at coordinate 54,026,582 of OZ010590.1, forward strand.
CTCCCTTTCCAGTCCGACATCTGTTTATCTCTCTCTCCAGTTCAGTAATCGTTATCTTGCTTTTGAGTCCAGCCGCTGTTATCTCTCTTTCCAGTCCAGTAATTATAATCTTGCCTTCGAGTCCAGTAGATGTTATCTCTCTTACCAGTCTAGTAGTTCTTATCGCTCTTTCCAGTCCAGTAGCTGTTATCGCTCTTTCCATTCCAGTAGCTGTTATCGTTATTTCCAGTAGCTTTTTATCTCACTTTCCAGTCCAGTAGCTTTTTATCTCACTTTCCAGTCCAGTAACTGTTATCTCACTTCCCAGTCCAATAGCTCTTATCTCACTTTCCAGTTCAGTATCTTCTATCGCTCTTTCCGGTCCATTTGATATTATCTCTCTTTCCAGTCTAGCAGCTGTTGTCTCTCCTTCCAGTGCAGTAGCTGTTATCGCGTTTTCCAGTCTAGTAGCTGTTATTGCTCTTTTCCGTCCTGTAGCTGTTATCTCTCTTTCCAGTCCAGTAGCTGTTATCGCTCTTTCCAGTCAAGTTGCTGTTATCGCTCCTTCCAGTCCAGTAGCTGTTATCTCTCTTTCCAGTCCACTAGCTGTTATCGCTCATTCCAGTCAAGTTGCTGTTATCTCTCTTTCCAGTACAGTAGCTGGTATCGCTCATTCCAGTCCAGTAGCTGTTATCACTCTTTCTAGTCCAGTAGCTGTTTTCTTTCTAATATTTTATTTGAAGTAGTTAGTCCTTATCTCCACTTACCGTATTGTCTACACTTTCGTTCATATCATACACCTCATTTAAGATAGCCATTTAAACAGTAACCGATTCACCCTTCATTTCCAACGGTTTGTGATCCCTGATAAAAGTCTGTATTTCGAAAATTAAGTTTCGCTTCCTAGACAATCATGTTTATTAATCAAATTAAGTTTCTCCTCCAATGTAATCTTTGTATTTTCAGTTACTCTAATTTGTGCCTAACTAATCTATACTAAATAAATATTTAACACGTTTGATGGTAAATTTTTATCCCTTAAATGCCATTTCGATTTTCTTCTGCGGCATTATTAACGCATCTAAATTCATAGAGAATTACATAAACAGGAGTAGATAGGCTAACATATCATCCGGTTCACCCTCCTCCCCATTTTTTAGCAGGAGTAAACGTTTATCACTTGTTTCCTGTTTAGGATTGTGTTTCCTGTTCCTTGTAAAATCTACTTCAACTCTATACCTCTAATGTCTCATCCTAAACTATGAAATTTTATTTATTAGTTATTTCTAATTATTTTAAATTTATCTATCTTAAGATTCACATTCTTCCACGGTCTTTTGAACAAGAGAAGAGGTTTACCCTTGTTTTACTGTTTAGGATTGGGTTTCAAGTTCCTTCTAAAGTCTTCTCATTTTTTTTTCACTCCCAGTAACCCTTTGCATCATAGTGGCATTATTGCCTTTCTTGGGGTGAATAGATTACAATATATATATATATATATATATATATATATATATATATATATATATATATATTGTCCCCTACAGAGAAACTGTTTCGCTATATCACAGCTCTTCAGTGTAGCTAGACGTTAGATTGCTTCAAGCCGGGATTGAAACGTCGACCTATTTGGCATCAGTCAGAGACCCTATGCTATCGTCGCATAGAAGAGAGAAAGGGACATTTTAACATTTTCTATACGAAATACGCTATTAGCCCGGAGAGCTCAATTCAATTGAAGAGCAATGCGTTAATAGCAGTAGTTAGTCGCTGTTTTTAAAATTACCCTATTCTCAAGAGACCTCAACCGGATTTTCCGGGAGCATATATATTGTCATCCACAGAGAGACTATTTTGCTGTATCACAGCTCTTAAAATTGTGTATTTAGGCAGAAAGCCCTCTTTTATACAAGTTTCGTTGAAGACGAATGACAAGATACGTGATGTGATTAATCTTTTTATTTAATTTTTCTTGTATTCATATACTTTTACTTTTCTCGACATAAAGAGTGTAAATATTGTCCAAATTTTCTGCATATCCGAGCACTTTCGGCTATTCTTTTAGCCATTAACTAGGATGATTTTTATTTTTTTTATTTTTAACTGAATGTATGAATCTTTATATATGTATCTAGACTTATAGGAATGTTTTATTTTCCAAACACGGTCAGCACATTGTGGCCGTGTTCATAGTTGATATTACTGAGTGTTGGTTTTTTCTTTTTTATTATTAGTGCTTCCATTATTTTTAGTCATTTTTACATGTGAACGAGGCTTTGCATTTTTTACAAGTATGTCCAGGATGGAATTTGGTATGTTTCCGTGTGTATTTAAATGAATCCTAATTGTGTTATGGTCAGCGAGGTGTAACGCGCGTCTTGTCGATAGGCATGAGGTGATATGTCCAACATAATTGTTCATGAATTTGGTTTGATCAAGACCGCAATTCCCTGACATGTGAATTCATAAATAATATTGATTCTCTGTCATTTATATCTGACAGGTATGTTGTTATTGTTAATGATAAGGTTAGATCTTTTACATTCTTTTATAGTAGACTAGCAGCATGGTCCGGCGTTGCCCGTGCTTGATTCTAAAAATCGTACGATTCATACAGCAATCGCTATCATTTGACTTAAAATATTTTTGCCCTTCCTTGCCTTTAAAGGAGTGCCCTTTCCCGTGCTGATGTTGCTACATGCCTTACTTCTTGCCTATCTCATACTGCGAATTTTTTCTAAGCTCTATACTAAACATTAAATCTGTTACGAAAAAAGAACTAAACAAAATGAACACAAAACGATCAGCTTTCAAAAAGGACTCGTAACTGGAAAAACTGAATGAAAAAAGAATGTTAACAACAAATACTTTTTAACACCCAACCCTGTTCTGCGGAATCAGAATCAACGTTGAGTTTAAGCAAGTGAATGAGCCAATTGGAGTAAAGTGCCATGCAGATTTTCCCACTTGAGACGAATGCAGCTATCGATTTTTTTGCATGCTAGCATGCTAGTTAACATTCGTATCAGTAAGCTGTTGGCTCTCATGCTGGCCAATAGAATCTTCCTGACTATTTGTAGCAGCCAGCTATAGGCTCTCACTCTGGCCAGTAGAAAATGGCCGCAAACTACATGAAAACTGTCGTAGAAGCATGAAAAAATCGATTATTTCTACTATCGATGGGAGTTGGAAAATGCAAAGTCGGTCTTGGTCTTGGAGCATGTGCATGTAAATTTTGGTGCAAAGCCGTCGAAAATTGCGGCCGTGCATTCGTTACACACACACACACACACACACACACACACACACACACACACACACACACACATCCTACCTTTTATAGATAGAGATAATTCATTTAATTTTGTTGTTCTGATTGACTGGGGTTGTCTATTTCTTTATAGTATTTCTAAATGAAAATTCTTCTTGCTTAAAATCAATGTCTATTTGGATTTTACAGAAAAAGTATATATATATATATATATATAAACACTGAAATTATTGAGGGGGGTTTGAATAGAAATCCATTTAATTCATCGAATCTAGAAGAATTCTTAACAGAATGTAGAAAGCACTGGACAGCCGTTTCGTCTTATTTGGAACGAAGCCGGACACTTAGGGTACGGTAGACGCGACATAGCAACTGTACCAACGTGCCACGGTGACGAAGAGTTGACAAACTAGACGCGATATAGCGATAGTGTTTGTATATCAGTGCTTGAACCAGCTTCTAATGCTTTGAGAAGGAGTGGCTGGAGACAAGAAAACGTCGCTCGTGGGGGTCACAGTCTTATGGGAAAGGTATTCTCGGATGAGTTACACCACGAAAAGTGAGAGCAGCGTTATATAAAGTCTAGTTTGTCACCTCTTCGGCACCGAAGTTGGTATGTCGTTTGCGCAGCATCCTTACTGTCCGGGTTCGATTCTCGGTTGTGGATGCGCACTGCTGATGAGTGCCAGATAAGACGAAACGGCTGTTCAGAGTTTTCTGCTGATGATTCTGCTAGACTCGATGAATTAAATATTTGTGTGTGTATATATATATATATATATATGCTCCGTAGGTAGATGCAAATTTTTGAGGTACAGCTTAGTATGTATCTATGTTAGTTTAATCGCACTATGACAACGCAAATCGTAACAACTTTTAAAACTGTACGAATACAAATAAGAATGTATTTATATCATTTAGGCATTTTAGAATAGCGAAAATATCATTCAATCTATAGATATCAGGTTTCGGACATAACTATTTGGATAATCTGATATTATGCAGGTAAAGGTCGACCACCGATTTTAAAAAAAAAATTTGATCTTTAAAACTCGACTTATATACGAAGAAAAACTTGAAATATTTCCTACGCCGATTTTAATAGAATAAGGACAATGGAATGAAACAACGAAGAAAGATGATATCATTCACGATACCAGTGCTATATCTGTCTATGTATATAGCTTTATATGTCTGTATACACAATCATACGCACAAAGAGAGACGCACAAAAAAAAACACACGTAAGATGTTACACTCACACGTGTAGATTTACCTATATACATGGACAAATATATCCGCTCGACCCATGGAGTCAAGTAAATTCTAGCGATAAGGAATTTCAGTTAGACTAGAGGGTAAAAGGTTATCGCGTTTCTAATATTTCATGGGAGCATCCATGCATTTAGTGTATTTGAGCGCGCGCACACACACACTGCTTACGGCCACATCATGTTGAAACATCGGTTCACCCACCAATAGACTCATCCAACTCTTTCCGAATCCTCTGCACTCTCCTCAGACTGATATCCAAATACCCTGAAATGTTTGTATTTGAGCTTTTGGTGTGATGCGAAACGATACAACATTCTGTTTCCAAATTTCTGGCGGCGTGAGTTGCGTCATGGTTCTCTTTCTCTTACAGACGGTGCCCAACTGACCCTACTATACTGTGCAGCCGACGAATTCAAAAACAAACAGCGCGCATACACGAAATTAAAAATATAAAATGACGACAATTTACCCATCGCACCATACATGTGTGTGCGTATTATTCGAAAATTATAACATAAATATGTTATAAAATCACTACAAAAATAGCCATTTTTTTCAACACTTCTGGTGCCTTATCAAGCGATTATGTTGATTCAATACCATCACTTGATAAGACACCAGAAGTGTATGAAACAAAATGGCTATTATTGTAGTGATTTTATAATATGATTATGTTATAATTATTTTTTTAATAAATTATATTTCCTCTACTCTGTATTGAGTACTCTATTAAGAATAGTATTTTTTGGTTATAGAAATTTATTCCGTATACACCAATCTTATACTTGGGTATATATATATATATATATATATATATATATATATATATATATATATATATATATATATATAAATAAAAGTGAACATTGAAGTCAACACTCAGAGGCGACAGGCTGTATCATGCTAGACGCTTACTATTGCGTCTAGCATGAAGCAGCCCGTCGCCTCTGAGTGTTGACTTCAATGTTCACTTTTATATTTATATACGCGCTGTTTCTGATATTAACCACTTCATCCCATAAATATAGCACACCTTAAAACTATATATATATATATATATATATATATATATATATATATATATATATATATATATACTAGCGTGCAAAACGTTTGAGCCATTTCGGTAAATGAGTTACTTATGATAATTTTACTTCCAAATCGAGTGTGATTACTAATATGCTTTTCTCAGAATATTTTATAATCTTTGAGGGTCAGAAACCATTGTGCTGCATTTTCGTTCATGCCGTAAGGTGGAATATACAGTATCTTATGCAGACCCATGTTGAAATAAAAAGTTCATTAAAAGTACTGTGCCACCAAAGGTAATTTCATATTTCAGCTCTTTTCTTTAGTTAAAAAGCATTTTCGCCCAAAATGATCTTTATTATTGCCGAAAGTAGAAAACCACGTCAAACTATGCAGCTTTTGAAGAATTTTTGGCTTTTGTTGAAGCCCTTATTTCTTCAGTTCCCACAACACTGGTTCAATTTTACTGAGATAAGGACTTTCAGGCATTCAAAAGTTGAACATCTTTATCAAATAGAAAACCTTTTTGTTGCGCGCCAGTGTATATATGTACATATAAAGTGTGGACATGGAAATCAATACTGCATAGTGATTGGCAGTTTCAGGCCTTAGATGATCATCAGGCAAATGGTTTGATTGCTTAACGCGTGAAAACTGCCACTAATTATACACTGTGTCCATGGGCAACTCGGCATGGTTAGCAAGATTCTATCGCTAAAACAGTTGTGACTGAATAGTGAGTTCGATGCTCACTGGGTGACCCATACTTTGTTATATCCCCGATAATTGACATTGTTCTCTCATAAATTTCAGCAAGGCTTTAAGGGAGTCGGTTAAAGTATATCGGATCTAACAACGGTTCACCTCTGCCAAGAGGGTACCTCGACGTGGTTTAATTGTTAGCAAGCTTGTCTTGATAGGACAATTAAGACTGAGTAGTGAGTTCGATCCCCACTGGGTACCCCATACTTACGTTCTTGTGCCATATCTGAGCTACGTTTAGAAAATCTCTTTCGGGAGGAGTTAACGGTTAATCGTTACTCTGCTTGTCAGCTCTCTGCCTTTGGGCGGAGGGGAACCCAGACTAGTCTATGCCTATGGGCAGAGTTTCATCTGAGGAGGTAGACAGCTGCCCGACCCCTTGTATGCGGGATCTACGGGAAATTTTTGCCCGAGCGTACGCGCTCGGACAGCCACACTTAAAAAAAAAACGACCTTGTACCACATCCCGCCTTGTGGGTAGGTCTCGGGTAAATACGGAGAGATACAGGTTCGAATCCTGCTGGAAAATGCATGTTTTTTTTTTCTTTAATCTCTAAAATATACAGGCCTGTAGACGAAAATAAATAAATATACTGCTTAACAAATAAGTAGAGTGTCTCCTCAAATATGAATATCGACTAAAAATAACATTTAAAGCGATATATATATATATATATATATATATATATATATATATATATAGAGAGAGAGAGAGAGAGAGAGAGAAAGAGAGAGAGAGAAGAAATCCAATTGATATATAATCCAAATGAATACTATTAATACAATATAAAATAATAAATTAAAACTGATTCACAGCGAGAGCTCAATATATATATATATATATATATATATATATATATATATATATATATATATATATATATATATATATATATATATATATATATATATGTATTGTAAGACACTTCATGAGATGTTTATTAACCTTACTGTTAATTCAAAATCCTCTTGGATGATACGTTCGTCATTATTATTATTATTTAAGGAATAGCTGATTTCATATGGTTAATGTTGTTTTCATGTCAACACAAAATAAATTCTTACCATACTTTTGTGTGTTAAGAAAGAGAAGTTTGAACTTCAAAGGACAAATGAGGATAAAAGAGGATTTGGTGAATTTGACACTGATATGACATATTAGAGGTAAGAAGGAAACGTTGAGTAACCAACCTGAGGAGCTTATGTCAATGGATACAGAACAAGTACTCGGAACAATAGCAAGTGAAAATACATTGCTTAACGTTACAAAGGATAAGAAGTGGTGAAGAGCCATGATCGCTCACACCCTCAAGAGACACAGCACATGAAAATTGAATTTTTCTTTACAAAGTCTCAGGCATTGAAACGAAACCAAGACATGTGGAGGGAGCTAGTCGGGTGTTTAATACGCAGATGTTTAGCTACGCAGAAGCTTAGCTAGTCAGGTGTTTAGCTAGTCAGGTGTTTAGCTACGCAGGCGCTTAGCTAGTCAGGTGTTTAGCTACGCAGGCGTTTAGCTACGCAGGCGTTTAGCTACGCAGGTGTTTAGCTACGCAGGAGGTTTAGCTACGCAGGTGTTTAGTTACGTGTTTAGGCAGCGATCGTACGAACACAACCAGTCAGAGGATTGGTTTGTTTTGGTTTATTTTGTTTTACAGCATATGAACAACAATGTGTTATTTAATGCCGACAAGAATTTTAGAATAGGTTTGTATGGACAGAATATGTATTTTTTGTAAGAAATCAGCTTGTAGATCAGATTTCATTGACGTATTTTTACAAAGATCGTTTTTGCCGGTAATGTTTTTTCAAAAATGCATTGCTGGCACTATTTTTAAAAAATGCATTGTTGGTAATTTTATAGAAAATATTTTTAAACTTTCAGAGTGTTTTGACCTCAGTTTGGGGATTAACTATTTGCCCATAGCTGGGACTCTAACAGGTGCTACCAGCTCGAGTCAGGGCAAACCCGTGAACAATAGTAATTAAGAGGTGTTTCACACTTCTTAAAACCTCCCGATGAGTGGCCTTGCTGCCGGATGTAGTTTATCGTCATGATCAGGACATCTTGGAACCAAAATGTAAATATGAATAAGAAACATGCTTATGCTGAGATATTATATATAATAATTGAAAATGTCTGACATTAACAAATACGTAGCAAAATAATTGTTTAAGACATTGCAGGCCAAACAGAAACTTATGGCAGGCTGAATGTTGTTCGTAGGCAGAGGCGTACCTAGAGTTTCTGTCGACTGGGGCGATCGCAGAATTTGTTACACCTATCAATAAAATTTATAAACTAGTAAACATCCACAAGATTTCAATTACGTATGGATATTTATTGTTTTGATAGCAGCCCCCCCCCCAAAAAAAAAGAGAGAAAAAAAAAGTTGATTATTCCAACTGTTCTCCTTATCTTTATTGTCATATTAATGACGTTTCGGCCTCGTATGATCCGGCCTACTTCAGGTGATATAAATTGAAATTTCAAACCGAGCCCACTATGGCAGATTGTTCTAGGACAGTAGATAAAACCTTAAGAAGGCAGGAGTGTAAAACTGCCGGAACCTCGTGAATATGGCACTAAAGACGAGGAAAACAGTCCGAACGATGTAAATAATTACAGTACCTCATCTCAGAAATATAAACAAATCCTGAAGAAGGCAGTAGCTTACAACTGCCGAAACATCGTAAATATAGCAATAAAGATGAGAACAACAGCCGAACGATGTAAATGTAAATAATTATAATTCCTCATCTCAGAAATATAGCCAGATCTTGAAGAAGGCTGGGACTTAGAACTGCCGAAACGTCGTGAATACGACAATAAAGATGAGAACAACAGTCCGAACGATGTACATGTAAATAATTAGAATTCCTCATCGCAGAAATATAGACATCCTGAAGAAGGCAGGTGCGTACAACTGCCGAAACGTTGTGAATATGGCAATAAAAACTATGTAAATAATTACAATACTACATCTCAGAAATATAGACAGATGTTAATTACTCTGGCCAACCTTAAGTTATACAAGTAATATATCGTTATGATCATTTCCTACTACCTCCGTTTGTCTGCGTGGCCAGACTTAGCATAGTAAATAGACACCCGTAGACTTGAATGTCTATTTTAGCGTTACAGTGCAGCGACTAGTCTTATACTGCAATTTGTGATGCTAATGATGATTTTTTAAAGTATAGTTTAGATATGTCACAAGGCCGAAAGTTTGGGGTATTCAGTAAGGATCGAACTCACAACTCAGTCGTAATTGTTCTAGCGAGACAAGCTTGCTAGCAATTAACCCGCATCGAGGTACCCTTTGAGAGCGTTCAATTCTTCTTAAAATTGTCTTTGTGCCGTTCTAATCTAATATTAGAAAATAGCTATCCTCCGATGGGAGACAACTCAGTTGAAGCAAAAGCATTTTATAGAATAACTTATAGGAAGCAGAAGAAAACTGGAAGTAAAGAAGTAACTATCGACGAGACTTGAACTCCCGATTGGACACCTGAACAGGCGCTCTGCTCAAACTCAGAGGCTTACAGCCATATCACGTTGGAAAACCGCTTCTCGTACGCCCACCAAGTTAAGCAACGTCAGGAAGTATATCGTTATGATTCTTTCATGTTACCTTCCTATTTTTCTGCGTCCCCAGAGCTTCGCCAGTAACCGTGGGTGACCGTATTGGAATACCAGGTACTGTAATCTTGGATGTGTGGGTGGTGTAATGGATAACGGCTCGGAATTGATAATCGAAGAGCTGAGCTCCAGTTCTGGTTCTTTGATATATTCACCTACAGTTGAGAAAGGCATGAATCCACCATTTCTGTCCCCAGCTAAGGGTTAATTAGTAAGTCTTGTATCAGTAAATCTTTATAAATCACATCCAAATTCTTACAATCTGAATATATTTAGGGTTTCAAATAAGCTGCAAAGGGTTGATAGACCGTAAAAACAAATCAACCAATCGATCGATCAATAAAAGTAAATTCACTAGTGTAGTGAGTTTGTTTTTCATTGTACTATACTAATCTCAGCTGAGTAAATAAATACTTGTATGCATTTTAACAGACGCGGATTTATTCATTAAACTGAGATCAACACGGATAATGAATGAATTGTTCACAAAAATAGAGAGGAGCATAAGATAAAGATATTATCTCACCGGATTTATTCAAACTTTGGAGCGAGGCGATCCTAAGAGAACTAGATCTTCTACCAGGATTTATCGCCGGTAGGCACAATCTTTGATACGTAGACGACACCGTGTTAGTGGAAGATCTACCTCATTCTTTTTGTTACTAGAGGCCCTGGTCAACTCTGAACTGATTAATCACCTCACATCGCAGGGCCTTCTTTCAGATAAGCATTATCGCTTTCGCTTTTTCAAGTCAAATTCTGATGTATTAACGTTTATTACTGTAAGAGTTTATCAAGCTTTAGATAAGAATTTTCAAGCTCGGTCTGTTGTTTTGATCACTTCAAAGGCATTTGACAGGGTTTGACATGCCGGTCTTCTCAAGTTGAATGCTTACGGTAGTCTATAATTCAATCTTTATTATCAAATAGCGAAATGAAAGTTGTCTTGAACGGCCACTTTTCTAGATCTTTTTGCATTAATACAGGTGTTCCTCGGGGCCATATCCTTGGGCCTAAGTTGTTCCTCATTTTACACAAAGATCTTTCCGATGGCTTCAGCTCTCAACTTGTATCTATGCTGATGACACTACTATTTACTTCTGTCTTATCAGTAAGTCTGATGGGTTCCATAAGGTCAAATTGCCAGCTGATCTAAAAAAAATGACCTAAAATCTGCTGTTAACTGGAAAAATGAATGGCTTAATTTTAACGCCTCACGAACAAAACATCTTTCTATTAATCACCTGAGAGACGATTTTCCGCCTTCCATTAGCATAGTAGACGCAAACCTCCAGGAGATTGACTCATTGCGTCATTATGGGCTAAATTTTTCTGCTGACATGAAGTGGAAAGATTATATTGAACCATTTGCTAGATCTACTGCTAGGAATTTGGTTTACTGTGTCGTGCTAGACAATTTTCTCTTCAGACTTTATCTTACATATTTTTAAGTCTACCATTCGTGCATGCTTCGAATATTGCTGCCACATATGGTTTGGTGCTCCTGCTATATATTTAGAGATTCTAGATAAAATCCCAAGAAGAATCTGCAATCTTATTGGTCCTGACCTAGCATCTCGGATTCAGTCACTTTCCCATTGCTGTAATGTAGCTTCCCTGTGCCTTTTTAGAAATACTTTTATGATAATTTTTATGATGGACTTTTTTCTATAATATCTAGACTTTATGAATTTAAGGGCAGTACTAGATTGGATGATGGATAGCGGCTCGGATTGAGGAATCGGAGAGCCGAGTTCGAATTTCAGTCGAATCCATTACATTCACTTACGTGCTAATACTCTTGGGAAAGGTATTAATCCTCTTCCCCTCCAGCTATGGGTAAAAAGCAGGACAGATTGGGTTCTATAGCCTTTGATGGCAACTGGT
>OZ010590.1:54043427-54118427 GCA_963932145.1 Acanthosepion lycidas
GCTTTTGTAACACAGGAAGAGGTTAAAACTGACGTTTGTGAGTTCTTCGAATCAAAGCCAAAAGAATTTTACATTAATGGAATTAGTAAGCTTGTTAATAGATAGAAGAAGGTCATAGATAATCATGGAAAATACATTGTTGATTGAATCTGGAATTAAATGTAACATTTGGTCACTTGTATTCTTTATTCCAAATTCGGACAGAACTTATGGGATGACCTGATATATATATATAACATATGTTTATGCTGTAAATATAAATTTATGTAGACATTAGCTGTAGTTCTAGGCAGAGAACTGCGTTCAAAATACATTTAGCTGAAGCCATAAAATTGTGTTCAAAATATTTAGATTTCAGCATTAAATGACCCATAGAGATTGATATGCCGCTAAACAAAGTCAAGTAAACCAATCCATCTACAATCCCAGATGTGGATGTGCGCGTCGCGTAGTGAATATTGGCGCGTATGTGTGATTGGAATGTCGGGTTCAAATTCCAGCCGACGCCATTGCATTCGCTTTAGGACATATACCCTTGGAAAGGTATGAATTTATTTCTTTTCCTCCCAGCTTGAGTTCTCTAGCAACTGTCTGGGTGTGCGACTAGCATCTCTACCTCGTAAAAACCTACTTGCTACAAAAACAGCAATAGCAGTGACATGAGACTATAGAGATGAACTCCACAAGAGAGTCTACAATAAGAGTCTACAGATTTCATAACAACAATTTCGCGCATTATGTTAGGCGACCCACAATTTAGGTGACAACAGTCCCCCAAAACGGGAAGAATAAAGAAGCAGACGATTTTGTTAATTGGTAATTATTAATGACTGAGGCCAATATTAAGATTAATAAACATCAAATCACTTCATAAGAGAGGAATGAATAGCAAGCCAGTCTTATGACCATAAAGAAAGGACTGGGATCAGTCCTAACAAAAAGACTTCAGGTTTGTGACCCTGTGACGTGAATAGCAGTGCAGCTCACATCGAAGCAATAAACAGAAAGCCAAGTTCATGACCATTGCAAATGGAATCGGTTCATTTCGCACTAGATATATTACGCTTGTAGCTAAGTCCTGTACAGAATATCTTGAATATTAAACAACCTTACTGTATAGCAATGAATAGAAAGCCATTTTAATAAATATTGCAAATGGAGCGGATTCATTTCTCATTCCGATTGTAGAAAATTTTATTTGATCCACAAAGAGGTGTTATTTCTATTCCTTTGTCAATTCTAGCATCGTTTCATCTCTAAAAGGCAGGATGTGTGTGTGTGTGTAATGAATGCACGGACACAATTTTCGACGGATTTGCACCAAAATTTTCAAGCACATGCTCCAAGTTAGTGGAAAGGCCAAGACCGCCTTTGCATTTCCCAACTCCCATCGATAGTGGAAATAATCGATTTCGGCAGTTTTCATGTAGTTTGCGGCCATTTTGTACTGGCCAGATTGAGAGCCTATAGCTGGCTGCCACGAATAGGCAGGAAGATTCTATTGGCCAGCATGAGAGCCAACAGCTGACTGACACGAATGTTAACTAGTATCCTAGCATGCAAAAAAAATCGGTAGCTGCATTAGTCACAAGTGGGAAAAATTTAAATCTGCATGGCACTTTACTCCAATTGGCTCATTCGCTTGCTTAAACTCAACGTTGATTCTGATTCCGCAGAAGTGGGTTGGGCGTGAAAAAGTATTTGTTGTTAACATTCTTTTTTCATTCAGTTTTTCCAGTTACGAGTCCTTTTTTAAAGCTGATCGTTTTGTGTTCATTTTGTTTAGTTCTTTTTTCGTAACATATTTAATGTTTAGTATAGAGCTTAGAAAAAATTCGCAGTGTGTGATAGACAGGAAGTAAGGCATGTAGCAACATCAGCACAGCAAAGGGCACTGCTTTAAAGGCAAGGAAGGGCAAAAATATTTTAAGTCAAATGATAGCGATTGTTGTATGAGTCGTACGATTCTTGAATCAAGCACGGGCAACGCTGGGCCATGCTGCTTATAGGGAATATAAAAAGAAGATTTATTCGACACTTAGTGTATTCCTTCACATGTCTAATCAGGAGCCATTTCAAAAGGAAATTTAGTTAGACCGATGAACATAATATATCCTCATCTGTCTATTTCTCGTTCAGAATAATTGGAGAGGCAGTATCAAAAGGACATTGATTTGATCCACGAATGTATATCGTTATTGATAATTAATTCATCGAATATAGAAGAATCTTCAGTAGAATGCACAAAAACACTGGACGGCCGTTTCGTACTATTTTTGGGGGCTTCACCCGGACCGTTACGATCTGAGGCAAGCGTCATACCCAATGGAAAAACGTGTCTCGATGACGGTGTGAAACAAACCAAACTGGATATAGGGTCAGCTCTTCTTAAATTCCGTCATGTGACTCATCCGAATCTACTTATACCAACAGAATGTGCCCCCATGAGTCACGTCTTCTATCCCCAAGCCGCTCTATCCGAAGCATTAGAAGCTGGTTCAAGCAGGGATATATATATATATATAAATTAAGAGGTGTTTGCATAATCATAATTAATTGCTGTTATTCTATATTAGCTTAGGCTAGTTTTTTAGGGAATTTTAAAAGGAAGCTTTTATTTGATCAGCGCCGTCGTGTTTTTCATGTAACTTCATGTCACGTCATGTGTCCATTCCATTGGAATTATGAAAAGGCATCTTTTGTTTGATCCACGACAACATACTATTCTCATTTCATAGGTTATCCGGTCTGGTGTCAATTCCCGTGAAAATACCAAATGGAAGCTTTAGTTTGATCCACCGCGATATGCTATTCTGATTTTATAGGTTATCCGGTCATATCAAATGGAATCTTATTTGATCCACGACGATATACTATTCTCAATTCATAGATTTTGCAGTCCGATGTCAATTACTATGGACATATCAAATGGAATCTTATTTAATCCACGGTGATATATTATTCCTATTTCATAAGTTATTCGGTCCTGTGTTTATTCACATGGAAATATCAAATAGAAGCTTTCTAACTGATCCACAACGATATGCAATTCTCATTCATAAGTCATTCGGTCCAGTGTCAATTACCATGGAAATATCAAATGGAATTTTATTTGATCCACGACGACATGCTATTCTCATTTCATAAGTTATTCGGACCAGTGTCTATTCCCATAGAAATATCAAATAGAAAATTTTATTTGATTCACGACGATCTTTTCTAAGAATTAATTTTGTATCTAATTATGTTGGTCTTTCTCATGGAACTGATGGCGAAAATTAAGAGCTTCCGTCAAAGCTATCATTTAGAAAAAAATGAAAAGTTACAATAACAATTAAAGTATTTCAAATTAAAATCACGTCGTTCTATTAGGTTGGTGCAAAAATAATTTCGTTTTCTAACATGTGAGAAAACGAAATTATTTTTGCACCAACCTAATAATTAAAATTGCTGTTCGTCAGCTTTCGGCATGGGTATTTCACTTACGAAATCCTCAAACTAAGAATTTCAAAACAATTACCATTATTCAATAGTTCCAAATCCAATCTTGTAACGTTCATCAACACAGAACAGACTGAGTTTTCTCCAAACATGATGAACGGTTATAAGGTTAATGAGGTTCCTAGCCTGGTATGTCATCACTTTCCAGATTCGATAGTTTCCCATCTTACCACACTTTCTCACAGATGAAATATTTCTAGCCACTATCACTATTTTCATGGTATATGTTCGGGCGAACTTCATTTCCTGCATGCACCAATCCAGACCTTCATAGCTACGACCCGCCATGCCATTAGTCGACTCCACCTAATTACCTTCATATTGCATCGGTAAGAAGAAAGTTCTGCTCAATAGAGTTTCTTCGTCAGAACTATTGAATTGTGTAACGTACTCCCGAGAGAATGCTTCCCCCTATCAATTAAACATTTCAAATCTAGGGTCAGCCGACATCTACCTCACATATACTAACTGTATTAGTCTCTTGTTTTCTGTACGCCCACACAAGCTAATTTCGCAGTTTTGATTGGCTGTTGGGCCTTGCATAGTGGGAACAAGATTATTAAGAAAAAAATGAAATATTTTATCTCAATATTTTTCTTTTTATCATTAAATTTATTTTCCAATGCCATCTCGGTTTATCTATCTATCTATCTAATAGCGCAGTTGTTTCTAAAGGATTACTTTGTTGAAATATAAGTTGTTCTGCCAAAAATTACCAAGAATACCCATATAAAGTTTATGTGGGAAATGAGGAAGTTTTAAGAAGAATATTAGCTACAAGAAAACTATTTCTAACAATCAGAAAGAGACAGCTAAGCTGAGCTTTTGGAATAATGACGAAAGAAGGCTTACTTTTCTTTTTACGTGCAATATCCTGGCGATCATGGCTCTCAACCTCCATCTATCCCTTGCAGCTCTAAAACAAGTTCCTTCCCTCTGCCACCTCACCCATACCACATTCTGTCAACCACTTGCTTAAGCCCGATGGGTATGTCATGCGTTGTGTTCCCTTGTCTTTCTTTCCGTCTATTCAATCCGTGAGTATCAGATTCTCCAGGCCCTCCTTCCTCATTATGTGTCCCAGAAACTTCAGCTGCCTCTTCTTGATATTAAGTATAAGCCTCCTCCTTGTTTGCAATCTCTCTAAGATCTCATCCTTGCTCACACGCTCGGCCCATGATATCCTTAGCATCCTTCTGTAGAACCACATCTCCGTCGCCTCGAGTCTCTTCTTCATCTTTCAGGAAATCGTCCAACATTCGCTGCCCTAAAGAAGGAAAGATGTCACGTAACAGCTCAGTATTCTTTTCTTTGTTGCCAAAGAATTCACCCTGAAGCCTTGGGAAATTTAATAATCACAGGGCATATCGGAGACAAGATAGGCAGGGAAAAAGAACGAGTAACTTAATAAATCTGCGTAAATGTATATATATATATATATATATATATATATATATATAAAAGATCACAAATGCAAAATGATGGTAGAAAGTTATATCACCATTTAGAGAAACAAAAGACTTAGAAAAACAAATGACTTATTGAGAGTCATTATTACCCCAGTCCTAAAAGAACATGAGTAATAAAAGAATTATCACTCAGTTCCGATTAGTCTACGTATAAAAAGAACTATGTGAGAATTAAAAGCACTACCGTAGGAACCGCTTGCGTGACTAGCTTGCTAACCACTACGCCACAGCGAAGCGTCCAAACAGTTGTAAGAATCTTCATCTGAACTTAGGAAACGTTGAATTGTATTTTTATTGCAAAATTGTTAGCGAGTCTCAAATTTTCAGGTCAGGTTCAGATACATAACAAAAGAAATCCATCTTCGATGTAATAATGTTTGTCAATTTGATTACTCCCGCTACAACAACCGGGACTCAGTTTGCTCTTGGTAATGTGGATTAAATAGAGTCTGGTAGATCAGCAGGAACTGTCCCTTACCCCATAACCCCCGTCATTACTCCCTCTTACTTGTTGCGCATGTTTCTTTTACTCTATTGCCTTATTGCTTACTGTCTCTTTGTTTGCTATTATCAGTTTCTCTTGTATTGTCTTCTTTTAAACAGAATTGTGCCAATTGCTTCATTGTTATTTTCGGTATATATTACATCTTCCTCATCTTTTTTTTCTGTCCGTTTTTCACCCACTCGGGGAAAATTCAGATTTACTTCATTTCTTTCTATTTATCTCTCTCTCTTTCTTTCTTTTCATTAATTCGTTTCGTTTTTCTTTCTTTCCTTTTTTTCATTGATTTTTTCCTTCTTTTTTTTCATTGATTTTTTTTCTTTTCTTTTTTCACTGATTTTTTTTCTTTTCTTTTTTCATTGATTTTTTCCTTCTTTTTTTTCATTTATTCTTTTTCTTTTCTTTTTTCACTGATTTTTTTTCTTTCATTCTTTTTTTTTGCGTTTACATTTCGTATTTCTGATTTTATTTCATTAATTCATTCATTTGCCAGTATCTTACTTCAATTCGAATATTCTTTTTTTCCTTCATTTTTTTTATCTCTTTGCTTGATTAGTCGTTCTCTTCTTGCCTTTTTCCTTTCTTTCTTTCTTTCTTTCTTTCTTTCTTTCTTTGTTTACTCCATTCATTCATTATTCATTTACTTATACTAGGTTGGTGCAAAAATAATGACGGTTTTTGACGCATTTTCTAACGTCAAAAACCGACATTATTTTTGCACCAACCTAATATCTTGCTCCACTTTTTGTTTGCCTCTAATTTTTTTCTTTTATCATTTCTTTCATATCTCTTTCTTTTTTTACTCTTTCTTTTTCGCTTCTTTCATTTCTCCTTCTTTTGGTTTCTTCCTCAGGCATTTAGCATCGTTTCTTTCTTTCTTTCTTTCTTTGCTGAAATTCTTCTTTTTTTCTTTTTCTTCATTTTTCACCGCATCTTTCTTACTTTTTCTAATCTCTTTCATTATGTCTTTTATATTTTCCTTTTCTTAATTCATCCATTTTTTTTCTTTTCTATCTTTCTCCTCTCATTTTGCTTGTTTCTTTCTTTCTTTCTTTCTTTCTTCGTCCGTTTTTATTATTTTACCTTCTCTTCCTTTATCTCCCTTTCCCTCCCTTATCTTTATCCTTTATTAGAAGACCCTCTTTTTTTTCTCTCCGATCTTCCTAACACTTTATAGAATAATCTTTACACTCTCTCCTTCCTATTTCTAAACACCATAGTTTCTATCCCCCCCTCTCTCTTTTCTCACACATACATCCTTACTCTCCATGACAATCAGAGAACTAAGGAATTGGGACTTGAACCATTATAATCTCATCCATCTCGGCACTCTGTAAAAATGGTGTGGGAAACTCCACTGCTAGCCAGTGGCTATCAGTCATAGGATTCTGTAGAAGAATCGCTGACGGCATCAGTAAGCATTTGTGAAAAGTGTCAGGAATTGCTGTACAGGATTTGGGGTGATAATGGCGGCGGTCGGCATAAGAGTTCGTGGTGGGGGCAATGTGGGATAAGGTATTCCGATGAGGGCTTATGGCAATGCAGGGTACCCGTTTATTTTCAAAGTACATTACGTCAACTTTAATAGCTTGTTCAAAATAAAATTCTTCTTTTTTATATGCTGTGTCCCTTCAGTACGTGGGCGGTTGTGGTTGTCCACAACTTCCTATTCTTTGAAGATCCTAGTAAGGTCTCTCGTTTTGCTATCTCTTCCAATCCCGGTTGTGCTAACTAACCATTTACACAAGTTCGTTAGGTAGGTTATTCGTTGCTTTTCTCTGTCTCTTTTGCTTTCATTGTCTCCTGAGTGTCAAATTTCCCAAGCCTTCTTTCCTCATTTCCCAGAAATGTTAATTGCCTCTTTCTGATTCTAAGTATGTAGAACGACATTAAGTCATTATTCGAGCTACATGTCTTATCAATTTTAGTTTTTGCTGTGATTGAAAGTCCTCAAGCGATTTGCTATTTGTTATTTGGTACAGTTCTTTGTGAATATGTAGCGCCAGTCCACAATGTTTGAAGAAGTGCGGTCTCCACCAACATCCATAGATTTCACTCGCTCAAAGCCATTTTTACCATTGATCTAAGATATCTGATCTTCATCTGTGAAGAGATTGCCTCGCATTCAATTCCATATAGGCGAACCAATATTACATGAGAGTTTAGTACTCTTTTTGGTTGTTTCTAATGAAACTTTGCTGTTTTTTAAAACTTTGCTTAGCTTTCGGAAGGCATTATTCGTTATCCCAACACGCCTTTCGATTTCCATCTTCTGTTAAAACACAGTGCTGCTCCATTTCTCGAATTACAGAACATGAAAGAAACGATAATGCTAAACTCTAAGGTATGATCGGCACTGGTCAAGACAAATAGAAAGTAGCAGAAACAGAATGGATGGTAATAAGAGATGTTGTCTATCTTAAATGATTACTGGAAAAATAAATAAAATATACGACAGTGGTGAAATACTGGAAGACCTTAGTAAATCCATTTTCATAGCCATTTCTAAGAAACCAGGTGTAAATGAATGCGTAATCCGTCGAAAAATCAGCTCAATGGGCCATATAACGAAAGTTATTGGTCAGATTCTGAAGAATAAAGCTGGAGGCAGATTTCAAAGAGAAATTTCGCTATGCGAAAGCGCCTTTGGATTTCTAGCAGTTAATTACTTATTTTTAAATCCGATAAGATATTGTTGGGTTAATGAAAAATCTTTGCAGTATTTTTTACCATAACTTTTTTTATCATGTAAATTCATAGCATTGTTACTGAGTTATACAAGCATTTTTCCTGAATTTCTATAACCTAATTCCAGCTTTCAGATAAGTTAGTAGGGAATGCTGAAAAGTTATCGTCCCGACCCTCCTCTAGAAATATGGAAATTATTTTGTCACTGCAGCTGGAACATATTATCTAATATTGTAAAGTCCCAATTTGCTGGATATTTATTTGTTTAAATTTGTTACAGATAATTGGTTGGATGTGGAATTACAATGTGCTTTATTCTGATGACGTCACGAAGTTACTGTTCTGGCAGTAGACAATTCCAAAAGAACTCCACTCATGTGTATTTTCTGTTTTACTGTTGTTCAAACGATAAAAGGCCCAAGAGCCATTTAAGGTAGAGGATTACTGAATGAGGTTGCTGACGGTAGATAATAGTTAATCTGAGACTTGAAGAGGTCAAAATTGTACTGATCGAGAAAGAATCCTCTCTGGATAGTGTTCCACAAAATGGAGGTTCTTGGACACAAGCTTTCCGGCTATAACTTCCTCCTTATCAATGGAATACAAAGAGAATGAAGATGAATAGATCCTATATACTTAGCATGAAGGGTCTTAGCTGAGAATGGCAGGAATTGGTGGAATTAAAGAAAGGTAATACAAGGTGGAAAATAATTTATCTCCCATAAGGCCAGGTAGACTCTTTTAAACTTTGTCAAGGAAAGAATATGAGGAATGAGCAGTGCATGGCTGTTATTCTTCATTTCTTTTTCTAATCTGGTTCTTGTAATGATAGAGAACGACAAAGTTTTTCCAGGCTCATTTGTGAAGAATTGGTGTGCCAGCGTTCAATCCTAAGACTTCAGAACCAAGACACCGAACAGTCTAGGAATCCTTCAACAGTGTCAATTCTAAAATTGTTGATCATATTCATAACCCAATACTGACCGATCAATGGATTTTGGTCAACAGAATCACAGAGAAACTAGAGATAGCCAAAGAACTTGAGTGCCAAAATATTTGAATGCTAATTAGAAATGATAATAATAGGGTTTTATATTTTTAATCATTTCACCCCCAAGGCAATAAAGCAACTGAGACACAAAAAGTTACTGAGTATTACAGAATATGAAAAAAGTAGACTATTAAGTATGGACCTTCACAAAAACGCGATACCTAAAGTTTAAAATAAATTTTAAAAAAATGAAAAATCTTTTTGAAGCTTTTATTTTAGTTTCAATTTCAAGCTAATAGATTAAATTTAATATTTACAATAATCAAAATACGTTGCTGTATTTAAAAAGAAACTATATTAAATTAACTGGAAGGATTTTTTAAACTAATATAAATATGAAGAGGGTTAATTTTTTGAAATTTCATAAAATTAATTAAATGAGGGTAACATATGTATTAGGTTGGTGCAAAATAATGACGTAATAATGTCGTTTTTGACGTATTTTGTAACGTCAAAAAACGACATTATTACGTCATTATTTTTGCATCAACCTAATAAAAAAAAAAAATTTACCAAGATTTTATAAAAAAAAAATTTCCAAAATAATCTCATTCATTTGTAAATAAGTGGTGAACATGCAATTAAAATCCAAGAATTATTTGATTTTTCAAGAATTTTCAAAACAATGTGTTTTTTTACCGAATAAAAAACCCAACTAAATCTTTGATTCACCCGCTGATGCATGATAAACAAAATTTTTGACCAAAATTTCGAACGTGTGTAGGATAAACAATTGTCTTTCCCTTCATAATAACACACATCTTGACGATAAAATTTTGTTTTTATCAAGTTTGGGGCCTTTTTTCATCATGGTATGTGCTTTTTAAGAACGTTTTTTGGGCACTTACTATTATGGAGAGCGGACAATAAAAGAAAAAAAGATTAAGAAATCTTTGAATATCGAACTTGACTGGGAACCAAGAAACCGGAAGAAAGAAGAAATTACTAGCATAGAACTTACAGTTACATGTAACCATTTCAACTCTAAAATGATGATACCTTATTGCTAATCTATTAGGTTGGTGCAAAAATAATGACTTAATAATGTCGTTTTTTTACGTTAAAAATACGTCAAAAAACGACATTATTACGTCATTATTTTTGCACCAACCTAATAGTACCACGCGTAAGGGATGCCTTCAAATTGATTTTGCTGCATTTTCAGTAATCTAGTGAGAATTCTTTTAAATGACTTATCGCAGATGATATGACATGTTTATAATACTATGATCGGGAGATCAAAGAAAAATTCACGGATTGACGGTACTTGACTTTCTCACGCCTGAATAAAATCAAGAAGAAAATTCATGGCCAGGATTTTGGTGGTTGGTGGGGGGAGCGGAGAAGAAATTTATTTTGATAACTGTTTTAAGAAAGGTCGAAAAGTTAGTGACGAATAGTTCTCTAAGTTTTTGTTAAAACTGAGAGGGAATCTGCGGAAAGGTTTTCCCATTTTTTGCTGGACGATGCACTGTTCAAAAAGGCTGGAAGGAAGATCGATGTTTTGAAGAATTTGGGGTTTAAGCGCAAAGATTATTATCTCTACTCTCCACATCGTCATGGGTTTGTTGTATTTAAACCATAAAAGTTGTTAAAAATTAACGAAAATTGTTGAATGATTCGAAGTAGCTAATAATTTTATCAGCGAATGCAACAGTGTAACATAACAATGGCGAAATAACGAAATTATTTTAGATGTTTTAAAGAAGCTTAAGAAGGGATATGCCAATTTAGTTGAACTGCGGAATGAATATATTGAAATAATATAGTCCTTCATAGGATAATGGCAATAGTAATATAAGCCATTTTCTCATAAGGAAACATTCGGAACTAGAACGGTTGTCAGTTGAAATTTATAAAATCTTTCTCTTAAAACAATTTCTCATGAAAATATGTTTCTGAGGTCCTAATCACTCTTTTCTGTATTAATAAGGGTTTCCTTCCTAACCTTCTGTTCAAAGTAGTGTCGAACATCAACATCTTCACTATGTCATTATTTTCTCTTCGAGATATATGTAATATAAATTTTAGTTGTTTCTATTTTGAAAAAAAAAAATCCTCAAGTGAGGTTGTTTCTGTTATTTGGTACAGTTTTTCGTTTGTGATTATGTAGCGCCAGTCCAAAAGGTCCGAAGAAGGAAAGATGGTCTTCAAATAACATAGGTTTCGCTCGCTCAAAGCCATTTTAACTATTCATCTAAGAAAATCGATTCTATACAGCTGACAGTTTAGATATTTCTGAACGGGTTTGGCGCCATGCGTGTGACCCCCTATATGAAAGTCTCGATTTGACGAGGCTATTTAAGAACATGTCACGAGTTTTCAGGTTAATGTTTTGGCTTTGTAAAAAATTGCGGTTTTAATCGGAAAAATATCTCTAATGCAGCCGTTTCTATTTTCAATTACCTTACATATATATACATCAATTTATCTACACGAGATAAAGGTAGCGCCAGGTTTTGTCAAAATTCAGTACTTTGGAGGGTGAAACTGGAGTGACCTCTCCAGGGCACTAGCCTAGGTGACTGCCCAGATTAGATGATCCCATACCGACAATATCCAAAGGGATACAGGGCATTACATTTAGGCACGGCTTGGCTGCAGGAGTTGCCGGAAAGTTGTGCTGATAGCCAAACGCCTTTAGGGTTCCACTCCAGGTTTTCTATCAGGGTTTGTTTCCATCTTCTTTTTTGTGTTTGGATATGACTTTAAGGCAGCTGAGATTTAAAATCAGGGTGTTCTTTGCCCTAAATGGACTGTCTTCTCGGGCTTCCATCTACCCGAAGCAGCTAGTTATGAGGCGCCAGTTTTCCACCTTCACTCATTCTCCGGCTTGTCGTTGAACTTAGCTGCCAGAGGCTATTTTAGACGCATGCCACGGGGGCTTTTTATAGACAATGGGAGATTATTCTCACTATCATCCACCGACCACCTTTAATTGCTTTATCACTTATACTACATTTGTTATGTATAAAGTTTCCAGTATTTGGTTAAAAATAAAATCTTTTGTCCATATAAATTCCTAGAATCATTATTCAGTTATTATCATATTTTACCTGTTTTTCTTTGAAGTAACGCTTTATTTCTGTTACATTGTGTATTCCATCTAAAAAAACAAAAAACGATTCCTGCTTGGATTCAAAAAATTACCCGAGGAAACATTTGATTCTTGAATATATTGGAAACGTTAAACAAATAAAAAAAAAATGTTGTATGTAGCAAAAAAGGTGGCAGGCGTAGAGAAAAAGACGTATTTGGGAGAGTTTCTTACACGAAACACAGTAGTCATTTGCTGCGTCGTATTTGTAGCAATAGGATGTGGTGTTACGAAGCACAATTAATTATTTAGAAATAATTCCTTCTATTTATTCTATGTGTACATGCGTTGTTGTTTATGCTGCCTTCTTCAGAAGTTTCCAGTTTTCAAAATCTTCAATGATCTATGGTTCAACACCCCCTGCACTCTTCTCAAGGTGAAACAATGTCGAATATGTCTCTTAAATTCAACCATAACTGTCCTCAAAAAGAATAAAAAAATATCATTTTCCCGCAACCAATTCTTATGAACACAAAAGCAATAAAATTAAAAGAAAATTAAAAGAAACGTCTAAGATTTCCCTAACATTGGCTGAGGGCAGCGCAAGGAACTTTTGCACCAATTGGTTTATACTGAGTGGAAACTATTTTTATTTTGTAAAATGAGATAACAATAAATGTAGTTTTAAAATGAACAGTCTTCTTCTATGTCCCGTGACCCGTCAGTATGTGGGTGATCATAGCTTCCACAAATTTCTTATCCTTTGCAACTCTTGATAAGTTTTGTCTTTTCGTTATCACTCCAGATTCCTGTCTGACAAACATTTCCCTAGCATTGGAAAATGACAGCACTAAGAAACTTTTGAATCAAACTGGTTTCTACCGAGGTAAAACAATTCATATATTAGGTCGGTGCAAAAATAATTTCGTTTTCTAACATATGTTACTATGTGAGAAAACGAAATTATTTTTGCACCAACCTAATATTTATTTTCGGATTTACAGTATAACCTAGAGGCACGGCCGTTTAATGGATAGCGTCTCGGATTGAGAAATCAGAGAGCCGAGTTCGAATTCCAGTCGAATGCATTACATTCACTTACGTGCTAATACACATGGGAAAAGTATGAATCCTCTTCATTTCCCCCCAGCTATGGGTAAATAGCAGGACAGACTGCGTTCTATAGCCTTGGATGACAACTGGTCTACCGAAAAAAGAAATAGCAACCTATTACGGGAAAAAATCTTCCGCGTCAATCATGTATCGATATTTCTAACGAACTTTTCCTGTTTCTTAATATTTTGCTTATCTTTTGGAAGGTATATTTTGCTATATACATTCGCCTTCGAATTGCGGTATCAAATTTTCCTCTTTCCAGATATTTTAATTTTAATATTTACTTGATCTCGACACCTCCAAATTCGTTGTTCGCATCACTGACTGTTCATCTTGCTGACAATCATCCATACTGTCTAGACCTTTCTTCTTGCTTTTCTTTACTATATTCTGTACAATTCCTGCAGTTTCCTTTGTTCGCCGTCAACACTGTGACATCTGCATATCTTATATTGTTAAGATTGTGTCGGCCAATAACCAATCTCTCTCTATATTTTGTTCAGTTTCTGTAAGGTAATGTTCAATATTTCATTGTTGCCTTCAGATTTCTGTATTACATGTTACTGCCACTGCTACATCTCATATCATGAAAGCGTTGAGACCACGGGAACACCTTTGTCTTTCCAGCTCTCACGGTCTTCAGTGCCAGATTGATTTGCTGGAGGTCATGACGGAAGACATACTTCCAACGGCAGAAGATGTCCTTTCAGCGGCTATGTGGTCGTCTCCAGTCTGTAGATGGCAGGTAGGACTGGTAGATGACTTTTCGGGTGGTTATCAGCACGTGACCGAGTTGAGTGATCAGTAATACCAGTAGCTCTCTTAGCTGTTATGTCTGGGTGTGAAGTGTTGTTTTCAGGATTACCAATTCATCCCTTGGACATTAGCAACAGATACTGGAAAAAAATAGTCCCCCCTTTACACTGTTTCAGAAAGTGTCTGTCTCGATAAGCCATGCTCTGTTTTAACATGATTGAGATCATGCAAAAAAAAAAAAAAATAAAAATGGAGTATTATCGCCATATTTCAACTGGAGCTGCACAATCTCCTTTTTCTAGCTTCGACAGAGTTGAAAAAGTTTTGGCGCATTTTTCTGGGTAATGAAATATTCTTCATCCTAAAACAGATGCAACAACGCAAGCCTATCACTACTTTGCCGCTATTCCCATAGAAATGTTCTGAGGAAGGAACTCTATTCCCTAATTATACAATTTCAGACTTTTACAACTAAGAGCCACCATATCATGTACACAGGATCGACCATTCACATTTCCTTCGTATCCCATTCGGTAGAAGGAAGTTCTACTTGGGCAGGTTCTGTCTAAGAGCCGCTGCTTTGTGGAACAAATTCCCAAGGGGATACATGCCCCACGACTGCAATCTTAGACTTTTCAAGGCTAGAGCCAACAGTTATCTATCTTATATATCATCAGAATCTGCATTACTTGCATCGATAAAACAATCACATTCAGTACCTTGAGAGGCTCTTGGACCTTGTATTGAGTGAACAATAGTGTAAAAAAAACGGAGGTGTATCTAGATTATTAAGAATATTTTTTTAATTTTCTATCAACCTCAAATAGCTATTATAGCAGTTACTATACTTAACGCTAGGTCAAGAAAAATCGTTTTCTTATATGATAAGAAATTAATCTTCGAGTCGACCGGATTTAACTACGTCCTGAAATTTTTTTGTTGTTGTTGGTAAACGGGGTTCTGCAGTAACGTTGGCAGAAACTAGTTACCATCATCTCCGATCCGACCACGAACTACCGCCAGTCACGATGAATGGATGTACTCTCGGGAAGGCACCATGCCTTAAGAGACTACTGGGACTTAAACTCACTCATGACCTCAAGTGGAACTCATACATATGATCCATCGCTAAAGATGCGGGTAAAATGGTTAGTTCCCTGTACCGATCCCATAAGTACCTGACTCTTGCTATCTTCTACCTTAATCAGGGCCACCTCAAGGCGAAAATGGAGTACTGCTACATATTGACACTTTCCAGGCTCGATAGTCCAAAACTGTCTCCACGTCCTTGTGGGTGATGAATTATTTTCCGCCCGACAGTCCCTTTATCAAAGACGAAATGTCGCAAGTCTCTCGCTCCCCTATCGCTATTTCAATGAAAAGTGTTCAGACTAACTATATTCCTTATTCACACCAGTTCTAACCTTGACAGTTAAGAACCGCCATCCAGACACATTGAAACGAGCCACGATGAAAGGATGTACTCTCGGGGAGGCCCCGTGCTTTAAGAGACTATTGGGACTTAAACTCACCCCTGACCTGAAACTCGTACATACGATCCATCGCTAAAGATGCAAGTAAAATGGTCGGCTCTTTGTACCGCTCCAGCAAGTACCTGACTTCTTATGCTATCCTCTACCTTTACAAGAGCAAGATCAGGCCTAAAATAGAGTACTGTCGTCATATTTGGGAGGCAGCTTCCCAGTCCTCACTTTCCCGTCTTGATAGTGTTTCCGTGTCCTTGTGGATGGTAAATTATTTTCCAAATTCTCTTTCACAGATGTCTTGTGGTAAGCCCCTCACTACTCTATCGATACTTCCATGAAAAGGGCTTGGACGGACTAAATTCCTTGGGTCTGCCAGATCTAACCTTTACAGCTAGGACCTGTCATGCTACTTACATTATAACAAACCACGTACATTCCCTCCGTATTTCATCTGTGAGAAGTAAGTTCCACTGGAACAGCTTCCTCCCGAGAGCCACTACTCTGTGGAACCAACTACCAAGAGAATGGTTCCCCGCCTCACTACAATTTTAACTGTTCCACTCCTATCCATAAAAAATGACACTTAATATAATCCTCTACCTCGAGTGGCTCCGGGCCTTGTGCAGAGGAAATCTTATTGTAAAAAAATATATATTTGAGCCAGCTTACATATTTCTTATCGATCATTACGTTTTGTTAGTTACGATGATTTGTTTTTTTGGGGGCGGGGGGGATTCTCAGTTGCATTTTGCCTTCAGTAATTTTTATTTGTCTTCAATCTTTTCTTTTTATGTGCCATATCCTTTCAGGACGTAGGCGATCATAGCTCTCCACCTCCCTCTATTCCTTGCAGCTCTCAACAAGTTCCTTCCTCTGCTTCCTCACCCAGACCACCTTCTACCATCCACCTGCTTAAGCCCGCCAGGTATGTCACGCGTTGTTTTCCCTTTTCTCGCTTTCCCTCTATTAAACCCGTGAGTATCAGATTCTCCGGGCTCCCCTTCCTCATTTTGTGTCCCAGAAACTTCAGCTGCCTCTCTTTGATGTTAAGTATCAGCCTCCTCCTTGTTTGCAACCTCTCTGGGACCTCATCGTTGCAGACACACTCGGTCCATGATATCCTTAGCATCCTTCTGTAGAACCACATCTCTGTCGCCTCGATTCTCTTCTTCATCTTTAAGGAAATCGCCCGACATTCGCTGCCGTAAAGAAGAAAAGATATCACGTAACAGTTCAGTATTCTTTTTTTTTGTTACCAAAGAATTCATCCTGAATGCTTGGGAAATGTAATACTCACAGGACATATCGAAAACAAGATAAGCAGGGAGAAAGGACGAGTAACTTAATTTGCAACCTCTCTAAGATCTCATTGTTGCTTACACGCTCGGTCTATGATATTCTTATCATCCTTCTGTAGAACCACATCATTGTCACGTCGAGTCTCTTCTTCATCTTTGAGGAAATCGTCCAATACCGTAAAGAAGGACGGATGTGACGTAACAGTTCAGAGTTTCCAAATTTCCGGCACACACCTGAGAAAAAATTAGAGCCAACCGGCTAAAATTCTATTGGTCTGGACAACGAATTTAAGGATTATTTACATTCAGACTATTGTTCTCATCTTTGTTGTTTTTATTACAACGTTTCAGCCGATGTTCTCACCTGCCTTCTCTCAGTCTTGATAACCTTCAGAGAATTTCGAACTGAAACTTTTTTCTTTATTCTACGGGAATAGATTGTTCTCGTTCCACTCTCCATGTTTAGGGATATATCTTGTTTTTATTTCGTGCTGCTCAGTTATTGCGTGCTCTGTTTGCTGTACTCCCCGGCCAATCGAATGGACACGCAATTACAAAATTAAAAATCAAATCTTTAAACCACTGAATCATTGTCAGCGAGAAATGTACAAATACATGTTCGAATAATTAATAGTATATGATTTTAAACTTAGCACAGAGACACATTGGTGGTTTGGGATAAAGGCGTTTGAGAAAAAGATCGGATGGCCCTAATGACTGAAATAGGGAAGGTTTACCTATCTAGATTATCAAAAATAAAAACTACCTTTTCTTTGAACTCGAAGGATTGTTTGGTTAATTTTTACGGCTCTTGCTGGTTATTTAAAGCCAGAAAATATTTTTTAGATTATTAGAATGTTTGGGCGATAATAATTATTAACTGAGACAAGTCTTATTAACTAATACCTGGCGAGGGAAGATGTGGATTCATGCCTTTCCTAAAGGTATTAGCGCGTGAGTAAATATAACGAAACCGGCTGGTCTGTCATGCTAATAATAGAAATATTAACATTCAAAAGACGGCTTAAATTACTCATCCAATATTTTCATTATTAAATAAGGTCTGTTTATGAAGCAATAAGCGTTGAAAAATGGTGTTTTGGCAATCTCTCAATTAGAAGAAAGTAATTAGCACAGAGACTCATTGGTGTCTCTTTCCCTCTATTCGACCCGTGAGTATCAGATTCTCCGGGCTCTCCTTCCTCATTATGTGTCCCAGAAACTTCAGTTGCCTCTTCCTGATATTGGTGGTTTAGGATAAAGGCGTTTGAGAAAAAGAACGGATGGTCATAATGATCGAAATAAGGAAGGCTTACCTTTCTAGATTATCGAATTGATTATGAAAAAATCGTTAGCAAATAGGCACTAGTGATATTTTTAGATTATAAGAATGTTTGGGCGATAATAATTATTAACTGATACAAGTGTCTTATTAACTAATCGCTGGCGAGGGAAGATGTGGATTCATGCCTTTCCTAAAGGTATTAGCTCGTTAGTAAATATAACGAAACGGGCTGGAATTAGAACTCGTCTTTCTGATTTACAAATGCGAGTCGTTATCCATTACATTACCGACACATCCACGCTTGCAGCAACTAGTACACCCAAGCGGTTATTATACTGACCAGGCTCGACGTTGCTTAAGTTCGGTGATTGTATGAGAACCGGTGTTTCAACGTGATGTGGCCATAAGACGTCTCAACTCGAACATCGGGCTCTGACTTCGGTGAGAAATACGCAATCACCATCGTCAACGAAAGGATTTTCATGAAAAAATCCTTAGCAAATAGGCACTGGTGATATGTGTCATTATCAATGTTTGCTTTCAGCGCAAAAGACTTAAAAGGGTCCCCTCACTCTTTTGTAACTCCTATCCAAATCTACGCCAAATACCATAAACCCCACGCTATTTAAGAATGTCGCGACCTCATACTTCAAGAAGCCCACTTCATAAGTCGAGGCCCCCGCGTGATAAGCTGCAAATTATTGCGCCACCAGCGGCGAGGCTTCAGTTTTATCATGAGGGAGGCAATTTATTTGGTTGATTGCTAATCTTGATAGTGCATTTGGACCGGGTGCGAATCGAGAATCGTCCCCAGCTGAAAGACGAATCAGGGGGATTTTGGGAGAGTATAATGTAGTATGGCGGTGGGGTGATATAGCATTCACAGTGATAGCGGATATGCGAGACGAGCTTATTGTCGTCGTGACAGAATAATGATTGTTGCAGATTGAGACGAGTGTTAAGAGCAGCAGCAGCGACCGTAATAGCAACAGAAACAAGATTTGCGAGACAGAGTATTGGAATGATGGTCGTTGTACTGATGACAAGGCAGTTGCCTGTTTCGAACCCTGACAAATAAGAAAATTACGAATATTAACGTTTAACGTAGACATATTCAAATTAATAAATTTATATAAAGCAGTAATTCAAATTTTATTATTTGTCCTCAAGTCTCAAGCGAGGCCTACCTTTATCTACAAATTCAAGTATAAAACTGGCCAATGTTTACTTAGGCACTCAAGTATAAACCCAAACCAATTTTTATCTACAGACCTTATTTAATATTAAGACTAATGGGATAGTGTATATTAGAGAAAAAGGTTTAAAATTCTGGTCTTCAAAGTGGGAGGCTTGTTCTAAATATTCAATTCGACGAATGACAATATTGCAAGACGTATTATGGCATATTTTGTCCTTGTATCATGCTAAACACACCTTTTAAATATGGTGGGTTGTGGAACGGCGGATATAAAATTCAGGTTATGAATGCTGATAAAGTTTCTTCTAATTGAGAGATTGCCGAAACGCCAGCGATTAGTTAATAAGACACTTGTATCAGTTAATAATTATTATCGCCCAAACATTCTTATAATCTAAAAATATCACTAGTGCCTATTTGCTAACGATTTTTTCATAATCAATTCGATAATCTAGAAAGGTAAGCCTTCCTTATTTCGATCATTATGACCATCCGTTCTTTTTCTCAAACGCCTTTATCCTAAACCACCAATATCAGGAAGAGGCAACTGAAGTTTCTGGGACACATAATGAGGAAGGAGAGCCCGGAGAATCTGATACTCACGGGTCGAATAGAGGGAAAGAGACACCAATGAGTCTCTGTGCTAATTACTTTCTTTTAATTGAGAGATTGCCAAAACACCATTTTTCAACGCTTATTGCTTCATAAACAGACCTTATTTAATAATGAAAATATTGGATGAGTAATTTAAGCCGTCTTTCGAATGTTAATTTTTCTATTATTAAATACTATTAGATTGGTGCAAAAATAATGACGTAATAATGTCGTTTTTTGACGTTAAAAAATACGTCAAAAAACGACATTATTACGTTATTATTTTTGCACCAGACTAATACTATCATTTTTATAACAGTAATTGTCGTCATAATAGTAACAGATAACAATAATAAACAATTTTATTTTAGTAATATTAGTATTAATAATAGTGGTAACATTAAATATTATTACTTTGAACAGTAACATTATTAAATATTAATACAAGTGAATTACCTAAAAAAGCTGCTGTTTCCCTCTTTAAAAAATAAATGAATTATAAATACGAATTATATATATATTAGTTTATAATTAAGTTATTTTATGTTAATGTCTGGACCTCCTCAAGTAATTTTAAGTATGAAAGAATAGAAATTTTAAATTACATCTAACTCACTCATGTCTTCTCTCTCCCCCTTCACTTCCTCACTTCGTTAATTTACATATGCTTAATAAGGCCCGTCAAAAATGTGTAAATTTCTTTTCATTTTTTGTTTCAACCTTTCGAAGTAAAGTCTGATGATCCGCGGTCCTTTAAAAGGGCTGTGATGAAATAATTTATTACTTGGAACCTTAAAGTGGTCTGTTTTTATTTAAATTAATATATATATATATATATATATATATATATATATATATATATATATATATATATATATATATATAAGTATATTATTGGTGTATACGGAATGAATTCAGAGGATCGGATGGAGTAACGTCTATTGTAACGTCTATTTTAACATAATTTCAACGAAGAAATAAATTGAATAATATATGTATTTCCCCTTTTCTCCTCGGAAATTTTATAATTTTAAACTTAATAGTGTTTAAATTTGGATTTTAAAATTGGCAGTTTTTAATTTTAATATCAAATTCTATCATATAATTTAATAATTATTGGTTAGAATAAATTCTTTTTTTTAATTTTACCCGTATTTTAACGATCTGAATAGCTATTATAACATGACTTCGTTGTCAGGCTTTTTGAATTTTCCTATACTTGTATTTTGATTGGTCCATCTAGCTTTTGGAACAATGTTTTCCCCTTGTGAAGTATCGTCAACTAATTTGAAACTTTTAAAACCATTTGTTTTGCATTCGACATCATCACTTGATAAGACACCGGGAGTGTTGAAACAAAATGGCTATTTTTTTTGTGATTTTATAACATGTTTATGTTATAAATTTTCTAAATAAATAATTATATATATATATATATATATATATATATATATATATATATATATATATATATATATATATATATATAGCGTATTGGAGGAGCATATCAGTATTTAAACATATATTATTAAATATAACAGACAATGAATGTCTATTATATCTGATCATGAGCCGTTCTAATGTTCGAATGTTTGTTTTAATTTCAGGTGTAAACTCAACAAGATTACAGTCACAACACATTACATTGCATCTAGACATTGGTTCTGTTCTAATACTTCGGTTTATCGCGTGGTATGACCTCATAAAAACGCATCTTGAACTTACAATCTGCGTCTGTTATTCCGCGACCCTTAGCGTCACATAGCAATATCCGGTGTCAAAATAACAAAATATCTTTGTTTCATGTCTGTATAAGCACTCTGAAGATGGCTCATGTGAGCCGAAAGCTTACAACCAACTTAATAAAAAAATACCCAAATGTTGGGCAATTTCTGTTTTTATTTTCACCAGAAATTAATGTAAACATTCGGACATTAAAACGGCTCCTGACCAGAAATAATGGACATTCATTGTCTGTTATATCTAATTATATATATATATATATATATATATATATATATATATATATATATATATATATATATATATATATATATATAGAGGCGTTGTTTGTGTGTGTCTATTTACGTTTTGTTAAATATGACCGACAAAGAATATCTTGTGAGTTTTTTAATTAATTTTCCTTGTGTCCTAAGCAACATATTTTCTTTTTTGGAAAGTGGGTGTGTGACGAAATTGGTGTTCCGGCTCTTTTTTTAGTTAATACTTTAAGCCTTTTTTAGGAAGTGTGATTAATTTTCGTGGAAAGAAATATAAATATATTTTGTTTTGTTCTCTATACTGTATGACGAGCATTTTTATTAGAAATTTTATCATAGTTTTGTTTAGCACGGTCAGGCCACTCTGATCACGTTCGTACGCGGTGCTATTAATGGTGCGACCTGCATAAAAGGAGGGTTGAGCAATTATATCACAATATATATGTGAGTTTCTGTTTGTAAAGAAAATTTATATTTTACATGTATACTGAGTAATATTAGTATATATATATATACACACACACACACACACACATATATATATATATATATATATATATATATATATATATATATATATGAGTGTGTGTATATATACATACATATATATTAGGTTGGTGCAAAAATAATGTCGGTTTTTGACGTTAAAAAATACATCAAAAACCGATATTATTTTTGCACCAACCTAATATGTATATATATATATATATATATATATATATATATATATATATATATATATATAAATGAACATTGAAGTTAACACTTAGAGGCGACAGGCTGTTTCATGCTAGACACTTTCATATTTACACACGTTCAATCTCTGGTATTGAGCATTTTATCCCATAAACATACCACACCTTAACAATATATTTCTTTATATATATATATATATATATATATATATATATATATATATATATATATATATATATATATATTCATGAATCATTCATACAAAAATTTGAATTGTTTGCGACGATAGATTCTCGCCAATTAAATCATTAACCTCTGTATTTGTTTTTTGTATGAATGATTCATGAATTTATAAATTAATTGCACCTTTATTGAAATATATATATATATATATATATATATATATATATATATATATATATATATATATATATATATATATATATATATATATATAAGACATTTTTATGTTTATACATTCTTTTTTATAGATACAAATATTTAAGTAAATTCTCTAAAAAAAAATCGACCTTGCTAAGCGAAACGCTCCTCTGTGGCGAAATTGGTAAAAGCACGTCAGGCTAAATGACGGTTCCGTATAGGATACAGGTTCGATTCCTGTCGGAGGACGCATGTTTTCTATGACAATTTCTCGGACATTCAGGCCTGTTAATACTGTTTATTATAAACAGAGCATTTACTTAAATATTTGTATCCATAAAAAAGAATGTATAAACATAAAAAAAATCGTGTCGAATAATTCTACTCATTCAGCCTTAACTCATGATCAAGGTAGGTAGGGAAACTAAGCATTTCTCTCTACCTACCCTGACATTGACTTAATAAAGTCGAAAGCATGGACAATATTTGTTCCGAAATTAACTTTGGACAATTTCTGAACTAATTTCCAACTTATCTGAGAAAAATTATTCATAATCTGCAAAAGTCAATTAAAAACTCAATCTATACGAGATGTCCTGTCTTTAAGAACATTTGCTGTTGTGTTTAATATATAAAAGGTTTGAAGTCACCCCATGAATTAGCATGAGATGAACTTAAAAGAAGATTGAAAAAAGTGAAAAGGGCTCTTAGACAATTTGAAAACAGAATGGAATTAATTTTCAAACTTATAATTTGAGGAATTTTTGCATCGAATGCCAAAATTTTATTTTCTCTAATAAAAATCATCTGTCATTTTAAACCATATGTAATAGTTTTTTCTTAAAGTACAAAACGACAACTTTTGAAGTAAATTCATAAAATTACCTGGCGTGGCCTCAAATTATCAAACCGTAGTGTGTGTGTGTGTGTGTGTGTGTGTGTGTGTGTGTGTGTGTGTGTGTGTGTGCATATACATATATATATATATATATATATATATATATATAGTCATCCACAGACAGACTGTTTCGCTATATCACAGCTCATCATTGTGGCTAGACATCTGGTTGCCTCTAGCTAGTATCGAAAATCGACTGAATTAGCGTCTGTCAGGGATTCTACAACTAAGCTGTTTGCCTACGGCAGGGATGAAATAAATTCAAGCGTATTTATTTTTTTAGATAAACACACAGTGAGTGAGAGAACTCGATACGATTTACCGAAGAATCTTGCATTATTAGCCATAATAGTCACTTTTTACAAATCCACACTTCCTCCCAAGAGAGCTCAACTGAAATAAATTTTTCAGGAGCACACACACACACACACACACACACACATATATATATATATATATTTGTTAAAAAGTACTTATTATACAGGTTACTCCCAAAAAATGTATACACACTTAAAAAAAATATAAACTAAAGGGTGCACACATTTTTTTTGGGGGGACACCCTGTATATTAATTTTTAAACTGTTATTAAATATTTCCAACAACCACGAGCCCTGTAATCCATTAAGTGTATATATTGTAGTGGGTGTGTCTATGTCAAGATAGCCTGACGGAACCCAGCCCTTTTCAAGGTGTTTTTGAATAAAGGTTTTCCTTCCACTAGATTTCTTTTTACTAGAGATTCAAATTTTCTCTGCTATTTAATCCATAACAGGAAGAAGAATTAATGGATTCATCTTTTCCCCCATTGGTGTTAGTGCGAAAGTGAACGCAACAGAGTCGACTGGAATTTGTATTCAGCTTGCCCATTTCACTTTTCGTGCCAATAACCGTTTCCTTACCCACACATCGATTAAAATTTTCTTCTTCTTCTTCTTCTTCTTCTTCTTCTTCTTCTTCTTCTTTATTGGTTTTAATCATTTCACGCCAAGCAAGAAAAATA
This sequence comes from Acanthosepion lycidas, assembly GCA_963932145.1. Taxonomy (NCBI): domain Eukaryota; kingdom Metazoa; phylum Mollusca; class Cephalopoda; order Sepiida; family Sepiidae; genus Acanthosepion; species Acanthosepion lycidas. The sequence goes on from OZ010590.1 coordinate 54,068,386, forward strand.
AAGCCACTAAACCGCAAGGGATTAGTGAGTGTTAAGAGAATATGAGAAAAAATATACTATTAAGGAGAGAGGACAATAAAAGAACAAGAATTGAGAAGACAGTAGAAAATGATTGACATTGCATTTAGATTTTAGGGGATTAAACTTGATAAAAAAGCAAGAAACCGGAAGAGAGTTTCACATCGAGAAGTGCGATGGGAAGAAACTATTTGCAAAAAACTTACAATTACATCTAGCCATTTCATTTGTAAAATGATGAGACCTTGCCGCCAATCTAGTACTGCGCTTAAATTCATAAAGTCTATATACCATAGAGGAAAGTTCATCAGAACAATTACCATGAAAGTATTTATAGGAAAGACACATGGAAACTACGTTACGGCGGTGGGGAGGTGAATGAAGCCGACATGCTAAGTCAGGATCAATAACATTGCAGATTCATTTTACAATAGATTATTATTATTATTATTATTAGTAGTAGTAGTAATAGTAATAGTAGTAGTAGCAGTAGGCGATCATCGCTTTCCAAAACATCTTTGCAGCTCTTTGTAATGCTTTGATTTTACTATCCTTATTACCCCCTGTTCTACCATTCATTTACACAAGTTCCTATAGTAGGTTACTTATTGTTGCCCCCTATCTTCCTGCCTTCGATGGATCCTGTAAGTGTCAAATTCTCCAAGCCTTCTTTCCTCATTATGCGTCCACGAAATTTCAACTGTTTCTTTCTAATTCTAAGTGTAAATGTACTTTCCGTTCCCATCTTTCTTAAAACTTCCTCGTTGATTACATTTACTGTCCATGGTATTCTGAGCATCCTTCTGTAGATCCACATCTTTGTTGCCTCATGTCTTCTCTTTATTTTGGAGAAAACTGTCCAACTTCCCTGACATGAAGGAGGATTGTTATTACATAGTAATTCAGCAAGAATTTTTTGTTTCTTAGTATTGTGTTGGTGCATAATTATCAGGCGTTTTCGTAGGCGACATTTGTTAATAAAAATTGCTGTTTTGTTTACTTTTTTTTTTAATAAAATATTATTTTGATTTCAGGTTATAAAAACGTGAGTCGATAATCATCCCCTCTGGATTAATCATTTAAAAATGTTATTGTTGAATTGTTATGTTTCTTTTTTCATAATAAATATTGTTTAAAAAACGCCTGATAATTATGCACCAACCAATACATTGTTTAGTTTTTGGAAGGCATATTCTACTGTTTTAATCTCCAATTCATAGTAGCTCTCATTTTGGGCTTTTTATCTTGCAGAAATACGTATACGCGTAGGAATTAATAATATTTAATACAATGTTAAAAATCTTTGTTCTTTTTTTTATTTATTAATGTGTCCCCTATACAAGGGCCAGAACCACTCGAGATAAATCGTTATTGAAGGAGTTTGTTGCGTGAGTGAAGCATAGAAGATAAGAGAGATTGATTTGCTTTTCAGTTTTCAGATTATTTAAAGCCAGAATATTTTGGGGATAATAATTTACTGATACAAGTCCTACTAATTAATCCATAGATGAGGGGAAAATAGGGTAGATTAATACCTCATCAAAGTTTGCGCATAGGTGAATATAAGCAACCTGACTGGAATTCGAACGGCTCCTCGAATTCCAATTCCGACTTGTTAACCATTACGCCACTCATACATCCAATCTTACAGCACCTGGTATTCTAAAGCGGTCACCCATCTAAGTACCAGGTTCGACGTTCATTAAATGTGAACATACGAGAACCGGGGTTTCAACGGGATATGGCTGTAAGCCCCTATGGATTAAGAGGCGGAGTTTATGAGGATGTGTGGAAAGATAGCAGTTAACCCTAGACTTGAACAGATTAATATAGTAGTGATCGGGAAAGCATTCTCTTGGGAGTCATTTCCACAATGGAAGGAAACTAATGGAATATGAAGGGAATGAGTGTGGTTACCTTCAATGTCCGCAGCGTGGCTGAAGTTAGTAAATACCAATAAAACAAAACTTAGCATGCTTGGTGGCTGAGTTTGTTGCATATCTCCAACAAGTGCCAGCGGTCAGAGTTCAAGTCCAGACGAGGCAGATTTAAGGAAAATGGAAACAAAAATGACGCTTAGAATTAGAATCAGAAAGAGTTGAAATTTCTACCGTACATAACGAGTAAAGAGGGTTTGGAGAATTTGACACTCACATGGCATATTGAAAGAAACAGGGAAACAGTGACTAACCTACCTATTTAGAGGATTGGATGGTGAGGAGACAAAAATAGCTAAAAAAAAAAAAAATATAGGATGTTGTGGAAAGTCATCATCGTTTACGTCCCGAATGGACACGACGAGAAGAAAATTTTCAAAGCGGGTAGAATCTTCTTACACTCCCCCGAAAATAATGGCTGGATACTAGTTTTCGTGCGCAACTGCCTGCTAGGTTGTCTAACCAATCCCTGTTGCAGATAATTGCTCAGGCACATTTCTATTCTAAGACCAACAAAGACAACATGTGATTTATACTGTAACTATGCGGATTCTCTGACATGATGAACAGTTTGAACAAGGCCACAGCTTCTGTTTACTTAATTTCTCTCACAAGGTTGGTCAACACGTGATATGTTTTTTTCAGGTAGTTTCTAGAATTGCCAGACGTTGGGATCTTCTCGGACCGATAACATAAAGAAATCGACCATGGTGAGATTTGAAACTAGGACTTATGGAGTTAAGCTAGGAAAAGGAACGTTCTAACCACTCTGCCACGCCACCATATTCAGCCATGCGTCCTAAAGTAAGCTACGAAATACTAATAGAATTGCTACACGTCATTCAGAAGAATCCAGTAAAGCCTAAGTTCAATGTCAATGGACATCAGATGGAAACGGTGAAGCATTTCGAAAGCCTTGACGCACTCGTCAGTGAGGAAGTTTTCAAGACATTTACTGGCAAGCGCTGCACAGGCCCTTTCAATCGACCCAAGCGCCCCCCACTCCGTCCAGACTTCGCTTTTCGGTCCAACCTTCTATCGAATTTACATAAATGATTTTCCTAAGAGTATCCAACCATCATTGGTGAATATCTATGCTGATGATATAATAGTATATGGGTGCACATTAAAAGCTCTAGAGCTTGGCAGCTGATCTCTCCTCTGATCGAGCTCTAACAGCTTAGCGGGGGTAAAAACTAGCCGTTCACATTCAGTGCCTCGAAAAACAAACTAGTAACATTCTATCATCGCCGACCGAATCCTTAACTGTCACCGATCACGATGAACGGAAGTTTCCTCAGTTACACCATGTGCGTTGAATGCTTATTGGAGACGTAAACTCAAATCAGATCTGAAGTGGAACTCGTACATACGGTCCATCGCTAAAGATAAATGGTAAAATGGCCGGTTCCCTGTTATGCCCAAGTAAGTACCTGACTTCTATTATCTTCTGCTTTTACGAGGTACAGATATAGTTTAATAACGGAATACTATTACTATATAGGCACAAGACCTATCCAGTCTTAACTTTCCAGTCCCAAAAAGCGTCTCCGCGTCCTTTTGGTTGACGAATTATTTTCCATCCTACAACCTTTTTGTAATCGTTCAGTCCACTCGTCAGGAGATATCAGCAATTAACTCCAGCAACTACCCGACTCCTTCCGCTTTCCTCTACTTTCACAAGAACCAGATCAGGTCTAAAATGGTGTACTGCTGCCATACATGGGTAGGAAAATATTCAGTTACTACTTTTCGATCTCGATAGAGTCCAAAGGCGTTTCTGTCTCCTTGTGGGTGACAAATTATTTTCTACCCTACAACCCCTTTTTTCGCAGTCGAAACGCTCACAATCTTCTCGCTGCTCGATGGAAAGTGTTCAGCTGAACCTCATTTGCACCAGTCATAAACCTTCACGGCTAAAACACACCACGCTATGCACATTGTAGCGAACCGCCCTCATTCTCTTCGTATTCCACTGGTTAAATCAGGGGTCACCAAAATCTTTTCACAGAGGGCCAGAGAGAATGTCAAGCGCGGTTTGGATAACCATGTTGTTCAATACAATACACTGAATGCACAAAAATAGAGAAAAAAATACTTATTTACTAAAAAGTTACCTAAGAATTCGACAATAGCAATAAAATAGTTCTATCACACCAAGCGCGAACATATCCGAATCTGACATACTAAGCAGCACTAAAGGTTAGTGAGATTTGGGAAACTAGCGTTTACCTTTTAAGAAATAATTAATATTTGTTTTGGTATTCCTGCATCCAACCATAAGAAATGCTTTCAAATGTTCCTCATTCAACCTCGTTACATTTGCTGACTTTACATACTGTAAATTTTATAATAACTTCAGGCAAAATATATGACATAATTCGCTAAAGTCAGTCCTTTTTATATACAGCACTCTTCAAACTGGTTTAAACACGGCAATGAAAGTTAAAACATGATTGCTATTGAAGGCTCGTCATCGCTTTTCTTAGAAACTTCATTGCAGCTACTTACACAAAAAGCGCTCGGATATCAAAAATTGCAGAATTTTTTATTTCACTGATTTTTCTAAAATTTTTATTACTGTCAGATGCAAAAATCAGATTGGTTAAATTTTGGCATTTTACTTACATTTATTTGAATTTTTTCTACATAGTAAGTTTATCTACAATCTACTGATAATTCCATATGAATAATTATATTTTAGCACATTTGTGGTACAGTGAAGCGTCGGGCCGGATGAACTGAAATCGGGGGCGGGAGCCGGAGCCAGAGCCGGTCTGCTGGCCGTAGTTTGGTGGCTTCTGGGTTAGATGTAAATTCCACTCGAGCAACTTTTCTTCTCACGAACCGTGGATGCTTCCCCAATCACTACAATCTTAACCTGTTCAAATCTAGGGTTAAATGTTATCTTGCCGACATATCCGCATAAACGGTGCCACTTACTTTGTAAACCTCTATCTCGTGGTACTTGGACCTTGCACAGGGTGAATATCATTGTAAAAAAAAAAAAAAGACTGCGGCAACACGGTTAAGACTGAAACCCATACAGAGAGACATGAACATCAGCCTTGGAACAAAGCAGAGGCGCCTGTAGCACTTGCTGTATATATCTTCCCGTGTACGTGTGAATCCTAGATTCTCATAGTTCTTCTTCTTCTTCTTCTTCTTCTTCTTCTTCTTCTTCTTCTTCTTCTTCTTCTTCTTCTCCTTTTTCTTCTCTTTCTTCTTCTTCTTCTTCTTCTTCTTCTTCTTCTTCTTCTTCTTCTCTTTCTTCTTCTTCTTCTTCTTCTTCTTCTTCTTCTTCTTCTTCTATGTGCTGTGTCCCTTCTAGACATTGGCAATAATGGCTGTCCACAATTTCCTGTCTAGCTCTCAATACATTTTATCTTTTTGTTATCTCTCCTAAAACCTGTTCTGCCAACGCATTTACAAAAGCTCGTTAGATAAGTTATTCGACGTTTTCCTCTATTCTTCTTGTCATTATTATGTCCTGTGAATGTCGAATTTTCCAAGCGCTCTTTCCTCATTATGTGTCCTAGAAATTTCTATTGCCTCTTTCCTATCAAAGCATTTTTTAGAAATCGAATAAAGTAATAATTGGTTAGCACAAGATCAGGTGAATATGGCGGTTAGCGTAAAACAGACCAACCACCTTCAGATCACAGTCGAATTAAAAAAAAAATCAGTTCACTCCTTGGAAGGCAGTAAAGCCACTAAGAACGAAAGGGTTACTGAGTGTAAAAGAATAAAAACACAGAAACATTATTAAGCCGCTAGAACGATAGAAGAGTAATCAGGAAGACAGTAGATAACGATTAACATTGGAATTAATTTTTTGAAGATAAAAGCTGGCGAGAAAACATGGTGCTTGGAGAGAGTTCCACAAGCGAGAAGTGCGAGAAAAGCAACTGTTAGCATAGAACTTACGGTTTCATCTAGCCAATGCAACTGTAAATGATGAGATCTTGTTAAAGGAAAAGTGAGATGTTGAGGCTACTTGACAAGATCTGACAGACTCTCCAAGAGCATACTTAGTGCAAAGGAAAAGAGAAAGTAGACAGCGTAAGCTAAACAGCGAAAGAAATGGGCAGACAATATGAATGGGCAAAAAAGGACCTTTGCCAAAAATCATGCCCGATGTCACGACCACGAGAAATGGAGTCCTTTGATGATCCGTTCAGTAACAGTGATGGTGCTCAAGAAAGAAATTCTGTTTTTTTTTTTCTCATAGAAGATTTATTCGGAAACTCTCCAGCAATTTAATATTAGTAGAAAAAATAGCCTGCTTCGGGTAGTAGCGCCTTATCCCATTTAAACCTTACATACATATCGCCAAGTATTTTCCATTTTTCATAAAGTCTGCAATCTCTTTACGTTCTCTTTAATCATAGTTTGAATTTAGTTCTTTTTTTTCGGCTTCTGGAAAAGCTAAAATTCAAAAGGAACCAAATCAAGTGTATTAGCAGTGGGTTCTTCAATGCAATGTTTTTCTATAAAAAAACAAAAAACAACCCCCCACCCAAATGAAAAAAAAAAAACAAATAATAAAAATTAAAAGAACTACCTCCGCCTGCCGCACATTGCAAAATCCCCGTGACTTACAAATTTCAGTCATCGTGACCGAAGTGTCACCACGAGTGGCTGAAATTGCTGGGTATCTTTATCGAGTCGACATTTCTAGATAGATTGCCAACCAAGGCTGAAGAACATCTCTCTGATTGTTGGCACACCAACTAGTTTTGAATTCAGAGTTGCCAGTCTCCTAAACTGGATCCCAGCCGAGGCTAGAGAGTCCGGTCTGCTCTGATATTTAACCGATAACTGGGGGCGAGAAAACAAAAATGGATTCATACATTTCCGAAGGGTATTATGGCGAAAGTGGATGTAACTGGCAGAATTCGAACTCTGCTCGCCGGTACACTATCCGTATATTCACCGTTTGGCAAAAATAAAAATAAAAGAAACCCTACACTAAAAGGTGACAGTCACATATTGGGCATGTTCTCCCAACATGAATATAATAGAATCAATCACTATTATTTGCCGAAAAATTAAGAATTTGAACGTAAACACGAGTACATTCTGTAATCTATGAATCTCATTGATAACTGTAGATTTAATTAAAACGATCAGAGTACTATCTATTTTCTTTTCTTTTTTCTCACAAAATGGCACAAGAGAAGCCCTGATCTCACCACCGTGGATTTCCCTCGGGTGCCGAAAACAATTCAAAGGTCATGGGAAAGACTGATATAAGAGACCTAATGACGGAACCAGAAGACACTGGATAATAGTGTATTTAGTAAGTTGAGAAATGTGTTGTTCGCCCCCATTCTTGTTTTAGTGAGGTGGGTGTTAGCTGGTGCCGGGGTTGTGCCGTTCAAAATTACCGCTTAAATCTGTCTCTTGATTACGGGCAGTTCACTTCACGTTTTCTCTTTGAGAAAAAAAATGTTACTTGTTATACAGTAAGTTTCTCCTTATTTGCAGAAAATTTGTGCTAAGATCACCAAAATGATGCTTGAAACCGAAGATATTTTCAAAACAAGGCGATTATGGCTCTCCGCAACTTCCTGTCCCTTGTAGCTCTTACTAAACTTTGTCTTTCTCTTGTTTCTCCTAAACCCTGATCCGACATCCATTTACTCAATACCACCAAGCATTTTACTTTCCTCCATTTTTCTTGCCCTCTGCCAGTCCCGTGAGCATCAGATTTTCCAATCCCCCTTTTCTCATGATGCGCCTCAGAAACCTCAACTATCTCTTCCTGACGAGAAGTATTAGTTTTATGTCTGTTGCCATTTTCTTCATGTCATGGGTCCTTACCTATAACTACAGAATGAACTCTTCCTAACACTATGTATAATACGCCTCTCAAGAGAGAGGGTCGAACCAAGCCGAGCTTTTCGGCTTGACGGTCCAACTCTCTGCCTCTGAGCAGAGAGGAACCCGGACGAGGCTCCGCCGAAGGGCAGAGTCTCGTACGGGGAGGTTGACTAACCTGATCCCGTTTATACCGGTTCTACTGGAATTTTTTGGCCGAGCCTACAGGCTCGGAAAACCCACGTTAAACTCGGCCTTGTGCCACATGCCACCGTCGTGGGGGGTGGCTAGATACCGAATCGAGTCGAGCCGATAGTAGTTCACTCCAAACCAGACTTACAGTCATATTAACACCTTCCACATCTTGTATTATTATTTCGTGTAATATACCTTCGTTATTTCTACTCTTGTGTTTGTGTTGTTCTTCCTTGGTCCTAACCTGGACCATAACACTTCAAAACATCCTCGTTGCAGTTTAGTATTTTTTTTGCTTGTTTCTAGCGATTTTTTTCTATTTCTTAGTACTCTGCCTAGCTTTTCCGATTGGGTGATTAATCAAAGATATGACGCCTTGTTAATGTCAACATGGGTAGACGGTTTCAGCCTGTGTGCGACTGCGTTAGGGAATGCTTTAAAGCCATACAAGGGGATGACCGTAATCTTGAGAGTGAAATTGGGTTAGCCGAGACTTTTCCCAGGCCCCCTTCCTCATTATATGCCCCTCAGCTGTCTCTTCCAGATGTTAAGTATTAGTTTCTTTTTCTTCAAAACTTCGTATTGCTCACATGTTCAGCCCATGGTATCTTCAGCATCCTTCTGTAGAACAACATTTCTGTTCCTTCAAGTCTCCCATTCATTTTTGAGGAGATCGTACAGCACTCACTGCAAGACACGTGGAAGGATATCACATAGTAGTTCAGTACTCTTTTCATTATTTCTAGCGATTTTTTTCTATTTCTTAGTACTCAACTTAGCTTTTCTGATTATGAGCTCCAGTTCCCATGTCTGATTAATCAAGGATATGACGCTTTGTTAATATTAACTTGGGGAGACGAAATCAACGTGCGTGCGACGGTGTTGGGGAATGTTTTAAAGCCACACAAGGGGATGGCCCTAATCTAATGAAATTGGGTAGCTGAAACTTTTCCAAGGCCTCCTTCTTTATTATGTGGCCATCAGCTGTCTCTTCCAGATGTTAAGTATTAGTTTCCTTTTCTTCAAAACTTCGTCTTGCTCACATTTTCACCCCATGGTATCTTCAGCATCCTTCTGTAGAACAACATTTCTGTTCCTTCAAGTCTCCCATTCATTTTTGAAGAGATCGTCCAGAACTCAAGACACGCGGAAGGATATCACATCAGCACACTTTTCCTTATTTTTAGCGATTTTTTTCGATTTTTTAGTACTCTGCTTATCTTTTGGAAGGCATCTTTCGCTGTCCCAATACGCCTTCGTATTTCACTGTCACACTTTATTTCCTCTATTGAACACTTCCCATATATTTAAATTCCTGTACTTGTTTGATGTTGATATCTCCGATTTGCAATTTTCTAGCTTGCCTTCACTATCTTCTGCAGCAAGTTTTTCTCGCTTTCTTTCTGTGTCTGCCATCAACACTGCCATCTCCATAAGTTATTGCTGTGGAGTAGTTTTCACAGTGGAGGCTTGTATTTCACTGAGTCGGTCCTAAAAAAAAGGTTCGACGTACAAAACGTTAGGAACTTGAAATAATAGTTAATGACGCAGCAATCTATTAGGTTGGTGCAAAAATAATTTCGTTTTCTCACATAGTAACATATGTTAGAAAACGAAATTATTTTTGCACCGACCTAATATTAGGTTGGTGCAAAAATAATGACGTAATAATGTCGTTTTTTGACCTTAAAAAATACGTCAAAAAAAGACATCATTACGTCATTATTTTTGCACCAACTTAATAGCTGTGGCGGTTGATACTTTACTGACCGACATCGACTGACTCGACCAACTCACTCTGAGCTCACTGGCGACTGCTGCTACTACTACTTGGGTGAGTCTATTACAATACAATAGGTATGTTCTAGTATAACAGTTATGTTGTTAGGACTGTTGCTGCTAATAAATCCTTAGTAGTAACATTATATTCGCTATGTTTTTATCATATCTGTACATTGTATTTCTGTTGTTTTTTTTTACAATGCTGTTCACCCTCTACAAGTCTGGAAAACTGCTTGAGGGAGAGCGTTAAAGAGTAAGAGGCACAGTTGATGCGGATATGAGTGGTAAATAACGGTTAACCCTAGATTTGAACAGGTTAAGATAGTCGCAATCGGGGAAGCATACACTTAGAAGTCAGTTCATTAGAAAAAGCGGCTCGAGAAGGTTTCATCTCACCAATGCAATGCGAAAGGAATTTAGGTTGGTTCGCTAAAATGTGCGTAGCATACCTAGTCGTGAAGGTTATGGCTGGTGTAACTAAGGTTCATCTAAACACTTTCCATGGAAATAGCGATAGGGAATCGAGAATTTGACTGCAAGAAAGGGGTTGTAGAGTGGAAAATAATTTTGTTACCCACAAAATAGAAAGTGGTGACTGGTGATATTTTCCAACCCACATACGGCAGTAGTACTCAATTTTCGACCTGATCTGGCTCTTCTAAAGGTAGAGGGTAGCGGAAGGAGTTGGGCACTTGCTGGAGCCAATTGCTGACACCTCCGGACGAGTGGACCAAGCGATTACAAATAGGATCCGTCTAGAACACTCTGGAGTCGGTAGTGCTGAATATAACTTTAATCAACTAAGTGATAAATATTTATATTTGTATTAATCATATATATATATATATATATATATATATATATATATATATATATAAAATTGATCACATGTAATAAATATTATGCAATCAAATTTTGATACAAGCCTATGGCAGGCATGGAACAAGTTACGTTATTCATGTTGACTTCGCCCTCACAAGAACTGAAAAGAATTAATTCACCTCTCTTCATGAATAATAAGACAAACCAGGACCTTGACGTCCTTGGTATGATGATAAACTATATCCGCGTCCTGGGTATGATGATAAACAACATCCGCGTCCTGGGTATGACGATAAACTACATCCAACAACAAGGCCTCAGATAATGTTTCGGAAAAATAATGTTGCCAGCTATACGTTTTTGAAACAATAATGTTGCCAGCTATACGTTTTTTTTGAAACAATAATGTTGCCAGATATACGTTTTTGAAACAATAATGTTGCCAGTTATACGTTTTTTGGAAAAATAATTATTGCCAGCAATACGTTTTTGAAACAATAATGTTGTCCCCTATACGATTTTGGAAAAAATAATGTTGTCAGCTATGCGTTTTTTGAAACAGTAATGTTGCCAGCTATGCGTTTTTGAAACAACAATGTTGCCAGTGATATGTTTTTGAAAAAATAATGTTGCCAGCTATACGTTTTTTGGAAGAAATAATGTTCCCAGCTATACGTTTTTGAAACAATAATGTTGCCAGGTATGCGTTTTTGAAACAATGATGTTGCCAACTATACATTTTTGAAACAATAATGCTGCCAGCTATACGTTTTTTTGGAAAAAATGATGTTGCCAGCTATGTATTTTTGAAAAAATAATGTTGCCAGCTATATGTTTGATAATACTGTATATTTAATATATGTATAGGTGTATGTATATGTATGTATATATCTATGTGTATATATATATGTATATATATATATATATATATATATATATATATATATATATATATATATACCTTAATTTGGCATTAAATGACCCATAGTGGTCGATATGTCATAAAATCCAACCAACCAACCAACCAACCAACCAACCAACTAACCAACCAGGACCTTGTGCCTTAGGTGGCAATCAGTCTAGGAGAAAGATAACCCTGAATTCTTAAATAAGGAGAGCTGGTTGAATCCAACCCTATTGTAACCAAATCATTTGCTTGCGTGGTTAATTGAGTGCTTCAGTTGTATACGGAATTGTTAGACCCTTATACGTCGAAATCGACAGTAGATTCAATATATATATATATATATATATATATATATATATATATAATTATTCTCTGTATTTATGTATCAAATGTTCTTTAAAGCAAATACTATTGAAAACGACAGATATTTTATGTCGATCAATTTTAATGATCGACTTTACTAAATTACGAATACTCCTCAAAAAGGAAATTACATCGAGACTCGTCCAAAGTTTATTTCGGAAGAAAAAGTGACATAGTCTGAGCTTTCGACTTTTTAAAATCATAATCAGGGTATGTAGAGACAAATTTGCGAGTTCAATAAAAGTTTTTGAAATCGTGTCGTGAGGAAATTTTTCACATATACAGCCTGCGATGGATAAATTGTCGTCTAATGAAAATAACACCGATATCTCATTTTAACACACGTATTTACGAAGATTACAAAAAACTATCTTGAAATACTAACGTGTAAATTTATTTCATAAAATTGCCATTGGCTTGAACCACAATCTCCAGACAACTTTGGAATCGTCTAGACGATCTCTTTCTTTAAGAACACGCATTTTTAAACATAACTCGAAGACATTCATACTGTCAAAACATTGTTAAACTCTGCCTTTTTTTCTTAAATTGCCCTCTTGCAAAATATTGGAAGTGTTACATTAATCATTTTGCTTATTATTATTACGATTTTCGTCGTTGGTTCATACACAAGGTGGTCATAAAATATATCTAGTGTTTAGTGCCTTCGAGCTAGTGATAGTGAGTCTCCTCAAATGTCCAACATTAGTATCGTCAAGGACGCCTGTGCTCCTGTCGTCTGATCAGTTTCTTTCCTCGGGTCACCAATTATTATAATTTCATTCATTAGCATTTCACAGCCAAATATCGTTGGATATTGATTGAAAACCAGTTTTTTTCAAATCTACGGACGATTTCTCATTAACCCAACAGACTTCAGCAGCACGAAATTCGGGATAGTCTGGTATTTTTCCCCAGAAATTTAAATTTAGCGCCCCGAGCAAGGCATGAAGCCACTAGGATGCAGGGGGGTTGCAGAAGATTTGTAGCAAGAGCAGATAGGAGTGATACAAGAAAGGATGAAGGGAAGGGTAGTGTGTAGATCAAGGTAACTGGAGATGTCGATTGGCATTACATTTGAATAGTTGGAGATTATAGCAATCAGGGAAACAGTAATTGGGAAGGGTGTTCCACAGGCAAGAGGTGCGAGGTATGAAGCTATTGGAGTAGAATAGACTGCTACATTTAAAAGTTTCTACAGTGTAAGGGTGAGAGCGGGATGCCAGCCTCGTAAGGCGCTTGTATTCATGGAGACTGGGGACCAGGGAAAGCAGCTCATCGGAGCAATTGCCATGAAAGTATTTGTAGAAGAGACAGTGAGATAGTGGCTGCAGGCGAGACGCCAGATCAGGGCCAATCACATTACATATTCGTCTCTGGATCTTGTCAAGAACTCCGAGGTAAACAGAAGGTGCCCCAGACCATATATGACAGCAATACTCCATGCAAGGGCGAATGGTCGTTATGTATATTTGAAGTATCGATTCAGAGGAGAAAAATTTCCTGGCGCGGCACAGAGAGCCAACTTTCCTCGCGGTGGACGATGCAATTGACTCAATGTATTTGTTCTATCTCAGGTCAGCAGTCAGCGTGAGACCGAGCAGACGCAGGGAGTCACTCTCAATGGGGGGGGGGGGGCAGGTAAGGATATCTAGAGTGGTTAATGGAGATTAGTTTAGTTTTAGAGGCGTTAAATTTGACCATCCAATTGTTGCCCCAGTTAACAACCGATTGGAGGTCCATTTCAAGATTCAATCATTAGATTCCCCTTCCATTACTGTTAACCGTTAGTTTAGCTCCTTATTCATCCTTCATCTGATTCCTCGAACTTTTGGGAAACCTGCCCTAGTTTGATATCTTTTTCTGCTACCTTTTTAAATTGATTATGGCAGTAACAATATTTTGCTGTCATCACATTGGCCCCGTACCGTAATTATGGGAGGGTGGCTTGCAGATGCGTTCATTTTTCTTTTCTGTCACCATCAGGACATGTTTATTATCATTATTATTATTTTTTTTCCTTTGGTTTCTGATGTATACCCATTTGTTTTCGAGTCCCGACCAGATACCCAAGGCCAGAAATGACATCATGGCATTTTACACTGAGCAGTTTTGAAAAAAGATCGCATATATTTCACATAGATAAAGCCCTTAGTATGGTGTGGGCTGTAATTATGAGTACAATATTTTGTATTATTATTATTATTATTATTATTATTATTATTATTATTATTATTATTATTATTATTATTATTTCTTTTGGTTTCTGGTCGATTCATATTTCCTTCCGGATCCCAACCAGATTCCTAAAATTAGAAGTGGCTTCATGACATTTTCTGCTGATCATTTTTGTGAGAAAAAAAAACTAAGATCACTCACATTTTACATAGATAAAGCTCTTCGTGACATATGTACCTGTAACGCAATCTTTTGTATTTCTTTAAGGCATGGGCTACCGGGAATCCCTTCAATGAGTCTACCGGACCCTTTTCTAATCAATCCGAGGGCTGCATTTGGAACTGCAATTATTGATGTCCTCATGTACCACATTTTTGAGATTTCCATTTCAAGTTCCTTGTATTTTGATAGTTTTTTTGAAGAATGTCAGAGATACATTACAATCTGTAAGGACTGCCATGTCAATAGGAAAGCCCATTATGTTTTTGTGGTTTTTGACCACGATGTTTGGGCGATTAGATTTGATTGGTCTATCTATGTGTATTGTAAAGTGACATAAAATTTTTACAGGTCCTATCTCGATAACCGGGTCTGGGTGATGTTCATACCAGTTTCGTGCAGTTTCTTTCACGTAAAAGTGGCATATTTTTCCACTGCAGATATAGACTGACTGTATTATGCCAAGGTTTATATTAATTTGGCGCTAACACTGTGCAACCTGATACAAAATGACCAATACTTTCTTGATATTTATAACAGAATCTGTATTTGGGGTCAACACAATTTTTCAATACGTGTGCTTGGTAATTTCTAGTTTATTATTATTATTATTATTATTATTATTATTATTATTATTATTATTATTATTATTATTCATAACACTCGAAGAAAGAACAGAAAGCAAAAGTGTGGACTCATGCCTTTCCGAAGGGCATTAGTTCAAATTGAACAGTATCAGTCACGGACATTTTGTCTAGTTCGTTTACTGTTTTTATGTTTTGCTAAATAAGACATTGCGTTTTCATAGAAAAAGTGTGAAGTCTAAATTACTCTAAAAAGAAAGAATATTAAAAATAGAGTTAAAATAATGCCTTGAAGCGTTACAGATTTCTTGTCCAGGGTTTTGTCTGCTTTCATCACGAACCAATTTTGTTTGGTGGTAAATGCTGTATGCTAGTTGTGCTGAGATAACTGTCTCATCCTCTACATCACTTGTGGTATCGTTGTAAGAGTTTCTATAATTGTTGATCTTTGTCAGTGTGCTCCGAATTTGAAAGCGACAATTACTTACTTTCGAACTGATATCTATACATCTGATCGGTATTTCTATGACTTCCAAATTTAAGCGAATGTGGAAGACGACTTTCTTTCATTTTTTTTAATGAGAAACGACACGCGCAATGGTAAAAAGAAAGATTGACTAGCTCTCTCGACTTTGTTATCAGCATGTTATAGGCGCCAGGCAATAATCTAGAACAACTACACTTAGTTAAATATTGAGGGTGCTTCTTGGAGGAAGAGGTTCTCTGGAACTAGACGGTGCAATTGCAGGCATTTCTAGAGATGGACGGCACAGATTCTACACTTGGGAGAGGAATGACCAAGGATGAAGATCTAATCAGCATTTAATCACTCACCGACGGGGATATGATATAATATGATATGATATGACATAAAGCTTATTTTAATTTGGTAGACCATATTTAGACGACGGACAGAGATAAAAATTACCCAAGTCTTTCATTACGTCCCTTTGTGTTGTCCCATGCATCAGGGATTAAAATTGACCTATAACAAGATGTTGCTTGAAAGACCGGATTGCTGACTGGACGGTACAGATGACCAAAGAGATTTAACCTCCCTTCTTAAATCTTCCGTTCTTCTTTATGGACCGTGTCCCTTCAGGACGTAGGAGATTATAGCTCTCCACAGTTTTCTTTCCTTTGTAGTTTATAATAAATTTTGTCTTTTTGTTATTTCTCCTAAAACCTGTTCTACCATCCATTTACTTAAGCTCATCAAGTATGCTATTGTTACTTACCTCGTTTCCCGACTGAGACATGTGACAAAAGTTCTGGTTTACTGTGGGGGACCCTTCCTCGTACAACCAGGTCAAAGACAAAAATTCCCCAAGCCCCCGCAACTGTCGGTTGTGTTGGCCTCGGTGGCGTGTATAGATCCCTCTCTGTAGTGCAATGAGGAAGTGCAGTCTCGGAAAGCTGTTTCCCATGGCCGGGCACCTCACAGTGTTTATTTTCCTCAGTTGTATCTGTCCACCGACAAGTCGCGCTCTGTCCGAAGACAGAGACGCAACTGAGAGGTGATAAACCCTACCTGGCATGTGTCAGGTAAGTATCATCAAGTATGTTATGCGCTGTTTTCTTCTGTCCCTCTTGTCCTCAATCTATCTTATGAGTATCAGATTTTTCTAGCCCTCTTCCTCATTATGTGCCCCGGAAATTTCAAATGTCTCATCCTGATGGTAAGTCTGTTTCCATTTTCTCTAAAACTTTCTTTCTTTCACTTATTTTTTTAATTTAATTTTTTTTTTTTTGCTCGTTCCTGTCGATATTTTTATAACTTTTCATGCTTTTTCATCACTTTCTTTTTCAACACTTACTTTTAGCGCAAATCAAAAAAACATCCGCGTCCTGGGCAAAACGATAAACTACATCTAACAGCAAGGGCCTCTGATCAGGAGGTTTTGAGGAACGTAGAACCACCTCTTAATTGCTGGTGTTCCCAGGTCCACCCTGACCCGGGGTGGTAGCACCTGTTAGGGTCCCAGCTATGGGAAAATAGTTAACCCCCAAGCTGGGGTCAAATCACTATGAAAGTGTAGAAATACGTTTTAATTACAGAAATACTTTGTAAAACATTATTACCAGCAAGAAATTTTTGAAGAAAAAATTATTACCAGTAATACATTAAAAAAAAACATATTTTTGAAAAAAAATAACCAGCAATATATTTAAAAAAATAACAAAAACAAATTACCAGCTATACATTTTTGAAAAAAGTATTACCAGCAATAAATTTTTGTAAAAAATTACCAGAAATACATTTAAAAAAATACCAAAAAAAATTATCAGCTATAAATTAAAAAGAAAAACAACAAATTACCAGTAATAAATTAAAAAAAATATATTTACCAGCAATACATTAAAAAACAAACAAAACAAATTACCAGCTATACATTTTTGAAAAAAGTATTACCAGCAATAGATTTTTGAAGAAAAAATATTACCAGCAATAAAAATCTCGTCGGCATTAAATAACCCATTAAGGTTGATAAGCCGTAAAACAAAACAAAACAAAACAAAAATTATAAGGCACCTAGTGAGGATTTAGTCACTCGGTTGTAATCACCTGAACATCAAACAATACTTCAATGACAACGACAAGATATATATTTATTAGGTTGGTGCAAAAATAATGACGTAATAATGTCCTTTTTTGAGGTTATACGTCAAAAAACGACATTATTACGTCATTATTTTTGCACCAACCTAATACTTAGCTTAGACAGTCACTAGGATCCAAACGCGGAGAATTCTGTGGGTATAGACACCACTTCTTTAATTCACAAATCCGTTCAGAAGGTAGGCGTTGAAGGATCCTCATAAAATCATTTTCTTTTCTTTTTTGTTTATGTCTTTTGGGAAGAAAAACAGGGGAGCTGTTTTGAAATTCAGAATTAAGGTTATAAGAATCCATGTCTATCATGTCATTTAACCCATAGTTGCGAGTGGGGGAAAAGAGACGGTTTCCATTTCCCAAAGGCATTTGCGCAAAAGTAACGCACGCAAAAGCCCAGGCCAAAATTGAAACTCGGTTCACTGATCCAACATTCTCCGTCAATAACCATTATACAACCACATTCACTACACAGCTGTCGTAATCTGCAAGCCTAGCTCGTTAACTTCCGCGTTGGAGACACGCTTCTAATTTGCATTGCTGAAATCAGTCAGTTGTTGGTTTAAATGTGTTTCTTTTTATTATGGCCAGCTGAGTAAAGAAAAAACTAAGTGAAAAGCGATGAGGGAAAGATTATGTTGCGTCAATCTTTCAATTGGGAAGAGCCTCTCTTGAAAATCAGTATTCAAAATCCGGTTACTTATTTTTTGGCATTGGAGGTTAGACTTCTTTCTATCCGAGGCTATATCGAGATGACTTTTAGTGACGAGTTTAAACCACAAAATCAAACCAATTTCTTTTCATTATTGCTTTTTCTTCAAAAAACGAAGAAGTTATACATTTAATAACATAAGAAAGGTTGATATCATCTATCTATATAATACTAAAAGTCTGTGATTGCGTACGTGCTTGTGTGGTCCGTCCGTTCGGCCGGCCTGCCGGCGCATAACAATTTACAAGTTGCTTAGATAATAAGTATTTTTATTTTAACTATCTTCAAACAGACAATGTTTTTAATTAAAATATTTAAAAATTAAAGACAGACACAAAGAGATCCCACTTTGTTGTTTCGTCCAGTTGATTGCAGACTAATTATTTACATTTCAGCTTTCTTTAAACAAACAATATTTTAAATATTTAAAAAAAAAATCGCGTATTTAAAAAATATTTTCAAATAAATATGATTGAAAAATATTTTTGCAATATCAAAAAATATTTTTAAGTTAATCTGATTTAAAGTTCAAGTTTATACCGGAAGTTCTGTTTCCATTAAATGCTGTAAACAATTTGTTAAACGTTAAATCTGAAATTGTAAACCAGACAAAGGAAGACGCGAATGATTTGAAATATTTAACTATATCGTAATAAAATTAACTTTCATTTCAGTGGAATGTTGAAATCAACTTCATAATTTTATAATCTGAACTGTTAGTGACCCAACAGGTTACGGGTAATCTAGTCTATATATAAAATTTTGGGACTTCCGTTTGTGCGTCTGTCACACTCTCTAAAACTGACATATTGATCGACCAAGACATAACTTTGGGGAGAAGTGCAAGCAGTTAAGAAGGTACAAAGTATTCTTTGTTTTACTAGGGTGCCTAACATAATACAATAAATTTTCATTAAATTTTCGGAAAAATTAACATTTTTATTATTTAACATACAAAATACTCCAATTATTTTAAAAACAATTTAATGATTAAAATAACAAATACTTATTTAATAAAAATGCAATATTGTTTTTTGTATATATTTTCTTTAAGATTTTATATACAAGAACCAAGTTTCTAGTTCGCCCTGCATTTGAGATGAACTATAAAAAAAATCACAAGGCCAATTGCTTCAAAAAGTTGGAATTTGGCTCCAGAAAGAAATATTAACGCATGGCCAGATGTATGTTGCATGCTGAAGAGTAAGAAATCCTAAGAATTTATAAAAAGGGGGAAAAACAATTTAAAAAAAATATTGTTTACTATGAAGTCCTATAAAATTAAGTTAAATTAAAAAAAATGATTAAACTGCGAAGTATTGTTTTTGTTAAAGTATTTTCCCGACAAATCTGCTTATGAAAAATTTCATCGATTGGTTTGCGAAATTGAACGAAACGTAGAGTTTGTAAATCTTGACAAAAAATTTAGCGATAACTTCAACAATACTAAATACTGTAAATATTAAGGTGTTACAAAAAGTAAAAAAAAGTGTTTTAAAATTAACGAATATAACCTTTTTCTTTTCATTATCACTTTGTCTTCTTTTTTTTTCTATACAAAACTAATCTACTTGACTTTTTGTAATGAATTCGATCCTCACTGGCTGTCCCATTCAAAAAACAAATTACACATTAAATAACACAACAAAGGTCGATATGTTGTAAAATCAACGTAGCTGAGCTTTTTATTTTTGTTTTTTTCTTCTTCTTTTTTACCTATGTTGTTTTATTCTTTCTTTCTTTGTTGCGTTTTCTTACAAGTCTTGCAGCATTGAAAGATCTCTCCATCTCATCTGTAACCAGATTTGCCGCGTGGCATATTTTCTTCCTTAAATGCATCATTTGACCATCCACTCTTCTTTCAAATCTTCCTACCTTAGGCACATCATGCATCATTCCATCTTTGCTTCTAGATTACATGTCCCTTGTTCTCCACTCCCAACAATACCCTCCCACTCCAACTTTCTACTTTTGTTCTGTCATTCATCCACCTGCTCGCTCGACATATCCTCTTCATTTTGCCATCACTCACTGCTTGTTTCTGTGATTGTTTTCTCTCTACTACCCGCCTAAATCATTGCTCAATGAATCCACCCGACACACACTCCTTCATTACACATCCATCACCTAAAGATTTGTCACCTTTTGTTTGTTTCTTTATTTGCTTAAATCTATTCTTTGTTTCCGCTGTATTTTACGACTTACTTTTATTTATATTGCTTTTATACTTATGTTGTTCATTCATTCTTTCTTTCTATCTTTCTTTTTCTTTCTTTCTTTCGTTTTCTTTCTTTCTTCATTTCCATCTTTTTCTTTCTTTCTTTCGTTTTTTTCTTCCTTCATTTCTAACTTTTTCTTTCTTGCTTGCTTGCGTTGTTTCTTTCTAACTTTTTCTTACCATTTTTTTGCTTTTCTTTCTTCTTCATTCCCATCTTCTTTCTTTCCTTCGTTTTTTCTTTCTTTTTCTTTATTTCCATCTTTTTCTTTCTTTCGTTTTTTCTTTCTTTCGTTTTTTCTTTCTTTCGTTTTCTTTCTTTCTTTCGTTTTCTTTCTTTCTTCATTTCCATCTTTTTCTTTCTTTCTTGCTTGCGTTCTTTCTTTCTAACTTTTCTTTCCATTTTCTTGCTTTTTTCTTTCTTTCTTTCTTCTTCATTCCCATCTTTTTCTTTCTTTCTTTCGTTTTTTTCTTTCATTTCTATCTTTTTCTTTCTTTTTTGCTTGCGTTGTTTCTTTCTAACTTTTTCTTACCATTTTTTTGCTTTTCTTTCTTTCTTCTTCATTCTCATCTTCTTTCTTTCGTATTTTTTCTTTCTTTTTTTCTTTCTTTCGATCTTGCTTGCGTTCTTATTTTCTAACTTTTTCTTTCCATCTTCTTTCTTTCTTCTTCATTTTCCATCTTTTTCTTTCTTTCTTTCTTTCTTTCTTTCTTTCTTTCTTTCTTTCTTTCTTAATACATTACGAGGGATGTTGAAATGTTTTCAGCAGGACACACTTACCAAAATCAATATTTTATTGACCAAACATGAGCGTACTGATTTTCGGAAGTGGATCAAACTGAGAAATTTTTAGCACCCATCCTTCGTTTTTATCAACTTTGTTTATCTTCCTGTTTTTAAGATCTGTTAATTTATGTGTGTGTTTTTATCTATCTATCTATCTATCTATCTATCTATCTATCTATCTATCTATCTATGTTTTTCATTATCTATCTATCTACGGTTTTTCATTGTATATTTTTCTATGCATGTTTTTATGATCTGTCTATTTATAGTTTTCCATTGTATATTTATTTATGGTTTTTCATTATCTATCTATCTATCTATCTATCTATCTATCTATCTATCTATCTATCTATCTATCTATATTCATTGTCTATTTTTTCCATGTATTTTTATGATCTATCTATCTATCTATCTATCTATCTATCTATCTATCTATCTATTTTCATTGTCTATTTTTCCATGTATTTTTATGATCTATCTATCTATCTATTTTCATTGTCTATTTTTCCATGTATTTTTATGATCTATCTATCTATCTATCTATCTATCTATCTATCTATCTATCTATCTATCTATCTATCTATCTATTAGTTCTTTTATCACCGTTACATTCAAATGCATTTGCTTCTTTCTGTCGCTTCTGCCTTCAATTTTTTTACTCTCTGCCACCATTAGTTTCTTTAATCTATCTTCTAACCATTTTCTTTTATTCACATTTCCTTCTTGAACACTAGGTTGTCTTCTTAGTTTTTCTTTTACTATTTTCCTTTTCTTTTCTCTCTTTACCATTCCCATCGTCCCATCTTCGTAAATTCTCGTTCTTTTATGCTTTCTCTTTTGGTCCCTCCTTACGCTTCTACATGTTGCCGTTCTTCAAACTTTATTCTTAGTTTCTGCTAGTTTATCACCATTCAGTACTTCATCTAGTTTCAGTTACGTTGTCTTCCGATGCGTCTTCCTAGTATTTTCAGCCTCAATCGTTTCTCTTTCTGCTTTTCTATGCCCGTTTTTTTTATTTTTTTTTTATTTTCACTCGTTCGCATCAAGTCACTCATTCAACACTTCATCTTATTGAGCAAAACGTCTGCAATTTTGTCGTCACTTTAAGCACGTAGACATTTTTATTACTCCTCTTTTTGTAATGTTTACCTTTCTGGTATTTCCACTACCAAAGACAAAAACATCTTCTTTTCCTAATTAATTACCTTTCCTAATCTCACGATCAACTCATTCCTCTTTTTCTTTACTTCTTTTAACTTAATCATCATCATCATCATCATCATCATCATCATCATCATCATCATCATCATCATCTTTACATATTGGCTTACCGACATATCACGTTGAAACACCGGCCACTGTACGATCACCGAAGTTAAGCAACGTTGGGCCTGGTCAGTATCTAGATCAGTGACCGTTTGAGGATACCAGGCGCTCGAAGCGTGGATGCGCGGGTGGTGTAATGGATAGTAGCTCGGAAAGTGACGAATTTCAGTTCCAGTTGGGTTCGTGTTGTAACCTGGAAAAGATTACTGAATGAGGAATAACCAAAACGGAGGTTAGAAATGGAATGGTAAATCTTTATAACATCAACAAAATACAATACTCGCCAGCGACGTGAAATAGGTAAACCACTACTTAGATAGCATATTACGATATTTACCTGCCTCCTTACGAGGTAGGATGTGGCACAAGGCCAAATTTAATGTTGGCAAATCCGAGTCCGTGTGCTCAGGCAAAAATTGCCCGTAGACCCCGTATACTCGGAATCGGGTATCTGTCTACCTCCCCGGACGAGACTCTGCCCTTCGGCAGAGTCTCGTCCGGGTTCCTCTCCTCCCGAAAACAGAGAGTTCGACACTGCAAGAGTAGACAGCATATTGTCAGCGTAGATAGCATATCAATTTCACTTATAATGGGGTCCACTGTATTTATGAGGATTGGGAGATACCCATTAGTGTTCATAGGTTCGGTATATAACACTTCGTTATATTAACTTACGCGCAAATACCATTGGGAAAGGTATGGATTCACTTCTCCCCTCAGCTTGTATCACTAAAATCATTATTATTTATAAAAAACATTCTTATCTTCTGGCTTTAAATAGCCTGCAAAGGGTTGATAAACCGTAGAAAACTAATTAATCAGTTAATCTCTAATTTGGTTTTCTTCTCTTTCTTTTTTTTTCTTCTTTACATCATCTGCTTTTCTTCTCAATTTCCCGTTTTGATTTATTCTGCCTTTTTACGTTTTCTCTTGTTCACTTTTCCATTTCTTTCATCTTTTCGTTTTACCCCTGTTTTTGTGTTTTCGTTTACCCCTGTTTTTTCTGTTTTCGTTTACCCCTGCCTTTTTTGTTTTCGTTTACCCCTGATTTTTTGTTTTTGTTTGACCCTGCTTTTTTGTTTTCGTTTACCCCTGCTTTTTTTGTTTTCGTTTACCCCTGCTTTTTTGTTTTCGTTTTTTAGTTTCTACCTTTTCTTCCTCCTTTTTTCTTTCTCTTATTTTTTCTACTTCTCCCTACTTCTTTATTTTCCTCTTTTTTCTTTTCTCCCTTTTCTCTCGTCTTCGTCGTCTTTTCCTCTTTTCTGATTTTTATTTTATTTTTTTCACGTTTTTCTCTTTCCCCCATATTTCTTCTTCTTCTTCTTCTTCTTCTTCTTCTTCTTCTTCTTCTTCTTCTTCTTCTTCTTCTTCGTGTAGGTTTTCTTATTCTATTTTTCCTTCTCAATCTTTTTCCTTCTCGTCATTCTCCATTTCTTTCTCTTTTTACTTAATTCTTTTTACAGTTCAACCCTTTTACGTCTTTCTCTTTATCCATTTCACTTCTTTCTTTTCTCTCTCATCCTCTCCCTTATACTTTCTTCTTTATCTTCTTTCTTTTTCACCTATTTTCCCCTTTTTTTTTGTCATTCTATTTAATCAGCCTGACTTACCCTTTTTACCGTTATTCAAACAACTAAACAAGCGACATTACTTATACAGACACAACTATTGTTTTATCCTTGCTTTATTCATTTTTATTTCTTTACACTAGGGATATTTGTTCTTTCCTTTTTGTTCTATCACTTCCATTTGATTTTCTAGTCTTCTTTCTCAATTTCCGTTTCGATTCATGGCTGACCATGTACTTGTATCCGGGTTGGCGCCATGCTTCGCAACAAAACACACCTGGCGTCATCACATTGACTCTTTCTTCCTAGAAACAATGGCGCCGAGGCTGACGAGGAGAATTTTCACCTGCAAAGAAGGCAGTCGCATTGTTTACTGCAGACGTTTTCCTTTTTTTTTACGGCCTCAGCACCGTTTTTTGTTGCTTATTTTTAATTATGAATGACCAAATGATCATAATTTGCTTCTTTATTTTCTACTTCAGCAAACAACCATATGTCGACATTTTACGAGCTGTAAAACCATCAAAACGATTAGATAACATGGCGATAGAACACTAAACTAGATTCAGAAAGATCGCCGCCATTTACAAAACTTTGATATAACGATTCGGTTTGCAAGGAAGACACCATACTCGAAATAGAAAATCTTCGATAGAAACAAGGAAAAGTGTATTAAACTGTTATGTGACATCTGTCTTCCTGTATGGCAGTAAGTACTGAAGAACCTCCACAAAGATGAAGAAGAGACTTGAAGCAACAGAAATGTGGTTCTACAGAAGGATACTGGGGATACCATGAACCAAAAATGAGTGCAACGACTAGAGAAAATGGAAACATAAAGGAAACTCATATGTAACAACAGGAAGAGACAGTTGAGGTTTCTAGGGCACATACTGGGGAAGGAGAGCTTGGAAAATCTGATACTCACAGGACAGATTGAAAGCAAGATATCAAAGGAAAACAACACATAAAATACTTAGTGAGCTTGAGTAAATGGTTGGTTGAACAGGGCTTAGGAGAAATAACAGAAAGACAAAATTTATTAAGAGCGACAAAAGACAGGAAATTGTGGAGAGCCATGACTGCTTACGTCCTGAGGGGACACCGCACATAAAGAAGAAAAAGATTACCGTGATGTCTTTAAAGGTGAAGAAAGACTTTAACTTAATATTTGGATGTGTGTCTGAGCTAGAGAAACCTTGGAAATCTGTTTATCTGATAGTGTAGGTACCTCCATTTTTTTTCGCTGAAAACAGTATAGCATGATAAAAAATGACCCAAAACTTAATAAAAACAATTTTTTTATCGTCAAAGTTAGAGGCAAGAACAAAGTATTTTTTAATTATTAAAAAAAAAAAATCCTTTTTAAAACGTTCGGAATTTGTGTAAAAAATCTTTTTTTTTTGGGTTTTTTTTTTTTGGCAACTGTGTACGACTTGTGATAATGGACATTTTCGTGTCGCCGTTCCGGTAAAAGGATGCATTAATTTGGAAATTCTTGCAAAAGTGAAATAATTGTGGGATTTTAATGAAACTTTCAGAATTTATCCAAAAATGAATTTATTAATTTATCTTTAGAAAATCTTGGTAAAATTATTTTTTTGCATGTGTTACCCAGCCCCGTAACTTAATTTCATGAAATTCTATAGAGTTTCAAATTGAAAAAAAATATTTTATATTAGTTAAAAGCAGGACTCCGTGGAGAATGTAAATCATCAATTTTTTCCAACTTACACCAACTTTTTAAAAAAATCTGCTCCAAATCGTTAAATAAAAACTGCAATAAAACTATCTAATTTTTTAATTAGATAGGCTTTTATTTGCTTTTATAAATAATATATGAAGGATATTATTGTCTGAAGAAAAAAAAAATCGATGAATAATGAATTTTTACAAAAATTGTTTGTATTTTTCTTTTTTTAATTATAAAATTTCAAAAACGTTTTAGAAATCTTCCAAACATCGTCTGAGGTAGGTTATTAAGTTATTAATTGAAGACTATATTTACTAAGCAAAAATTAAAGAAAAAATTAATACCAATAACCAAAACTTTTTACAATAATTAAAAATAATTTTTGTGTTTTTAAATGTTCTTCTTTTAAGTATGCTGTTTCATAAGTGACATTATGGTCAAAAGGTCACGTGTTTCAAAAATTGTTATATAAAACTGTTTTTTTTTGTTTTTTTTTTTACTTGATTACACGTTTCACCATCGTTAGAATAAGATGGGCAGGCAACAAAAATTTAAAAAAAAAATAATAATAGGATTCATTCAAAAATCTCTATGGATGATAATGACTTTACGAAATTGATAGAGATTTTGAAATTTGTCTGGAAATTTAAAACAGAACAAGATTAAAATAACTGAAATAATTGAAATTTGTCTTAAATTTAAAACAGAACAAATTAAAATAACTTTGAATTTTGGGAATGAAGAGTTTTTTTCTTTTTTCTTTTACAATGATGTTCACCTTATACAAGAGCCACTCAAGGTAGAGGGTTACAGACTAAGAGGCATCACCCCATATGTGCTATATCAATTGTTTTCATTAAGGTGAATGAATATTTTGAGGTATGTTTGTACATATGTGTCTAAAAAAATCCTGTCTTTGATATAAACTTATATTTAAAAAAATCATTTTCTTACTTTTTGATATGCGCAAAATTGTTTAGCCAAATCAAGGGCAGATAATTAAGTTTTGTAATTAAGTTTGCGTGTAGATTCAGGAATAAATCCGATGAATGTTTGTGTATAAATTCAAGCATGACCCAAACCAAGGTTTGCGTGTAGACTCAAGTCCAAACCCGAATAATGTTTGTCTATAGCCTCAAATACCTAAACCCATTTTGCTTATGGATGCAGGCATAAACTTCACCAATGTTTCCGCATAGATTTGGACATAAACCTCAAGCAGGTGATTATAAACCTGACCAATCTTTGCGTGTAGACTCAAGTATAACCCGTAAAATATTTACGTATAGGCTCAAACTAATGTTTGCGTCTAAACACAGGTACACACAGGTTTAAACCTGCTTAATTCTGTATATAGCCTCAGGCATAAACCCGTCTAATGTTTATGTAACGTCTCAAGCATAAATTTGAACAAATGTTTTTGACATTAAATATCGCAAACATGGTTAATATGTCGCCAAGTGATCCCCAGTTAATTGCTGTTTATATGTACAAAATGTTTGTACTGAAAAGATCCCAGCCCTACCAAGACATTTTTCCAAAGATTTTGCGAAGTGGGACGAGAGCTTTTCTCCGTTTCATATTTAATCATTAAATTGTGTGAAAGCTTTGATGTATTTAATAAATTCAACTCTTAATATCACTATTTTACATAAACGATTAACATGAAATAATGTCTAATGCATATCGATAGTAAAATAACTTCGACTAAATTTATCTGTATATATTTAGTAACTGTGGTATCACTATATTTCTATCATTAGAGTAGATCTAATTTTTTATATATCTAATAAATTCATTCCTTGAAGTCATTGAGTCAAGCATGAAATAATTACTTTAAAGTTTTAATTTTATTTTACCTTAGATTAGAACATTTTTCTGATTTATACGTGTTGATAACCCCAATGTCAAAACCATAAGTGTTGTAGGCTTCAACCAAATGTTCTAACAAATAGAATGTTACTTGATTCATAGGATTAGTGTCGTCACTATAATATTTAGCTGCTTTTTTTTAAATTCTACTTCAGTTTCTTATTGGCTGTCTAGTGTGAACGTCACGTCTCCGATCGCTCCCTCTACCGGTAACCGTAGTAACCAAATACTTAATCATACTGATTAAGTCTTTCGTTGTTAATTTAAATTACTGATATGAGTAAGATGTCTGGCGTACATCTCCGAGAGACTTTTACGCCCTCACGACATGGAGGAGAGAATAGTAAATGTGATAGAGAAAAAAAATGCGCTGAAGCTCTTGAAATCCGGTTAAAGATTTCGACAAACTGTTTCATTTTGCATCTCACGAAACGTAACTTAGTAATGAGTGTATTTGACTACATCCGATTAAATTAATTCCAGTAATAAAAAAAAAAAAAGAAAGAAAAGCGAGAGTGAAAGATAGATATTTTCTTCTTTATTACCTTGTTTCTTTGTGCGAACATAGGTTCCTCAACATCCGCTTCCATTTTGCCAAAAAAGGAAAGGTAAACAAAATATTATCATACATTCGTCATAAGTAAGAAATCTTCCGACTTGAATGCACACTACAAATAAATACATCGTCCTGGGTAAGTCGTTAAACGACATCCTCATCCTGGGTAAGACGATAAACTATGCCCAGCAACAAGGCCTCTGATCAGGAGGTTTTGAGGAGTGTGGAACCACCTCTTAATTGCTGGTGTTCCCAGGTCCATCCTGACCCGGAGTGGTAGCATCTGTTAGGGTTCCAGCTATGGGCAAATAGTTACCTATTACTATCAATACTTTTTTGAAAAAATTATTATCAGCAATACAATTTTGAAGGAAAAATATTGTCAGAAACAGATTTTTGACAAAACAAAATATTACCAGCAATAAAGAATTTTGTCGGCATTGAATAGCCCACTGGGGTTGGTGTGCCGTGTGACAAAACAAACTAAAACAATTTAAACTAAAGAATACATATTATGTTCATACAAAGCTACCCTAAAAATGTTGTCTGCTTTAGATAACCCATTGAGATTGATATGCCGTAAAACAAAATAAACTGAACCCATCTAAACCAAAGAATACATGTTCTATTCATACGAATCTATCCTAAAAATGTTGTCGGCATTAAATAACACATTGAGGGTTATATGCCGTAAAACAAAATAAACCAAACCAAACAAATAAATATAATTTCTCATCTTACCATGGCTGCTCATTTCTTTGCATGTCTGTCTGTCCATTTGTGTTTCTCCAACACCCTCAATGCTAAACTGATTTATGCTGCAAGTATCCTAAGCAGACATTAGTTTCAGTTCAAGTACGGGACCCATCCTGACCTCATACAGTTTTGAATTTAGAGTTTTCTTTCTCCTATACTGGTTGCCAACCACGACAAGAGAGTTCTGTTATTTAACCCCTAGCTGGAGATGTGAGAAAAGAGAAGGATTCTTACTTTTCCTAAGCTTATTTGAACGAAAGTGGATGAAACTACGTTGATTGGCATTCGAACTCGGCTCGCTGATTTTTGGTTCCGAGCCTCTAAGCATGACAACATCTGCACATCCTAAGATATCATGCACACCATTTTCTCTTTAAATATTTAAATACGGCGAGTCTGTATCATTTATATTATTTGGGGGACTTGCTTAGCCCGTTACTGCGTACATACTTGAATATTTCCGCGAGTGGGGCACTTTGATGTGGTTAGCAAGCTTGTCTCGCGGATCAGTTGCAATTGGCAAGTGAGTTCGATTCTTGCTGGATGCTCCATTCATGCAGCGCCAAGTAATATTTAAGCTACGCTTAGTAAAATTCGGGATAGTTTGATATTAATATTATCTCAAGTCCCAGACAGTATCTTTCCTTTGGGGTGCGGTTGGAGTCATTACTCGGCATCTGAGGGTGACCTAAAATATCGAGTGGGGCTTGAGTAATTTTTGAACGGCTTTGTGTTATATTCTGTTATGACCAGTAGCGTGCAGAAGGTAGGGGGCAGAGTGCGACGGCTCTGGGTATCCATATCGCGAGGAAATCTTATCAAAGACCGAAATAAAATTTAGTTTTTTGAAATTTGAAATTATATCTGTTAACTTCATTGTACAGGCGCTCTACAGACCCAAAAGCTAGTGTGAATGTGAATCCGTGTTTTGATAAGCGAGACCGGAGTAGCCTCATTCCGACCTATTTGAATCTTAGGGGCATACAATCAAAGATTTGGCTCCGGGCATTACCAAACCTTACGTCACTCGTTATAATGTGAGTGTAGGGATAAATACCTACTACTATCGCGACTGGGGCATTTCGACGAGGTTTAATGGTTAGCAATTTTTTCTCATGAAGTCACTTACGACTGAGTAGTAAATTCGATCTTTACTGGATGTTTCATACCTGCAACATTGTGCTACATCGAAACTTTGCTTAATAAAAAAGGGTCGTGGGTGTTAAATGAATATTGAACTCAAGCCTTAGAGGGTCGCTCTGCAATCCCTTGGCAGGATGCTAGGGTCATTACCCGGCGTCTGCGATGTTCTAAAAAAGAGAAACTCTTAGAGAACATGAGCCACAAATTCCTACCTCAAACTTCGACCTTTTGTCACATTCTTTAGGTGTAGGAGCATAGATAAATATCCATACTACTTTGACGGGTGATATTGAAACATTTATCATGATATTATTGCTATGACAAGAGTTACTTTCTCCTTGTTAGTGAATAAATGATTTTCAGATGCCATTTCTGTCTGTTAAATCTCATTCTTTTATAAATATTGTCTGCATTTTTATATTAAATTCCAATTTTTAAATTGAAAACTAAATATATAAAACAATAAAACATTTATGAAAATTTTCTTTAATCGAAACATCAGAAAAAAACAGATGAAATTTCCAGGGTACATAATGCGAAAAATATCTTGAAAAATTTGATACTCATAGGACAGATTGAAAGCAAGAGGCATAAAGAAAAACGATGCCTTACCTACCTAGAGAGCTTCAGTAAATGGATTTGTTCGTTTGTTTGTTTGGGTTTTATGGCATATCAACCACTGTGAGTTATTTAATGCCAAATCCAGTTTATATGAATTTTAAATGCCTATTTTGTAAAGAATAAAAAACGTATAGCTGGCAACATTATTGTTTCAAAAAAACGTATAGCTGGCAACATTATTCCTTTTCTACAAAAAAAAAAACTTAGAGCTGGCAACATTATTGTTTCAAAAACTTAGAGCTGACAACATTATTGTTTCAAAAAATTAGAGCTGGCAACATTATTGTTTCAAAAACTTAGAGCTGGCAACATTATTTTTCTGAAAACATTATCTGAGACCTTGCTGTTGGATGCAGTTTATCGCCGTACCCAGGACGCGGATGTAGTTTACCGTCATACCCAGGACGTCAGTAAATGGATGGCAGAAATGGGTTTAGGAGAGATAACAAAAGATAAAATTTATTAAGAGCTACAAATGACACAAAATTGTGGAGGGCAATGATTGCCAACGTCCAGAAGGGCCACGGCACATAGTAGTAGAACATTAAATTTATTATTATAATTTTTGTCCTATTAGATTAAAAAAGCTTTGTTTTGATATCAAATGATCTAAGACGTGATATATCTTAAAAGCAAGCGACCAATACGTTGTATTTCCCAATATCTCATAAGTAATAGATATCTCATATTTTACCAGCATGTAATTGTAGGGTGTAAGGAAATATTATCTAATAAGTAGCAGGCAAGATTCTGTTATATTCAAAATCTTCAGAATCAAGCATGTGCAGAAATTTAAATATCTTTGACGTGTTCTAACAGACGTCCGAAAATGTGACACAGAAATCTAACGGCGCTTCAAAATAGTGAAAGATGCTTTCCTAAAGCTAAACAACGTATTAAGTAACAGGAAAATTTTGTAAGAGACAAAGTTAACAGTATTGGACTGCTGTTTATAGTCAATATATCGATATGCAGTGAATGCTAGAGAACTTTTCCCAAACAAAGAGGCAATAGAGACGTGATTTCTACAGATGGATAAGAATATTCTCAGATCATTTGTAAACATCTATGCCGATGATACGACTATAGACCGATACACCTGAAGACGCTTGATGATCAGAGATTGGCAACTGATCTCTCTTCCGATTTGAAACGAACTACCCTGTGGGGAAAATGGCTGGGTGCATTCGAAAACCAAGCTACTTCCATTCTATGATCGTCGTTCGGACCCCGAACTACCACGATGTATGGATTCCCTCTGGAAGGCTCCGTACATTGAGCGACTATTGGGCCTTCACACCAAACTTCAAACTGAACTCGTACATACGATCCATCGCTATAGATAGATAAAGGATCGATTCTCTATACCGATTCAGTAAGTACTTGACTCTTCCCGCTATGTTCTATCTTTATATGAGCCGGATGAGGCCTAAAATGGAGTACAGTCCAGTCCTAATTTCCAGTCACGATAGAGTCCAAAAACGTATCCGAATCCGTCGGTCCCATGCGTTAAGACGGCTCTGAGTTTATCACTCTTCCGACCTTGCACAAACTACTCTGTGCGGAAAGACTGGTTGGCTGCACATTCAACGCATCGAAGACCTAACTAGTAGCTTTCCATCTGACCTCGAACTACCGCCAAACACGATGAACAGATGTGCTTTCGGAGGTGCACCGTGCCTTGAGTGACTATTTGGCACACAACTGAAAAGTGGAACTCGTACATACGAGCCATCGCTAAGGATGCAGGTAAAACGGTCGGCTTCTTGACTCTTCGTGTCACGATCTACCTTTACAAGAACCAGATAAGACCATAAATGGAGTACCGTTGTCATATTTGGGAGGGAGCTGCATAGAGCGTACTCTCCAGCCTTAATAGAGTACAAATGCATTTCCGAGTTCTTGTAGGTGATGAATTATTTTTCACGCTCCAACCTCTCTCTCACAAGCGGGATGTAGCAAGTCTCTAGCTGCTCTATCGCTACGGAAGTGCTCGGACGAAATACATTCCTTGTTTCCACCAAGTCTAACCTTCATGGCTAGGACCCGCCATGCCACGCCCATTGTAGCGAACCACCCACATTTCCTCCGTATTCCACCAGTGAGAAGTAAGTTTCACTCGAACGACTGCTCTGCGTAACCGACTCCCAAGAGAATATTTACACGATCACTACAATCTTAACCTGTTCAAGTCTAGGGTTAAGCGTTATCTACCTCTACTCATAAAGTGTCTCGAGTAGCCCCCGGGACTTGTACTTTGGGGAACCTTGCTGTAAAAAAAGAAAAAAGAAAAAAGAAAAATAAGAATATCATGGGCGGAATATTTGAGCAACGAGGAAGCTTTTCAGAGAATGAGAATAAAGGGACACATATACTCATAACCAGAACAAGACAGTAGAAATTTCTGGGACATATAAAGAGGAAAGAGGGCTTGGAGAGTTTGACACCCACAGGACACAATGAAGGCAAGAGGAGCAGAGAGAAAAACGACTAACCGGGGTAACAAACTTGTATAAGTGGATGGCAGAACAGGGAATTTGAGGGGGCCCAAAGATTGCTTGAATGGATAGGAAGTTGTGAACAGCCATGATTGCCTATGCCCTAAAGAGACATGGCACATAAAAGGTTACCCATATTCTCAAAGGTTGATGACAATTATATTATATTTTCTGTATGAATAATGTCGGATTTTTTATTAATACAATTATGTTATTGTCGCACGCAGAAAGAATTACGATTCTTCTAAATCATTGAAAACGTCCAAAAGAAAACAAGATAAATAAAAAGCAATATAGTAGTAACTTGATCTCCTCTTCTAATTAATGACATATTCAGTTGTTGAACTCGTACATACGATCCATCGCTATAGATAGATAAAGGATCGATTCTCTATACCGATTCAGTAAGTACTTGACTCTTCCCGCTTATCTTCTATCTTTATATGAGCCGAATGAGGCCTAAAATGGAGCACAGTCCAGTCCTCATTTCCAGTCACAATAGAGTCCAAAAGCGTCTCCGAATCCGTCGATCCCATGCGTTAAGACGGCTCTGAGTTTATCACTCTTCCGACCTTGCACTAACTACTCTGTGCGGAAAGACTGGTTGGCTGCACATTCAACGCATCGAAGACCTAACTAGTAACTTTCCATCTGACCTCGAACTACCGCCAATCACGATGAACAGATGTGCTTTCGGAGGTGCACCGTGCCTTGAGTGACTATTTGGCACACACCTGAAAAGAAGAACTCGTACATACGAACCATCGCTAAGGATGCAGGTAAAACGGGTAATGCCTCTAGTTGATAATGAAATATTATTACGAAGAAGGATAGATGTGACGGTAAATATATATAATATAACATTGCGTTTTTATATACGGTTCACATTATTCCTCGTCGTCTCAGTGGCATTATCGCCTTCTTGGGGCGAATTGATTAAGATATCATAAAAATAATAATAAATTAATAGATGATTAATAGATGATTATCTTTAATATGATTTTTCTTCCTTCTTTCATTTATTCCTGTGTGCGTATGTTACGCTTTCCATAAATAGGAAGCAAGCTATAACATCTAAAGTATTGTTGCACCGAAATTGTTATAGTACAGTACAGAATCAAATACAAGGAAACGTAGACAAGAATATTATGTTTCACCTGGGTGGGTCTGTTTGTATTGAAAGGTTATTTAGGAAATCTTGGATTTACAACTGAAATCGAAAATCTTTCACTGGCGCCTACAGAAAAACAACGAGACATGTGAAATCTACATAGTTAAGATAATTGCTGCCTCTCGTATCCGGGTATGCCTGTCTACTAGGGCGGCTAGCCAATGTCAGACGCCTGCTCAGGCACAGTTGTGCTTGTTCAACACCCACAGGGCCCTCCTGTCGTTTATATAGTGTAACCCGGATATAAGAGACTCGAATATAAGATAAACCCGGATATAAGATAGATTTTCTCTGGTCCCAAATTAGAGCCGGTGTTAATGTATATATAATAGACCAAACCCGTATATAAGAGAAACCCGGATATAAGATAGATTTTCTCTGGTCCCAAATTAGAGCCTGTGTTAATGTATAGATAATAGACCAAACCCGGATAAAAGAGAAACCCGGATATAAGAGACTTCTTCTCCGGTCCCGACAACTCTCTTATATCCGGGCTACACTGTACTTCAACTATGTTGAGCGGACCGTAGTTACAGTTTCTGGGAGAGGGCGCATTATCTGGCGGGATCAGCAATCTGAACATGATCAACGCGCTCAAATCCTCGATGACGCTGCTAGTACAGCTATCGACGTTTCCCAAATAGTCTCGTCAACCCAGTTTCACTCACAAGGCTTGGGTCAACCTGTCGTATGATTTTCCAAAGGCATCTTCACCCCAAGTCGCCCATAAGGATATTCGAATTCGGTTCTCATGGTCGGAAAGCGAACGTTATAACCACTCGACCACGGGCCCAATATTTTTAAATATGGATATAAACTGCTAGGTAAACAACTGTAGGTCTGTGCTAAGTGCTTACCAAGCCAGGTACTTTTGAAAAAGTGGTCACAACAGATTAGACGAGAATTTGAACGAGGCTCACCGATACCACTTTACACACCAATAACCCTTACACTTCCCAAAAATCCCCAATTAATTGAATAATTTTAATTAAAAAATTATGTGTTTATTCGCATAGGTCCTCTCATACGAGAAGGCATATTAGGTTATATTTGCTCTCCATTTATATTTGATCATTTGAGATTTATTCATTTTCTCTCTCAATTATAAATTTTTTTTGCGCTGGCCCGACTCCCAGTACTCCCAGTCTTAACCTGGCTTGGAATCAACTATGATGACTGCCAAGCTATAATTTTTTTTTCTATCATAGTAATCTTTTGCTAGTTGAAGTCTCTTTCAGAGCCAGACTGCCCTGCTAACTTACTGGAAACCGGTTCGCCATTTCCGTTTTGCTTGTCAATAATCGCTACACCTCTCTGATTTTAAAGGAGAATTTGAACTGAGGATTTAATGAAGGGGGTGGTGGAATGTACTGCTATAAATAATAAGTTCAAGATGATGAAATAAAATCCTATCTTCTACGCAAATATATATCTTTACTGTAATATTGCAACAACTCTAAGTAGAAGCTGATGAAGATCTATTTTACTAATTTAGTTTTAACACTGAAAGACGTTTTTTTTTATTCTGATGAATGGTTAAGGGCGAGAGGAGAGATGGGATGTGTTTATTTTATTACCATATTTACTTAGAGAAATTAAGCCCTAGCTTTAAAATAATAATAATAATAATCTGCCGCCGGCTTTTTTTTCTCTCAGAAACTGTAAAACTATAAATATGCTGAAGCATCATTATCCGCGGTTTTTTTTTTACATAATTTCTTTTTAAACTTAAGCACATACATAGACGTAGTAGTTTTTAAATCTCGGTGTCCATTTTGTAATTATCGGCACCACGAAAGCGTTCTTTTCTTCCGACTTGTCTACGGCAAGAGTAAATGAATAAATAAACAGAAATATAGAAAAAGATTAAAAAGAAGAGTTTTATAATTTGAACGTAACTAATTATACGCAAGAGGAAGCAATCCCCTAAATGGTTTGGAAATTTTAATTAG
Organism: Acanthosepion lycidas; assembly: GCA_963932145.1. Lineage (NCBI taxonomy): Eukaryota > Metazoa > Mollusca > Cephalopoda > Sepiida > Sepiidae > Acanthosepion > Acanthosepion lycidas. Next base: position 54,104,698 of record OZ010590.1, read on the forward strand.
AATTAGAATTAAAAAAAAAAAGTTTTTCTCATTTTCTTTTTCAGATAAATAGATAAATCCTTTAAAATTACCTTAAAAGTGCTTATGGCTGTTCACAATTTTCAATATAAAAATAGAAGCGTCATGTTATTCATCTTTCAATGGAAACACGCGTCTAAATAAAAGAATAATAGTAAAAGTCGAAAACTAATCGCTCTCTAATTCGAGTCTCAGGATGAAATCAAAACTTAATATTGCGGTTTAATTACAATCATCAAAAACCTTCGAAGATAATTTTCCTGCCGACACTTGAGTTTGAACATAGATCGCCAGTGAGCAAACATAAGGCGATCCCATTGTTGTATTAAGTAAACCACGTGACCATAGATGAAACGCATAAATAGCAAATCGCGTGACGTCTAAATGATCTATGTTTCTACTTTATCCTCTATTTCTGCAAGGACCGCTATTTTCTATTCTATTGACTATATTATTTCTCTATTCGGATCACTATTCGGTGGTTACTTCCGAGCGAGTATTATCGAGCAAGTACTATTAGCGTGAGTGTTGTTCGAAGGTGTCTGACACCAGTATTGTTCAACGGCGTTACTATAGTTGTAGCTGCGATTACAAAGTCTCTACTACAACGAGCATTACGAAAGTGATAACGAGTCTTCGATGACATTACAAAAGTGTCAACCGAGTGTTCGTTGACATGACAAAATCTTGCCAGGATCTATCTTAAACATTTATCAGTTTACCATTCATCCATGAATTGAATATTGCTGCCACATCTGGTTTGGTGCTCCTGCTGTGTATTTAGAGATTCTTGATGAAATTCAAAGAAGAATCTGCAATGTTATTGGTCTTCATCTGTTTCTCGGATTCAGTCATTTTGAATCGCCGTAACGTATTTTCCCTGTAGCTTTTCTATAAATATTTTTATGGTATTTGTTCTTATATGCTTTCCCTTTTGCTACCAAGAATTTAAGCGCAGTACTAGATTGGCGGCAAGGTCTCATCATTTGACAGTTGAAATGGCTAGACTTAACAGTAAGTTTTACGCTAACAATTTCCACGCTCGCATTTCTCGCTTGTAGAAGTTTGTTCCAGTTTTTTGCATTCTATTCTACTTTGCTCTTAAAATATTAAATGCACTGTCAATCCTTATCTACCGTTTTCTTAAGTCCTGCTCTTTTATTGTTTACTCTCCTTAATAATGTTTATCTTTTTCTCATATTCTCTCACACTCTTGCGTCTTAGTGGTTTTATTGCCTTGCTTGTGGTGAATATATATATATATATATATATATATATATATTGTCACCACAGACAAAGTGTTTCGCTGTATCACAGCTGATCAGTGTGGCTAGACATCCAACTGCCTCTTCCTAGGATGAAACCCGGATGCATTGGTGTCAGTCGGAGATTCTACTCGAAAGCCGTTGGCGCACGGCAGGGAATTTAGGCGTATTTTCTCTCTCTCTCTCTCTCTCCCTCCCTTTCTTTCTCTCTCTCTCTCTCTATATATATATATATATATATATATATTTCAGCGCCACTCAGCCTTTTCTACCTTTAATATATCTGTATGTGCATCCCCTGCTAGTGTACATGTGTGTCTCCGGGTTTTTTCACAAAAAGTTAAGACTGAGCCGTAAAGCTAAACATATATATATATATATATATATATATATATATATATATATATATATATATATATATATTATTAATCACTGTTATTTATGGGGAGTTTTTTCTACCCATTTCTTGGATTTGTTACAATATAGATTTAAATGAATTCTTGAAAGCAGGCTATTATAGATAATTTTCACGCGAAATGAATCCGATAGTCGGGTCAAATGTGTACTTTTACCAACCGTGACTTACAGCTTTTTCATATATTTTTGAGAATTTGTTTTCGTTTTTACCACACATGAAATGATATTCCTGCTTGATAGTTAGTTCAAGATGGGGTTATTCTTAGCGGTTCAATTCAAACTGCTTAAAAGTCATGAAGTATAGACTTGAAATTTATCAGATACAGTTTTAATTTCAATATTATTGTATTCTCGATAAATATTTACAACGCTGAGATTTTAGAAGAATCTGGTACGTCCATTTCTGAAACAACGTTTTATTCAGTAGCCGCGCATAGCCATGTGTATGTTCTTGTGGACGTGTTTTTAGGCGTGACTCCTAGGCTATACTCCCGTTGTTAATTCATTAGTAATACAACACAAATTTCGTGGAACTTAACGCCTAAAACCGGATGTAGTTAAGGGTTTGCCGCTACCCCTCTTTTTATTAGTTTATAAAATTTTGGAGATAGTTTAAACTAAATTTAAAAAAATTTTATTTTTTAATTCAAAAAGCTTTTTGTGCTACTTTAAACTTAATATAAATTAAAAACTTTTAAAATCAATAATTATTTTTTAGTTATTTTAAAATTGAATTTTTAACTATTCCTCACTCTTCTAGACACAAATCCTAATGCTGGATATTCAAGCATCAGGTAAAGGGCAAATTTTCAATCCCAGGATCATCCTGACTTCAAAAAGGAATCTATGTCTATGTAGCGCAAGTGTGGCCCGTGTTAGAGGGGTTTCAGGAACATAGACGGATAAACAGAATTTCCGGTTTATTTATTTAGATGTTAATGTTTTACTATTTTACTGCAGAAATACATTGATCAGGAATTAATGAATTGTTAATCTTAGTTTTTCGAACCACTGAAAAGTGACCAGGATGCACACCATGACCATACCAATATGCAATGACACACACACATACTTCTATATACATATACGAGAGGGTACTGAAAAGTTTTAGACCTTTCCTTCGGAAGAAGAGATTTCCCGGCAGATTCTGATGTTTGGTCCTTTGGTTAGATTACGTGAAGTGGGTCGAATCGAGAACTTTTCAACACGCCCCTGTATACAATCAAGCGCGTAGGGATACACATGCACGGAGAGACATCGCCATTCGTGTACACATGCACCAACACGTTAAGGGCGTAATGAAAAGATGCTAAAAAAAAGCTACCCGAAGAAAAGGAAAATAAAGAAGGAGGCTAATACAAGTGACCACCGCACCCATTTGGTCGAAGATCAACTTGGGTCTTAATGAAGCTTTCCATTGATCCTGATGTTGGCTGATTCATGGCCATGTGCAAGTCAAAAACAGGTAGAGGATGTCGATGGGGGATCTGGTGAGTAAGTCAATCGAGCATAAATAATTTGTTGTTTATACCTGTATCACCAAGCCATTGCCCATCTCCCGGCGGAAATCCCTTCTTAGGTAATTTGACTTTCTTTTTCATTATAGCTTTCAATGAGATTTCTTTCTTTCTTTCTTTCTTTCTTTCTTTCTTTCTTTCTTTCTTTCTAGCCTTTCTTTCTTTCCTCCCAGCCTTTCTTTCTTTCTGTCACAAATTTATTCAAAATTTATTTCACCATAAGAACTCTTTTTACATTTTAATTTTTTCTTTCTTTGTTTCTTCTGATGTGTGGTAATAAAATAATCCCATCCCATCTCCCCTCTCGCTTGTAACCATCCGTCACAATAAAATAAACGTTTTTCAGTACTAAAATCGAATGAGTCAAATAAAGCTTCATAAACTTCTACTTAGAGTTGTTGCTATATAGAATGATGGAAGTTCAAAACTTATTTCTTCTCATACTTTCCTTCTGCCACTCTTTAAATTCTTTCTTTCATTTCTTTTTCTGTCGCAAATTTATTCAAAATTTAATAATCCACATTAATCAATCTAGCATTTTAATTTCTTTCTTTTTTTTATTTATTCTTTTTCTTTTGGAAATGTATACAAAATTTATATCTCTACAATCTTTCTTTCTTTCTATGCTGTTTCTTTTGTAATAATTTTCACCTTTTCCTTCTCTTGAATATCTTGCTCCTTTGTCTCATCGATTTACAAATGTTTAATCCGTTTTCTTACTTTCTTTTCTATACAATTTTTCTTTTTGTTTCTAATTTTCTTTCTTTCTCTGCAATTTCTAATCGTCTGATTCTTTTTTCATTAATCTACGCATGTCATGCAGGAGCTTCCGGTCAAACCAAGGTGAACTCAGACTGAATTTGAATACAATTCGTCCTATGTAATAACTTTACCAACCCAAATCCACCCGATTCATCAAACAATCTTAACAAAGAACACTCACCCGAATAATTGTATCGCTAATCATGCACACATATTCTGACAATGGTTATTATCAATACAAATAACACACACAAAAAAAAGACAAAATTATCAAGACAACATAAATTGTTCAGGTGAACGAGTGTACTGAAATTAAAAAAAAAATAAAAGACACTTTTTTAATCTCACAATGACATGTGGTATAAGATGTGTTTAAATACTTTAATGTTATCAATGTTTTGAGTGTCGACACACACACTAACACACGCACACACACACACACACACACACATATATATATATATATATATATATATATATATATATATATAATGAACAGGCTGAGATAGATAGATATAGATAGATAATGAACAGGCTGTGATAGATAGATAGATAGATAGATAGATAGATAGATAGATAAAGAATGAACAGGCTTGGATAGATAGATAGATAGATAGATAGATAGATAGATAAAGAATGAACAGGCTTGGATAGATAGATAGATAGATAGATAGATAGATAGATAGATACTGAACAGGCTGAGATAGATCTAATCTATCCCACTCAGTAAAGCTCTACCTTGTGTGGCAATTGGGCCTTGTATATGGTGAAGTAAATTAAAATAGAGACAAATAAATATATCAGGTGAATTTTAGCATATCTATCCTTAGGAAAGATATTAATAACTAGCTTAAAAGCCGTCTTATTAGGCGGCATCTAAGCTAACTGCTGCGGACGTTTCTTGATTAGGCCTTCGGCTTGTTCAGGAGTTTTCGTGTCCCTAAGTCTTTGCATATTCTTTGCCGTTTGATTTGGGTTTTCATTTGCATAGGACTTTCTTTTCCTCGCTGTAGCCTTGGCTTTTTTTATTGCAATCTAGTGCTCTCTTGGTGGAGATTTCTTTTTGCAAGGCACACTGCTCCCATATGTGATAGGCAACAATAAACTACAGAAGAAGTCAAAATTGATCGCTGCATTTAAGTATTGCATTAATATTTAAGCTTACCTTTTAAAAGCTCAACGATAATTCTTCTGCCGCCACTAAATTTAAAGACAATTTGATGCGCGTAGGTCCTTACTTTTCGTAATAACAATTATTTTTATTTCATGGCTGACTTTCGCTGATTTCGCAATTAATATCGGCTGTCCCCAAATTTATTTCCAAGTTATAAAAACTGTTATCAGACAAAAAATTCGTCGCAAAAAAATCACGTAAAAATTCGCCGAAAACAATGGCAGTAATGAAAACTTGGGAATCCAAAATTTCTGTAACATGAGCTATTGAAAGTTAGAGAGTTGTGTCCCTTTAATTAAAAAAAAGTGTGACAGAGTGACACACTAACATTCGCATTTATTATATAGATAATTTGTTTTGGTTACGTCACATTTTATTATACAAAAATAGCGTAAACATATTTATCAATATTTAAATCCAATAAATATAGTTCGTAAAACATTTCATCAACTCAGTATCCTATATATATATATATATTACGAAATGGACAAAGTCCGACAATTTATTTATTAAAGACATTTTTATGTTTGACGTTCTTTTTATAGATACAAGTATTTAAGTAAATGCTCTGTTTATAATAAACAGTATTAAATAACATATACCGGCCTGAATGTCCGAGAAATTTTCATAGAAAATATTCGTTCTTTGACAGGATTCGAACCTGCATCCTATACGGAACCGTCATTTACGCTGACGTGCCTTACCGTTAGGCTACGAAGAAGCGTTCGGTAAGCAAGGTCGAATTTACTGCTTATAAACTTCAATCTTCCATGAATCTCGTACATTCATAACTGCTCATGGCGTATCAAATGTAAACAAATGACGTCATATATTATGTCTTTAATAAATAAATTGTCGGACTTTGTCCATTTCGTAATATATAACAATATATTAAACAATCATTTAATAGTTAAATTAATAATCAGGAACTATCTCGTTGGCATTACAAGAAAAAGAAAAAAACTTGTCTTTTGTTGGGCACTTAGCCATATTGGCATCGGCAGAAATGGTAAAGCTGACAGGACAGCAAAAAAATCCTTAAAAATGAACAATTTCAAATTTGAAATTACCCTATACAAACTTCAAAACAACTGTAAACTCATACATTCTAGACTTTTGGGGAAAAGAAGAAGACATCCTATCAAGAATCAGAATAGGACACACTTCTCTCATTCACTTATTTCTCCTAAAAAAGTTAATATCATTTTGAATACACATTATGTCAGGAGGCATATACTGTGAAACATATTCTACCAGATTGTAGTGACCTTGCCTCTACACGTCTACGATTTTATGGCATGAATAGTCTAGGGGACATTTTCAAGAAGATAAAAGTAGCGATTATCTTAACCTATTCTGGGATTATGCTAAGAAATTATTCGAAGATTTTGTTAAGACATACGGAGATTATGTTGAGAAATTATTCAGAGATTATATTCAGATATTAAAAATTAGGCGTCTACAGTCACTTTCTCACAGACGCGCCGTCGCCTCCCTCTGTCTGTTCTACAAATACTTTCATGGAAATTGCTCCGAGCAGCTGCATTCGCTGGTTCCCAGACGTCAAGAGTTCAAGCGCCCTACAAGACTGGCATCCCGCTTTCACCCCTTCACTGTCGAAACTCCTAAATGTAGCTGTCTCTCCTACTTCAATAGCTTCATGTCTCGCACCTCTCGCCTGTGAAACTCCCTTCCCTATTCCTGTTTCCCTGTGAGCTATAATCTCCAGCTATTCAAATGTAATGTCAATCGACATCTCCAGTTGCCTTGATATATCCACTACCCTCATCCTTTCTTCTATCACTCCTATCTGATCTTGCCCTAAATTTTCTGTAACCCCTTGCGTCCTAGTGGCTTCCCCCCTTGCTTGGGGTGAAATGCTTAAAAAAAAAACAAAAAAAAACCTTAGTCAGAGATTATACTAATTTATTATTCGGAGATTATGTTAAGCCATTGTTCGGAGATTATGTTAAGATATTGTTCGAATATTGCTATTGAATTATTCGGAGATTATATTAAGACTTTATTCGGAGATTATGTTATGGTATTAATCAGAGATTGTGGTAAGACATTATTCGGAGAGTATGTTAAGACATTAAATAAAGATTATGCTAAGACATTATTCATAAATTATACTAAGTTATTATCCGGAGATTATGTTAATACCTTATTCGGAGATTATGCTCAATCAGCAGTAGATTCATATCATCCTTGAATACCTTTTCATGAAATTCCCACTTGGATCGATGATTCTGTTTTTGGGCGCCCTTGGCTGAGTAAGGGCTAGGTTGATAACCATTAACGTATCCGAGATACATATACGCGAAGACAGAACCCAATATATATGGTGTCTGGGAAGAAGCTGTAATCGGACCAGCTGCTAGTTGTCTCGGACTTTCCGTGCCACTGGAGTTCAGATGTTCTGGCCAAGATAATACTGTTCATGGTCTACGCATCCGCCATCTCCACTCTAATCTCTTCTAAGCACGTTTCCATATTTCCCTTACATATTAACGCCGACGAAGTGGAAAAGGTTTTGTCGATAACGATGGACAACGCTTGCCTTGCTGTTCTGGTCAACAGCAAAGATCCGACCACTTTTCATATTGCTTACAGTTTAAATGCTAAACATTTTTTTAAAATCATTTCCCCCGAAGCAATGTGATAATGCTACTAAAACCCAATGGGTTACTGTGAGTAAAAGAGAATGAGAACTCTTTAGGACAAGGAACCATAAACCTATTCTTAAACCGGATAAGGCCATAGAAAGCCATTGAAACACGCTCATAACTGAATAACGTTGAGTCTATGAATTAATACATATTTTTAATCATTTCTCTCCAAGCAAGGTGATAATGCTACGAAGATGCAAGAAGTGAAAGAAAAAGAGAAGGTTTTAGTCAGGAGAAAGGACAATAAAAGTACAGGTTTCAGGAATACAGAAGTTGTCGATTTAATTTTTTGAATATTGTCGGTGAGAGGGAAGCAAGAATTTGGCGGAAGCTTCCACAGGTGAGAAGTGTGAGAACGAAATCTATTCGAATAGAACTTACGGTTTCATCGAGCTAATTCAACAATAAAAACGTGAGAGACAGTTGATAATGTAGCAGTACGCTTAAATTCATACAGTCGAGGTTTCAAGGAGGAAGTCTCATCAGAACAATTACCATGAAATTATTTATAAAAAATGACGTCAGGGAGGTGAGAACGTAACTGAAGTCGAGATAGCTGGCCAGGATCGATTACATTACAAACTCTTTTTTTTGTCGAGAATTTCGGGGTATATACAAGAAACGATATGGTAGCAATATTTAATGTACGAACATGGTAGATTATAAATGTGCAAGATGAAAAAAATTATCTGTTACAACACAGTGAACGAATTTTCCTAGAAGCAGACCTAGCAATTAATTCAATATAATCACCCCACTTCACATAAGTGCAAAACGCAAAACCAAGAAGGCACAAAATGTTGCTCTCCTAAAGGTTAGCGTCAGCCAAGTTGATGGAAAACAGAAAAGTTCTCTAGTAGTTTTGTTTTGGTGTCGTCAGAATTTATAAGTTACTAGCAGCATGACCCGGCGTTGCCCGGCGTTGCCCGTGCTTGATTCAAAAATCGTACGACGCATACAACAATCGCTATCACTTGACTTAAAATATTTTTGCCCTTCCTCGCCTTTAAAGGAGTGCCCTTTGCCGTGCTGATGTTGATACATGCCTTACTTCTTGCCTATCTCACACTGCGAATTTTTTCTAAGCTCTATACTAAACATTAAAGCTGTTACGAAAAAAGAACTAAACAAAATGAACACAAAACGATCAGCTTTAAAAAAGGACATGTAACTGGGAAAACCGAATGAAAAAAGAATGTTAACGACAAATACTTTTTAGCACCCAACCCAGTTCTGCGGAATCAGAATCAACGTTGAGTTTAAGCAAGCAAATGAGCTAACTGGAGTAAAGTGCCATGCAGATTTAAATTTTTCCCACTTGTGACGAATGCAGCTATCGATTTTTTTGCATGCTAGCATGCTAGTTAACATTCGTATCAGTCAGCTGTTGGCTCTCACACTGGCCAATAGAATCTTTCTGCCTATTCTTGGCAGCCAGCTATAGGCTCTCAATCTGGCCAGTAGAAAATGGCCGCAAACTACATGAAAACTGCAGAAAAAAAAGCATGAGAAAATCGATTATTTCCACTCTCGATAGGAGTTGGGAAATGCAAAGTTGGTCTTGGCATTTTTGCTAACTTGGAGCATGTGCATGTAAATTTTGGTACAAATCCATCGTTACACACACACACACACACACACATCCTGCCTTTTATAGATAGAGATTCCTTGCTCCAGTTAATCATTGATTGGACGCCATTTTAGAGTGTAGCTGCCATTTTACTTTCTCGGGCCTATTACTACTAAAATGTAAAAATACCTAGATGTGTACATAAATTTTTCAATACAAAAAGTGTATGCCTTTTAAACAGGGTAAATTCATTAAACATTAAATTGCATATATAGAAACATAAATCCACGTATAGGATATATTTCATTTTTCCGATTCATAATAATAAATGTTTGTTTTAGATATGAATACAGAGATTTATTTTTGAACTGTGCAAATGTAATATTTACCAGCCTGTACATTTGATATAGATTTACACTGTTTAAAAAAGAGTGATATATGCTGAAACATGTGTATCCAATAAATATGACATTTAAGTTAACAAGAAATAATGGCGGATCATAAATAAAATCCAGTCATTCCTTAGAAATTATTATAAATATGTGTGTGTAAAAAAAAAAACAACAAAAAAACAGATACAAATAACATGAAGGATTCCCTCAATTAGTGCGGCTAATTAGTACATCGGTAACTATAAAATGTGTGCGTGTGTGTAAAAATTAAGATACAAATAAAATATATTTTAAAAAAAACAATGCGAATAAAGACAAAAGGAAAACTTTCCTTTACCAACGTGTTTCGTCCTCACATTTGTCTAAATAAAGTTAATCTGAAGAAAAATGCATTGATATATTTATGGTGAAAGAGATGAAGCATTTATAGTTATATGCGATGTGGACATAGGAATCGACACTGATTGGTTATTATCGGTTTCACATCTCAAGCTAGCTTTAAACCATGACAATCACCATGCAGTGTTTATTCCTATGTCTACGCTAGCTATATCTATCTATCTATCTATCCATCTATCTATCTATCTATCTATCTTAGTCTTTTCGTACTATGTATCTATCTATCTTAGTCTTTTCGTTCTATCTATCTATCTATCTATCTATCTATCTATCTATCTATCTATCTATCTATCTCTCTCTCTCTCTCTCTCTCTCTCTCTCTCTATATATATATATATATATATATATATATATATATATATATATATCAGTCTTTTCGCACTATCTATCTATCTAGCTTGCTAGCTAGCTATCTCAGTCTTTTCATACTATCTATCTATTTTTATACTATCTATTTATCTATCTCTGATATAAGGAATGATTGGATTTTATTGATAATCCAACATTATTTCTTATTAACTTAAACATTATTTTTAGCGGATACACGAGTTTGAACAGATATAAAGTCCAGTCATTCCTTAGAAATTACTATACATGTGTTTGTGTGTCTGTGTGTAAAAATTAAGATACAAATAAAATATATCTTTAAAAAACAATATGAATATAGACAAAAGGAAAAATTTTCTTTACCAGTGTTTTTGTACGTAGAACAGCTAACTGTAGACAACTCTGTAAAAAGTCAGGGATCGATTTTAAACTCTGTTAATATTTTATCACACTTTTAAAATGTTACAAAAATTAATATTTTTCCGTAAGTTCTGAAGAACGCTAAGCTATTCAAATTATTCTTTGTATTTTTATGACTGGACCATTCTACTTAACTAGTGCCGACTATATCTACATAATCTGTTTAATTTCATTCTTATTCACTTGTCTACATGTTCATATTTATAATCTCAATTGTTCTATTCTTGTATGTAATTGTTTTATTTATTACTTTTTCATACTCTAAAAAATGACACCAATATTTAAGTAATTTTTGGAATTGCATCAGTTGTTATATCGGATGGTCACTGTAAGACTGGATGATATTATAGAGCTTAACCTCCATATGCCAGTGGATCAGAACCAATTACTGAGTGTACTACATCCTCATTGGACAAGAAATGTTAAAAACATTTCTAATTTACATTTTCATGTTAATTATAGATTTTTGTGCAAGCTAAACACAATCCAGGCTCCAGACGCAAGTTTTACAATAATTGCTTCTAATTGGCCAATATATCTCAAAGTAATAACAACGCCTACGCACACGTGTTTAAACACAAAATACCGCCAAAAATCTTGAAATGTGTTCGCGAGCCACGCACGTGACCAGGGATGTAAATAAATACAATGCACGAACACAAGTTTACCAGTGAGCTTCGTGACGGATAACCAATTGCTAAACTACTCCACGTCACTCATACTTTTGAAGTTAAAAAGTTAAATTTATTTAACACAAAACAACTCCAATGCACTCACTCACCAACCTCTGAAATCACTCCTGAAGTTTTACCAATTTTAGAACTCACAATTCCTAAATCTTCTAAATTACAAGTTCAATATTACTTCTTCTTAATATGAACTCCGGTACAACTATTACCAAATCAAAGGGACACGACTCTGTCCTACCTTTTCAGTTCGCATGCTTGTACATCAAACATTAATAAATCTAATTGTTATGTTTTGAAATCATTCCGTTGAGTTTTGTATCTTATTCTATGTATGAATATAGAGATTTTAATGTTAGTGGAAATCGTTAATTTTCACGCAGCCTATTCTCAACAAGTATTTACCCACTATAATTAACACATCCACTACAATATAAAACAAAAATAACTTTTACAAACACATGTTTCTTTAATATTTCATTATTTTATTTGGATGGAAACATTTTAAAATCCAGTTTCAAAATCTTCTGAAGTGATGGTCTGGCAATGCCTAGTTAAGCAGAGTGACAACGAGTAGAAGCTAATGGATCCTCAAAGACATTTTACCATATGGCTTCCACCACTGTGTCAGTACGTTTATAATCTCTTCCCGGAAGAACCCACCTACTGATCCAGTTCTTTTAAAGCGGGCGAGTAGGTTCCGCATCATGTCATCGCTAGAAGATATTCTGACATTAAAAGGTTGCCGGTATTTTCTCTGAGTTTTAATAATTGATCTTTCATTGGAATAGAAAAACTCAACGAGTCTTAGTCTTCGCTGGACATCACACGTAACCATTTCAATCTCCAAGGGATGCTCTATAACCTGCAAAAAAGAAAAAAGAAAAAGAAAGAAAAGGAAGCAGTTTGAAAATGGACAAGTTATGACTTTTTCAGTGACCACACTGAATTTTCAAGTTAAATTAATCGAAGATTTTTACCCCATATAATTAGCGCTATCATTGAATGCAGGAAATAATTTTACTTTTTAAATAAAATATTAAAAAAAGACACGAAAAATATAACACAAAACAAAAGAAATAAAAAAGAAATATTTTAGCAGGTTAATTTCTATTATTTACACTGTTTACAGTCTTTGGACTGTTGCCCTCATCTTTCTTGCAATATTCACGATATTTCGGCCATTGTACGCTCCGGCCTTCTTCCCGTGATTGGAATTTCGAACTGAACCCTTTATTTTGTCCACAGGGGTAGATTGTTCTATTTCCACGTGCCATGCCACTTCCAGATGTTTTAGTATCAGTTGCCACCCTTTAACTCAACTGTACAAGTTATTGTTCACCTCAGCCGTAGCCAGATATTGAACTCACAACACTTTGGGTCAAGTCATTGGATTTAACCAGTGGGTGATGTGTCCTCAAGGAAGGAGCGTAAAACGGCCGAAACGTCGTGAGTATGGCAACAAAGATGAGGACAACAGTCCCAATACTGTAAATACGGTAAATAATTTTAATACCTCATCTCAGAAATATAGACAGATAATTTCTATTAGTGAGTTATTCTGTCATTATGACAACAGGAAGCCTGTCTGCGTATTGGTTTCGAATAATGCCTCGTGTTGCCATAACTAACGTCATATGATCAGGTTGCGTAACCGATAAATACTTTAAAGGATATTTGTTGTATATTATTATTGTTGTTGTTGTTTTGTTAGGTTTTTTTTTAAGTACGAATGTTAGACTTTGCAAATACCCACGTTTCACAGAATACAAACTTAGTCATATTCAAGTCTCAAAGAAAGTCTCAAGACTTATCAAGAGTCTGAACCCTAAGAAGGCTACCACTCAGAATAAAACACCAGTGATTGTCCTTAAGTATATTAAACCATAGTTATGCTCGATCTTAGCAAATCTATTTCACCGCTGCTTGAAGGAGAAATCTTTCCTAAATCTGTGTGGGAGGTGCCAAGTGTGTATATGGAATTATTCATTACACCATTGCACATCTAAATACACACACACACACACACACACACACACAGATATATATATAAATATATTTGTTTGAATAAAAACAGACCACTTTAAGGTTTCATGTAATAAATTATTTCA
>OZ010590.1:54120927-54138427 GCA_963932145.1 Acanthosepion lycidas
ATTGCAGCTGATGACGTAAAGTTATTTTTAGTTCAAGCAGAAAAAATTGAGTTACAGCTTATATGAGACCAAAAAATTGCCAACCAATCAAAAATTTTTACCAGCCAATCAAATACCAACTAGATTCCATCAAACGCCATCATTAAGAGAAGTATAGAGATCTTCCTCTCAAAAGCTTCCCAGTTCCCATAAATAATTAAAATTCGACTGTCCCCTGCTTAATAAATCAGAAATGGAAATGTGATTGTTCAATCAGTAAACAGCTATCAAACATTTATTCTGAAGTCAATCCCAAATATTAGGTTGGTGCAAAAATAATATCTCATATGTTACTATGTGAGAAAACGACATTATTTTTGCACCAACCTAATATACAGGGTGCACCCCTACATCTAAAAAAAATGGCATCATTTTGTAGTTTAATAACATAGCCAATTGTCGCTCAAAGGATCTCAAATTTTAACAAAACATGTAAAAGCACATAGAAGTAAATGTAAACAATGTTTACTTATCCCCAAACTAAGTTGATTGTTCGGATTTTATCTTAATAAGAATCTACCAGGAAGATGTGTCAGGCGTGCCAGTAGTAATTACAATATGCTGTTGAAATGGCCACCGCCTTCACCTCACTTGACACCTTGTGACTTTTTTCTGTGGGTCTGTGTGAAAGTACAGGTCTACATCTCCCCTCTTCCTATAAGTCTAGAGGAACTTAAGCAGAGTATGTTATGCAAGACATGCTACAGGCGAAGTCATGCAAATATGTTAACCCAAACAACCTCTTTCGCGCCACTAGCTGTTTTTAGTTCTGATAAACTACTTTGTGCATCGGTTAGGTACATATCCAGTATTTTATAAAAAGTTATATATTTTCCACTCATCTTGCTTTTTAAACATATGAAGTTGTAGAATCGTCAATCAGCGAGAGGTCTATTTCATACAAGGTTAGTTTTTACTCACTTCTACTCTGAAACATGAAGAAATTATCAATAATTTCATACGCAGACATCACGTCGGTTAGAAAGTGACTGAAGTCGAGATGCTAGGTCAAGATCGATTACATGTAGATGTTTATAAGTTTCATGAACACAATATGTCTAGTGTAAACACGTTGTGGTATTTTTATTTTTTTTATTAAACTAATAAAAGACACCACATAGAAATGAGATATTCGACATATTTATGTAGTGGACTCTTCTGGTGACGTAGAAAAGTGTTATACTGAAAAATATATATTGCATTTAATATACGTGGAACTATCAAGCCGATCGACCATAGTCGTGAACAACATGATCCTTGTATTGGCTTCATAATGCGTGGCCCTCGTTATGACGATAAACTACATCCGGCAGTAAGGCCTCCGATCAGGAAGTTTAGAGGAGCATAAAACCACCTCTTAATTGTTGTTGTTCCCAGGTCCACCCTGACTCCGGTTGGTAGCAACTGTTATGGTCCCAACTGTGAGTAAATAGTGAACCCATCAAACAAAAACAAAATACTATGAAAGTATAAAAATACATTTTTATCGTAAAATGACCAATAGTATATTTTTAAGGGAAAATGACAAGCAATATATTTTATAATAGAAATACTAAGAAATACACTTTATAGCAAAATGACTAACAAAACATTTTATCTGTAGTCAAAGCCAGATAATTGCGTTCAAAATATATTTAGTTGAAACCATAAAATTGCATTGAAAATATTTAGATTTCGTCATTAAGTGACCCAGAGAAGTTGATATGCTACTAAACAAAATAAACCAAACCAACAGGAAAAAATCTTTCATGACATTAATCCATATAATATCCTACAACTGCATATCGCTTTCCATCCTCTCAGGACTGTGGGATACTCGATAGCATTTCTGGTAGCATAGACAAGGCTCTCTCTTCATCCGTTTGCTCACATATTTGTGTTTGGCGACTTTAACGCCCATCATACCAAGTGGCTTAAGAATGCTACTACTGACCACGCAGGCATTCAAATACTTAATCTCTCAGTTTCTCAATCCCTCACGCAGATATTTGACTTCCCCACGCGTTTTGCCTACAACCGGGAAGGTAAGGCCTCTCTTCTCGATCTGTGTTTTACCTCCATACCGAGTCTTGTAGCTCCACGCAACTCTGCCCTCTTGGCAACTCCGATCATGCTGTAGTATGTTAACATCTCATTCAACTCCACCCCCTGCAAAGAACCTCCTACCACTAGAACTTCGTTCTACTATCAACGAGCTGACTGGGACTCGTTCCGTGATTTCCTCCGCGATGTCTCCTGGGATGTTGTCTTTACGGTCCCCGTCCAAGAATTTGCTTCTGAGGTCTCATCCTGGGTTAAAGCTGGAATCGACGCTTTCATCCCCTCAAGGAAATATAGGGTCAAGTTGCGCTCCTCCCCTTGGTTCTTCGCTGCTTGCTCAGCCGCCATTGACCATAGCAACCACTTCTTTCACCTATTCTGTAGCGCATGTCGGACTGCAATTGACGTCTCTTCGCATCCGCCCGTAACGAGTGTAAGCTTTTCCTCAACGAAGCTAAGTCACTATTTGCTGCTCGGATGAAGGAGCGTATTGAATCTCGCAAATTTGTCGCCAAAGATTATTGGTGTCTCTGCAAGAGCGTATTGAACAATTGCAAACCCTCTATACCTCCTTTGTTCAACCAGTTCGAGGTCCTGACCTCCTCTGCCGACAATGCTTTGCTCGGAAATTTTCATTCAACTCAACGCTCGACTCTTCCGGTGTACCCATACTCGACTTCTCTCTTAGAACTCAGGCCCTATTGAGCGGGTTACACTTAACACCGTCTTTGGTATTGGGCATTATCTCTAATTTAGACTCCAACAAGGCTAGTGGTGAAGATGGGATACCAGCCATTGTCTTGAAGAAATGCGCGCCTGAACTGGCGGCCGCCCTTTCTAAACTATATAACTACTGCCTCAAGGAATCTTGTTTTCCTGACTGCTGGAAGTCCTTATTGAGTGTTCCTGTTTTTAAGAATTCTGGCGACCACTCTGACCCTTCTAATTACCGTCCTATCAGTCTCCTACCCCTCTTCGGCAAAGTCTTCGAATCCCTAATCAACGCCGAAGTGGTTAACCACCTTACATCCCATGATCTGCTCTCAGACAAGCAATATGGCTTCCACTTTGCCCGATCTACAGCTGATGTGCTTACAGCCATCACTGAAACTGTCTACCAAGCTCTTCAAAATAACGGAGAAACTCGTGCCGTGTCCCTAAACATCTCCAAAGTGTTTGATAGAGTTTGGCATGCCGGCCTTCTTCGTAAGCTCCAGGGTTATGGTATTACAGGCCGATTGTTTCACCTAATACAATCATTCCTGTCAAACCGTGAATTGAAGGTCGTTCTCAACGGATTCTCCTCCAGTTCTTATCCCACGAACGCAAGTGTTCCTCAAGGCTCCATCATGGACCTTACTCTATTCCTTATCTTCATCAACGACCTTCCTGACGCCATTGATTCCCAAGTTCGCATCTACGCGGATGACACCACGATTTACTCCTGCCTCAAAAACAAATCTAGTGTCGCTGACAAAACTAACCTGGCCGTGCGTCTCGAAAAGGATCTCCAATCGGTTGTGAACTGGGGCAGGAATTGGCTGGTCAACTTTAATGCCTCAAAAACAAAACTGCTCTCTATTAATCACCACAGAGATCCTTCCCTGTCCCCCATTAGAATGTCTGACGCTCAACTTCTCGAGAGCACCTCTCTGCGCCTGCTTGGTCTCACGTTGACTGCTGACCAGAGATGGAACAAATACATTGAGTCAATTGCTTCATCCACCGCAAGGAAAGTTGGCTCCCTATGCCTCGCCAGGAAGTTTTTCGCCCCGGAATCGATCCTGCAGATCTACAAATCAACAATTCGCCCTTGCATGGAGTATTGCTGCAATATATGGTCTGGAGCCCCTTCTGTTTGCCTCGGCGTTCTTGATAGGCTCCAGAGGCGGATATGCAATATAATTGGCCCTGATCTGGCATCTCGTCTGCAGTCACTTTCTCACAGACGCGCCGTCGCCTCTCTCTGTCTTTTTTACAAATACTTTCATGGTAATTGCTCTGAGGAGCTGCATTCGCTGGTTTCCAGACTTCATGAATTCAAGCGCCTTACAAGGCTGGCATCCCGCTCTCACCCTTTCACTGTCGAATCTACTAAATGTAGCCGTCTCTTCTACTCCAATAGCTTCATGTCTCGCACCTCTCGCCTGTGGAACTCCCTTCCCTATTCCAGTTTCCCTGAGAGCTATAATCTCCAACTATTCAAATGTAATGTCAATCGACATCTCCAGTTGCCTTGATCTATCCACTATCCTCCTCCTCATCCTTTCCTCTATCACTCCTATCTGATCTTGCTCCAAATCTTCTGTAACACCTTGCGTCCTAGTGGCTTCCCGCCTTGCTTGGGGTGAAACGCTTAAAAAAAAAAAAAAGAAAAAAAGAAAGAAATCAAACTGTAAAATATAACTTTAAAAAAACTACAACATAAAACATACATATAACTGCATCTAGTAATTATGTTCACACAAACATATATATGCACAAAAGCTGAGTATCATCTACCATGTATTCAGTTGTGAAAGCAGAATAACATATATTTTCATTTCTTCAAAGCTGCCAAGAAAATAAAATTTTGTCATTAAATGAGCCATAAGGTGTTGATATGCCATTAAACAAATTAAATCAATCAAATAGAATCAAAAGATTTTTTGATTGAGATAAATTGTGACGAAACTGAATTCTTATCTACAAGTACAACTGTCCGTTATTAATGGCTTCAACTAAATAAATTTGAACGTAATTAAATGCCTTCAACTACTGATAAAATTTAGCGTTAGTATTTTTAACTATAAAATTGTATTGTTGGTAATTTTATTATAAATAGTTATTATTCGTAATTTTTTATATAAAAATGTATTGCCAGTAATTTTACTATAAAAATAATTTTTTATACTTTCATAGTGTTTTGTTTTTGTTTGGGGATTAATTACTTATTTTTTAATACAAGCAATTGATGAACCATTATGAAACATGATACTGTTTGTTCCTTGAATGATTATATATATATATGTGTGTGTGTAATAATCCAGATCAATCATAATAATATGAAATATTAAAACTGATCCACAAAAAGAGTTCAATGTATTTATTCAACAGAACATATAAATTACGTACAATAGGAATTAAAATTACCTCCTAGTTATGATCATTTCACCTTACAGATTGAGATTACCTGTAATGATTTTCAAACCGATTACGGTAATAAGTTAAAACCAAGGTCACATCTACATGCATCTGCCTTCTGCTTTCTTTACTTCCTTTTTTCTCCCTTTCTTCCTCTTTCTTTTTTGACTTTTCACTATTTATTTTACTATTTACTTTTTTCCGTTTTTCTTCCCTTATTTTCCTCTCCCTTGTTTCAAAATTTGCTTTAGGCCTGGTTTCATTTAATTTAGTTTTATCTTATTACCTTGATCGATTTGAAAATCCTTATAGGTAATCGCAATCTCTAAGGTGAAATTATCATAACTATGAGGTAATTTTAATTCCTATTGTATGTTATATATATATATATATATATATATATATATATATATATATATATATATATATATATATATATAACCCTGAAAGTATAAAATTATGTAAAAATACATAAAATAACCCTTAGAGGTTGATATGCTTCAGACAAAATCAACGAATCAACAAACATGCATATGCACAAAAGCTGAGTATTATCTACCATGTACTCAACTGCCAAAGCAGAATGACATGTAACATATTTTTATTACTTCAAAGCCCCTAAGAAAATTAAATTTCGGCATTAAATGAATCATTAGGAGTTCGTATGATGTTAAATAAACAAATCACTCATTAAGCTTGATACGCCAAGGCGACACACGATTTATCTAATTCACATTTGTATTTCCCATATACAGGCTGCCAACCACGGTTAGAAATTTATACATTTTTCCAAGAGTATATTTGCGAAAGTGAATGTAAATATTTCGACCGAAATTCGAACCTTGTGGGAGTCAAGTAAATAACTACTTAATGATATTTAATATAAGAACAAAACAAAACAAATATAGACTTTACGTTACAACAGGCATAGACACAGTAGGGATTTGAACTCTGTTTGCCGATTTGATGTTCACAAGTCAATGACTATTTATGCACACCCCACCTCGAACAAAACATAGTCTAACCATGCACAACAAGAGGTACAAATCCTTAATAATCAATAGATAATCTCTCACTTATTCTAGCAATGCGTAATCTATCAATTATTCTATTCACATTTGAGAGCCGTGCACACAGGAAAAATCAAGTCGTTTTCTCAAAGCTGAGTTCAATCGTTAGTCTCTTTCGTCGACCAGCGATTGTTTACGGAACTGTCTTCATGGAAGACGCACAATAGATGCGCATATGCACATAGTAATCTCCGTCTCATTTTTCATACAAAAGCCGAAATAGATTCAACGTACTTCTTTCCTCGTCCTTTGGTTTGTATCACCCTTCTCTTCACTCTCCCGATTCAAGACTGATAAGCCAGGCGGTAGGAATGAAAGATCTTCCTAAACGAAGCCAGCAGTGGCAGAAGAGAGATTAAAGAAGGTTTCCTAGCAGCAGATTTAGTGTAACTTTGTCCCTTTATCAATCTAAAAAGCACACGTCTCTGTGCATATATTAGGTTTCTATTTCTTTAACAATATATTTTATTCATATCACTTCCTAACATCATTATTGAGTCATCAAAGTATTTTCCTGGCTTTCTATGATGTTACGCCATCGTTTAGCTAAAGTGTGAATATCACCAGAGAGAATGATACCAGTTCCGATTAAATACATCGAGGAATTTTTGATATTTTGAATGGACAAGACAAATATAATTGTATGCGGTAAAATCAGTGTTAGATTTATTTGGCGCATCATCATTTTGCAGGTTATTTAGTGCAGTTTTCATAATCAGTAGGTAGGACGATATAAGTTTTGTTTTGTCCGAGAGATAAAAAGGTAAATACGGGATTGATTTTCAAGAGACTCAAAAAGCTGTATATAGTTTTGGTTTGTACGAGGTCAAAAAGGTAGACGAGGGTTTGCTTTTCATGAATCAAATATATATATATATATATATATATATATATATATATATATATATATATATATATTTGAATCAAATACATATATATATATATATATATATTTGATTCATGAAAAGCAAATATATATATATATATATGTGTGTGTGTGTGTGTGTGTGTGTGTGTTTGGTTTGCGTGAGAATCAAAAAGGTAGACACGGCATTGGTTCTTACGAATCATATATATATATATATATATAATTATTTATTTAAAAATATGATTCCATCGCTACATAAGAGTTCTCATGTTTCAAAACAAGAGCCGAAAATTTCAATACAATTATTTGAATTAAATTGAATTAAAGTACCAAGCTCTGTTCCATCTTCAAGCGAATTTTTTTTTAATAAGTAATTCTTGAAATTTACGCGTTTTTATAAGCATATTCATTATTGAAATTAAAATTACTATGGTAACGGCTAGAGCAATTATTTAAAAAAAGGGGGCGTAAAAGACTCTTGCAAATCAAACCCGTAAAATCTGTCCTCATTCATAATGGGGGCCAATGGATTAAAAACAATGATGACCATTTTGACATCACTATGGGAACTTTAGACTGTGCAGAGTCTTCTGACCTTGTCAGTCTTTTAATACTGTACAACCTGACCGCGCACCGTGAATTAGATATTAAGGACATCGGGCTGTACAGAGATGACGGGCTCATAGTAGCGGGGAGTTCCACTAATTTTAAAATAGAGAAAATTAGAAAGATTATATATAGTGAATTTAGAAAACTAAATTTAAAAACAACAGTCTGTACAAAGTTAAAAATGGTAAACTTCCTCGGCGTAATTCTGGATTTAATAAACAACACATACCTACCTTATAGAAAACCTAACACTAATATCTTGTATGTACACCCTAAATCAAACCACCCTCCATCCATAATTAAGCATATACCCTTTATCAATAGAGAATAGAATCAGCATTAACTCCGCTAATAAAGAAATATTCCAACAACACAGTAATTTTTATAACGCAGCCCTAAAAATAGTAGATACAAAAATGCTAACATCAATTATAGAAACAATTTTACTAACCAGAAGAAAAACAGGAAAAGAAAAATCATTTGGTATACCCCTCCGTTCAACCAAATGGTTAGCATTAAGCTAGGACAGAAATTCCTAGGTTTAATTGAAAAACACTTCCCTACCAATAGTAGACTTAGTAAAATATTTAATAAAAACACCCTAAAATTAAATTACAGTTGCACTGAAAATTTAGAAAGTATAATAAAAATAATACAATAATAAAATCCTGAATGAACCCCCATGCCAGAATAGTATTAATAAAAACCCTACACTTAAATTAGACAAAAATAGTGAAAAATTATATGATTGTAGAAACCCAGAAGACTGCCCATTGGAAAATATATGCCGCGTAAAATCTGTGGTATACCAATGTACTATCTCATCCACTGAGAGTCCTAATGCTAATATGATATACATTGGGTCTACGAAGAATGAATTTAAAACCAGGTGGAGGCAGCATAAGTGATCCTTCAACATAATAAAAGAAATCAGACATCTCTAAATATTTTTAGCATTTAAAGGAAATGAATAAAACACCAAAAGTAAAATGGAAAATTATAAACAAAACTAGAACTTGTAAAACTTGGGATGACCCATGCCCTTTATGCCTACATGAAAAACTACACATTATCAAGTTTTTAAATAATAAAAAATTATTAAACAATAGACATGAGTTAACGGTTTTTGCCGATATTATCAAATTTTCACATTGAATAATTAGCATAAAAAACAAATAAACGATAAAATAATAAATATAAATTTTAAACTCCATAGTCTAAATAAAAAATTAAAAACCCTACCCAATTAAAAAAAAAAAACATTATGAAGTCGTCAAAAAATGTTAGCGAATTATGACAGTTTTTTATAGACACAAAACCCTTTCAGAAAAAATAAAATAAAATAAATAAATAAATAAATCTCCATAGATACTTAACCAGATTAGACGATGTCATCTTCCGCTTTGAATTTAGAAACCTCAACCTTACCCTGACTTGACGTCTCTGAATGTAACTGAGATATTGATACAAACCCTTACACCCTTTTTTAAAAAAAAATAATTGCTCTAGCCGTTACCATAGTAATTTTAATTTTAATAATGAATATGCTTCTAAAAACGCTTAAATTTCAAGAATTATTTATTCCAAAAAAAATTCACTTGAAGATGGAACAGAGCTTGGTACTTTAATTCAATTTAATTCAAATAATTGTATTGAAGTTTTTGGCTCTTGTTTTGAAACATGAGAACTCTTATGTAATGATGGAATCATATTTTTAAATAAATAATTATATTTATGCTCTACTTTTGTATCGAGCACTATTTTTTAAAAATAATAACAAAAATACTAAAGAACTTTGGATTATTTACCTAACGAGTTCTTTCCTATTTTCTATATATTTTCTCACACACACACAGACACACAGACACACACGCACACATATCCACACGCACACACACACTCACATATATATATGTGTATATATATATATATATATATATATATATATATATATATAGATAGATAGATAGATAGATAGATAGATAAAATGAACATTGAAGTCAGCATTCAGAGGCGACAAGGGGTTTCATGCTAAACGTAATCGTCATCCCTGACGATTGAGCTTAGCATAAAACAGTCTGTCGCCTCTGAGTGTTGACTTCAATGTTCACTTTTATATTTTCATATTTACATCCGCTCTATTTCTGATATTCACTTTATTCCACAAATATAGCACACCTTAAAATTATATTTCTTCATATATATATATATATATATATATATATATATATATATATATATATAGATAGATAGATAGATAGATAGATAGATAGATGTGGTTTACGTGAGAGTCAAAAAGGTAGACATTGGTTTGGTCTTCACGAATCAAATATATACACGTATATATAGGATTGATTGACGTGAGAATCAAAAAGGTAGTTCATGGCTTTGGTTTTTGCGAATCAATATATATATATATATATATATAGAGAGAGAGAGATCGTGAGATAAGTTTGGTTTATGTGAAAGTCAAATACGCAACACACACATAAGTGTATATATATATATATATATATATATATATATATATATATATATATATATATATATATGTATGTATGTATATTGGCTTACGTGAGAGTCAGACATGGGTTTGAGAGTAGACATGGGTTTGGTTTTCACGAATCAAATACACAGTATTGTAGGTTTAGGTGGACACCATCTGTGTGATAAAAAGCATCATGACGCAATTCAATCCGCCATAAACTTGAAACGGCAAGTTGCTTGGTATTCTCATCGGAAACTCCAATACAATAATTTCAGATTGTTTAGGTGTCAATCTGATGACAGTTCAGATGGTTCGGAAAGAGTTGGTGAGTCTAGTGGTGATTACGGAGTTATGTCATCTCGGGAAACTCACTTTCATCGTTCTAATAAGAAAAAAAAATCCCAAATATGTTGATCAGGGCCTCAAACTTAACACGGAGGCATACATAAAGTTCATTGTGGAGGTAGTGCTGCCCTAGATCAAGTTCTGCTGGAAGTCCTTATGTTTTGCAATATGACTCTGCACCATGCCACACAAGCAGGAGTAACCAGTCATGACTGTCAGACAATTTCTGCGACAATGTCACCCATTGCATCTTTCCACTTAAATACCCAGATTGCAAACCCCTTGATTATTAGGGCGGGTCACAGTTGCGAGACCAAATGAATTCCTTGTAACACCAAAAATGAACTGGAAAGATTATGGCAGTATTCACCAGTTTAAATAAGGAGAATGTCTAGAAGAATTGCGAGAGATTCCGATGTCTGGAGGCCGTGGTTGAAGCTAATGGTGATTTTATTGAATAAATTTACTCTTTAATATTTTAAGATATTTTTGTGTAATCTGGGTAAATATAACTGTTAAAATGAAATGCCAGTATTATTTTTATTTTTACGTAATTTAGAGGACGATTTATCCATCAAACCGTGTAGATAGATAGATAGATATGAACAGACTGGGATAGATAGATAGATAGATAGATAGATAGATAGATAGATAGATAGATAGATAGATAGATAGATATGAACAGACTGGGATAGATATAGATAGATAGATAGATAGATAGATAGATAGATAGATAGATAGATAGATATGAACAGACTGGGATAGATAGATAGATAGATAGATAGATAGATAGATAGATAGATAGATAGATAGATAGATATGAACAGACTGGGATAGATAGATAGATAGATAGATAGATAGATAGATAGATAGATAGATAGATAGATAGATAGATAGAGATGAGGTAAAGCGTACCTACGGACATTTTCGTATGGAATTATGTTATGGTAATATTTTCTTATGAAGAAACAATCCGCATTCATTGACCGAGCATCTAGTGTTACTCTTGT
Source organism: Acanthosepion lycidas (assembly GCA_963932145.1). NCBI lineage: Eukaryota > Metazoa > Mollusca > Cephalopoda > Sepiida > Sepiidae > Acanthosepion > Acanthosepion lycidas. The sequence goes on from OZ010590.1 coordinate 54,132,520, forward strand.
TTGAAATTTATAAAAATATTTGTATTAAAACAATTTTTAAGGAAAATAGATTTCTCAAGTCTACTAAATGTTATTGATCTTTCCAGTATTGATGAGTCTTTTCTTCATAACCTTTTGTTTGATGTAGTGTGGAACGACAAATTATGTGTGCATCGAAAGCCAGTCTAACCTTTTGCCATCTCAGAAATATCCATGGTTTATGAATATATAACTCTTTTTATGCATAGTAGTGATTACGTTTCAAACTACTGAATCGGCCCAAAATTTAATACTTTTTTTGTCATTAGATGGCATTAGAAGCGTTTAGTTTTAAGTAACTTTATTCAAAAAGACCGCTTTTGCTTGTATTGCGACAGCGGTCATATCAACGTGATATTTTGATGTCGAAACTAACTGATAGTTATCTAGTTTTTCATTTAAGTCCAAAGAAAACACTCTTTGGTTAAAACAATTAAAATGTCAAGAAAATAACACAACAAAGACAGCAACAACAACGACTCCTAAAACCTATCTAGGCCTGGTTATTATAAAGAATTATATATTATAATAACCACGAGGTGAAACAATCCCGTTTTTGGTGTATTCTGGTATTTTGTCATACGATACTGGAAGTATTATTTTTCGTTTAGCATGGACGATATTAAAGAAATGTGTAGAAACTTTTCAAATAAGACACTTTCCAAGTATGAAATCCGGCAAAAATGAAACCATAATAATCATTTCAATTGAACGTATGCAGGCAAGAAAAATCCCCGAACCGCAACCGACAGAGGAGAGCCATAGCGCCATGCGACAACACCCTCTCTCTGCCTACTTCATCTCTGATTACATCGTTGTTAGGCGAGATGCGTCTGCTTCTTTGACTTTCTTTTCTCCTGCACCGTCGTCCCGCCTCCTTCGCCTCCTCCTCCACCACCTCCGTGGGTTTGCCCGTCCATCGTGCCACGACGCTTTTCCCATGATTCATGCCGTCACGTGACTGGGCGAACATCAAAAACATGTTTACACCTTAGAAACGGTTGACTCATCGCGTCCCTTCGTAAATACGAATGACCCCCATTTCCCACCCACACCTTTCGGGACTATTTTTAATTATTTTATTTATTTATTTATTTATTTATTTATTATTATTATTATTATTATTATTATTATTATTATTATTATTATTATATTCGACCTTGCCTACAAACCTTCAAGGAAGAAAACACACACACAAACAAAACAAAAAGACAAAACAAAAGCAAAACAAAAAAAACTGAACAACGAAATAAAACTAAGGATATCTTGTCTAGCCAGAACACGGCCGGTTGGTGTACGGCATATTGTTAATAAAAATGTGGACACAAGGCTTGATCTTCTGATATTCCATGATTGAGTCAAAACAAAATATTGAATTTTATTCAAAATTTTGTTATTAGGAAATAAGACAAAATATAAATGAACAAAACACAAGAAACAATAAAAAAAATCAATTCTTTTCAGTTGTTCGAATTTCCTAAAAGAAAATATTTGATATTATTAATAATTTTTGACTATTTTCGAACATATTCTTATTGATTGTTTACAAATAGTAGTAGTAATCGTCGTATTGTAGTAAATGAAATAGTTTGATGTCCAAAATTCTGAGATGAAGTATTTTTATTATTAAACTTTTTTTCATTTTATTTTTGTTGCTTGCATGTTAAATATCGTAGTAGAAATAAACAAAATACTATTAAATGTGTCTAAATGTTTTAGATAAAGCATTGTCATTATTATTCTTTTACGCGTGATTTTCTTTCAACTTATTTTTACTGTGTGCTTTTTATTAGACGTAACCTAATAATTAAATTAGAATTTTCTTAGAGGAAGTATTCTTGTTATAAATTTTTCAACTAATTTTTTAAAATCTTATTTTCTTACATTTTATCGTAACGCTCAGGCGGTTTTAAAAGATCACATGAGGTTTAAACATAAGGATGATTCTTTCTTTCTTTTTATGTGCCATATCCTTTCAGGACGTAGGTGATCATGGCTCTCCACCTTCCTGTATCCCTTGCAGCTCTCAACAAGTTCCTTTCCTCTGCCTTTCCTCACCCAGACCACGCTCTGTCATCCACTTGCTTAAGCCTGCTAGGTATGTCATGCGTTGTTTTCCTTTGTCTCTCTTTCCCTCAATTCGACGCGTAAGTATCAGATTCTCCAGGCCCTCCTTCCTCATTAGGCGTTCCAGAAACTTCAGCTGCCTCTTCCAGATGTTAAATATAAGCCTCCTCCTTGTTTGAATCCTCTCTAAGACCTCATCGGATGTATACTTGAGCCAACTGTTAAACATTATTCGGTTCTATACTTGAGCCAAAAGTTAAACATTGTTCGGATCGATACTTGATCCAAAAGTTAAACATTATTCGGATCTATAATTGAGCCAAATGTTGAACATTGTTCGGATCTATACTTGAGCCAAAAGTTAAACATTTGTCGGAGCGACACTTGAGCCAAATGTTAAACATTGTTCGGATGTATACTTGAGCCAAATGTTGAACATTGTTCGGATCTATAATTGAGCCAAATGTTAAACATTGTTTGGATCTATACTTGAGCCAAAAGTTAAACATTGGTCGGATCTACACTTGAGCCAAATGTTAAACATTGGTCGGTTCTATACTGATACTATACTATATATGGCCTCAATTTCACCAGGAAGGCTACAATTCGACCTAAGTCGCGAAAAATCCATTAGTAAGCAGCGAATCTCTTTAGACACGTTATCCACAAATCTGATCCATCTTATTTAAAAAGTTGAATGTAATAAAAATTTGTTTGGTTGAATTCTTGCTTCCTACGCCTTATATATATATATATATATATATATATATATATATATATATATCAGCGTTTCACCCCAAGCAAGACGGGAAGCCACTAGGACGCAAGGGGTTACAGAAAAATTTGGAGCAAGATCAGTTGGGAGTGACAGAAGAAAGGATGAGGAGAAGGGTAGTGGATAGATAAAGGCAACAGGAGATACAGAGTCCAGAGAGAGAGAGAGAGAGAGAGAGAGAGAGAGTACCGGGAACCCCTTCCTAAACAAGAAACAAGGCGTAAGCCTTTACTCATGTCCAAGAGAAGGGGGAGGAGTGTTGACCGGGCGGTAGGAAAGCCTATCTACTCATATATATATATATATATATATATATATATATATATATATATATATATATATATATATATATATATATAATCTTATGATCTTTAAAGATTTAAGGGCAATATCATTAGTTATCTTGTCTTCGTAATTCTGGTTCTGTTATTGTCCCTACTCCTTAATAGTATTTGTTTTCATATTCTGTAACACTCTAACCTTGCATCTTAGTCCTTGCTTGAGGTAATATATATATATATATATATATATATGTAAAATTGAACATTGAAGACAACATTTAGAGGCGAAAGGCTCTTTCATGCTAGACGCAGTCGTCAGGCCACGACTCGTGGCCTGATGATCCCGTCTAGCCTGAAACAGACTGTCGCCTCTAAGTGTTGACTTCAATGTTCACTTTTATATTTACACACGCTCTATCTCTGATATTGAGCACATTATCCTATAAATATAGCACACCTTAAGACTATATTTCTTCTTCCGATGAGGATCGAACTCACTATAATGGTCTCTATGACAAGGATGTTGAGCACTATTTTACAACAATGATTAATGCATTGTTTACGTAGACGCTAGAGACAACGCTTTCGATATAAAGAGTGAGTTCTCGCTGTCGTCTCCTTTCTAATTAAGTTTTGAAAGCACGTTCTGTTTGCTTTTACTATAACTCAAAAGAGACTGCTTATCAGCTAAATCTTTATCTTAATCCAGGATTTAATCGGAGATTATTGTCAATGACTCATCATACGGCAGACAATTTTCTTTTACAGATTTTCATGTCAATAAAATATTTTTTGCAGGTAGATGCGAAATAAAAGCTACATTCAAGACGAACAACGATAAATAAATGGCACAACGGATTTACCATTTTATATATCTTTTGCTATCTTAAGACCTTCAATTCTATATTAAACTGTATACAGGAATCCCTTGATTAGTGCGCAACTAATTTGTACATCGCTAACTATAAAAAATCAGTTTTCAATTACTTTGATTAAACTGAAAAATATTTTACCACACTGATCAAGTATTATGTATACAATAATTTAATTTCGGTATATTAAAATTATGACGCAACAGTTGAAAACACATTAAACGAATGTGCATTAATCGAGGGATATCTGTATATGGATTGATGGATACTCGTATCCAATGAAGCCCGTCTACTAGGGCGGTTAACTAATCCCTGTTGCAGATGTATATTGAGGCACATTTGTATTTGTTCAACAGCTGTGCTTTATACTGCAACTATGCTGAGCTGACCTTAGTTACAGTTTCTGGGAGAGAGCGCGTTATCTAGCGTGATCAACAGTTTGAAAAAGGCCAGTACTATCAAACCTTCGATCACGATGACTTGTAACTTCGTGCTAGTACAACCATCAACGGCCCCCAAAGCGTTCCATCTACTCAGTTTCATTCACATGGTTTGGGTCAACTCATGGTATGCTTTTCAGGTAAAATGGTTAGAACGTTGGCTTTCTGGCCGTGTTCGAATCTCACCAGGATCGATTTGAAAGGCAAGTGACTTTTTGATGTTATCGGTCTGGAGGAGGCGATCTCAAACTGTATATATGGTTTTCGGTCACACTTTTAATATAATTCTTTTTTTAAATTCGACCTTGCCTACCGAGCGATATATATATATATATATATATATATATATATATATATATATACATATATATATATATATATGTATGTATGTATGTATGTATATGCATGGGTATATGTATATGTGTGTACACGTCTATATGTATGTATGTAGGTGTAAATATAAATATGTTTTTGTGTATGTGTGTATACGTAAGTACAGATATCGACGGTCCACAAGAATTCCGTCTACCCAATTTCATTCACAAGGGTTGGGTCAACCCGTGGTATTGCTTTCAGGCACTTTTTAAAGGTGCCGTACGCTGGGATCGATCTCGATCCAGTCCGATAACATCAGGAAGTCGCCTTCCTGACAAATCGGCCATGGTGAGATTCGAACCCGGGTCTCATGGTCAGAAAGCGAACGTTCCAATATATATATATATATGTATGTATGTATACGTATATAGAGACAAATATAATTAACATTATCAATTCAACATAACAAACATTTTATGAATATGTCCTCAAAATGGTTTATGAGACCGAAACGTCCGCCGTTGACATTATATTAACATTAAAACAGCATAATTTCATATAAGGATTTTTGTTTGTTTTTTCCGTATATTTTTCTTCATACTGTCGGATCTATATCCATATATTTGCTTACATATTTATATATATATATATATGTATATATATATATATATATATATATATATATATATATATATATATATAGTTAGTTAGTTAGTTAGTTTATGAAAAACTAGGTAATCCGTATGTGTAAACTTAAGGAGGATAAAATCCAGAGAGCTCAATGTACATCCAGAGGAAATAATTTAAATAAAAACAGATCACTTTAAGGTTCCGTGTAATAAATTATTTCACCACAGCCCTTTTAAAGGACTGCAGATCATCAGACTTTACTTCCAAAGGTTGAAACAAAGAATCAAAAAAATTTACACATTCTTGATGGGCCGTATTAAACATATGTAAATTAACGAAGTGAGGAAGTGACGGGGGAGAGAGAAGACATGAGTGAGTCAGCAGACATTGACACATTTAAACGGTTAACTTAACGGAAGTTATATATTGATATCGAAGGGGCAGAGGAGAAAAAACCCATAGAGAGAAAAATAGAGAATGAAGTCATGAGAGTCACTAATTTTCTTTGTA